>OX101741.1:19273946-19873946 GCA_944452665.1 Stenoptilia bipunctidactyla
AGTTGTCCTATTATTTAATTAACAATAATTTATTCGATTGTCAATAAAAAAAAAGTCAAAATCATCGATACAATCGATACAAATCATCAGAATAACATGAAGACAGAAGAGGTTTAACAACAGGCCGTGTCAAAAGACGCCTGACGTCAGGTTGTTAATTTGAACGAGGCGATCGAAGTCGTGCCGAAGTAGGCGCACACCCACCGAGCGAAGACTACTTACTGAATGTGGCAATAATGTTCACGATACTTTAGCTTAGCTGTTAATTCGTTTATTATATAGATTTTGGTGATATGCAAAATTAATATAAATCATAAGTACTTAAGAAACGAATAGATAGACAATACTACAATTGAATATCTAACAGAGACTAGTGTCTTCTATTTCATAGCTCTATATCGATATACCTACCTATTTGTCTTCGGAAATAATTGCAAAAGTTGCAGACAATAAAAATGTAGAGTCTGCCGATTGTTCGAGTTGTCTTGCCGCTTCATTTTGTTTTTAATAGTTTTGTACGGAGAGTTCGATACCCCTTGTCTCTGTGTAAACCTAATCGATTGAATTTTATCGGCCACATATCAGCTCAGTAGTGGTGAGCGGTGGCTGCCGACGCATATGTGGTCGTTCAATACCACGCAATCGCTTGCCGTGCCGCAGAATCTCTTGCTCTTTTTGCTAAAACCGTGGCAACGAACGAATATAAATTGAATGTGAGCGTTTGTTTTAAATTTCAGCGGTAGTGGCGCATCGCTGTCACTGCCGTACTGTTATTGCTGAAACAATCGTTTTTATGATCTTCTGGTAAAAGATATCGAGCCGGGCGTGCCGATATGCTTAAATTGCTAGAAAACAGTCGTTTTCAGCTGATGTCGGCAAAATATAACGACTATTAAAGTGGAAATTTTCAGTTGAAGTACCTTAGTTGTCGGAGAAGATGTTACTTTCAAATGTTTAGCTCGAATTAAGAATCCAATGATGGTAAGTAGAAGGTAATATAAATTAAGTATAATTGCAACTTCAATAAAACTGAGAATCTGAGAATTATTATTGAGTAGGTTGGATTAAGCCTTTGAAAGACGAAAATCTGTTAACATGTACATTACCTAAATGTTACTAACCTTCAAAATATATTTTCAATCCATTTGTACTGATTTGAAAATTTTATTAATTATGATTAGAATTTTTTTTAACATACAAAAACTTACACTACCATTATTAACCATTCATAACATGCAGCAAATCCCATCACATGACACCTCTTCAAGGCCGACTAAAACTAGGAACTCGACAGAGTGAAATATTAATAATGAGTGGCTCTTGCATTGAGTTCAGGTGAGACCGGTGTCGGCGGCGGGATAGGCGAGCGAGTCTTTAATAAACATGAGTCGGGCCGCGCCTGCCGGCCGGGCCGCAAATAATAAATGAGCCCTGCTCAAACACTCGGCGGCATGCGGGAACGTGGCTCCGTGGAAACCCGCCGCCCGCCACCGACGCGACGGGACGCGGGAAAATATTGTCTTAAATTAATTTGCAAGTTCGAAATTTAACTTTTGAATTTGCACCTCGTAGAGCTCTAAATTTGAAATGTGTAACCTCTTTTGGATTCTGGTACTCTGGTGTGATTGAACTATTTGTTTTACTAGCTGTTAGCCGCGTAGCTAGCTGATCCTGTGGGAATTATCAGGATAAATATATATTGTTCGTTTTTTTTTTTCTATTGTTACGGCTATGTTTTCAGCTTAATCCATCAAGCCGTTTCAACGTGAAATAGACAAACATTTTATCCGTCTGTCTTTACAAAGGTTTTTTGTAATAAGATTTAACTTGCATCTCGTAGAGATCAAAAACTTTAAAAGAAAGTTTCTACAGTTATCGTATATGATTAACAACTATTATTTTTTAATTTCGACGAAATTATTTTGTTAGTAAAAGAATATAAATATAATTTCTAAATATACTCTTAGACCATCTAGAAAAAATAAATTACCTAGTTCAACTTACATCTAATCTTAATATGCATTCATGTAGTCCTCATGCTATGTCTATAAAAATTTATAATCACCTCCCTGATTATTACATAAAGAACATTAAAAGAACAAATCTGTTTAATAAAAAACTAAAAGAATTGTTATTGAAAAAAAGTTATTATTCATTAAGATAATACATGAACGACAAATTTGTCCCTTAATTATGCTCTTATTCAAGAAAATATGTATTGATCATGTATTCTTATATTTTATGTATTGATTTTCTACCAAGTGCCCTCCTTTTATATTTTGCAGTGCCTACTTTAGGCCTATAGTGTTACATGTTTTATGTATTCAAACATACGATCCTCTATTGTAAAAAATAGATTTAAGAAATTTGTAACATTATGGAAGCAATAAATGATTCAGTATTGAATATTTTTTGTTTTGTTTTTAATGAATTTGATTTGTTCAACTATCAAATCAACAACTTTACGCTTTTATATTCGACTGCCAAACCGTCTTCAAAAGTAGGACATTTGGACTTTGCAAGATCTTTTAGCCATATTGTTAGGTTTTTATCAGACATAAAGTAGTATTGATTTGACGTAACAAATAATATTATATGTGTAACTAGCTTTATCCCGCAACTTCGTATGCGCTTAACTACCCTTCTCGTGGAAATTTCAGAAACTGTACAACCAGACACCCACTGAAAGAACTTTTATACCAAGTATCACACCCATGCACTCAAGGAATAAGTTTTTTTCATACAAACTAAAAATCATATATTACCCGTGCCTGTGGGAATTTTGGGATTTTTTTTCGTAGCACAACCAGTCACTCTTTGAAGAACCTTCATGCCAAGTATCACATCCGTACACTCGAAGAATAAGATTTTTCATACAAACTAAAAAGCCCAACCCCTTCCCGTGGGAATTTTGGGAATTCCTTCCATAATACAAACAGACACTTATTGAGGAACTTTTATATCAAGTATCACATCCGTGCACTCAAGGGATGGGATTTTTTCATTCAAACTAAAACATCATATATTTCCCGTTCCCGTGGAAATTTTGGGAATTCCTTTCATAACACAACCAGACACACATTGAAAAACCTTTACACCAAGTATCACATCCGTACACTCAAAGAATAAGATTTTTCATACAAACTAAAAAGCCCAACCCCTTCCCGTGGGAATTTTGGGAATTCCTTCCATAATACAAACAGACACTTATTGAGGAACCTCTATATCAAGTATCACATCCGTGCACTCAAGGGATGGGATTTTTTCATACAAACTAAAACATCATATAGTTCCCGTTCCCGTGGGAATTTCGGGAATTCCTTTCATAACACAACCAGACACTCATTGAAAAACCTTTACACCAAGTTTCACACCGGTGCACTCAAGGAATAAGAATTTTCATACAAACTAAAAAGTCCTATATTTCCCGTTCCCGTAGGAATTTCGGGAATTCCTTCCTTAGTGCACCCCTTCATCCCCTAAAGAATGTATGTTCCAAATTTCAGCTCTTTACGCCCGGTAGTTACGGCTGTACGTTGTCTGTCAGTCACTCAGTCACTCAGTACCTCAGTACCTCAGTACCTCAGTCACTCAGTCAGTAACGGAACAGTTTTATATATATTGATTGATTACGGTCGAATTTTGACCACTAGGCGACCACTAGCATAGATGATTTATGCAAAACGTGTTGTGTACGACGAATAACAAACACTACAAGCCTTCCCATAGTTGTCGTTAGCAGTCTTTAGGGAATTAAACCTGGAGGATGGACCTAATGTCTTATGCGATCCTGATAGTTGGCAGCGTCATTACTTGTGGTCATCTACTCTTTCACTAAGTTCTGATGATTGCCAGTAATTCTCTCCACTTTGGTTAAACCTTTCGTCAGGTTGTAGACGAGAAATGCTAATGTAATGAACAACTTAATTTTTTATAAAACCAAGTCCACCGCTATACGAGTATAATACATATACAGTCGTCTGCCTGAACGAGTCAAAAACTAATTGAACAAATTTTGATACGATTTTCACCAACGAGCGGAAATGAAGTTAAATAGTAGTTTTGTGTAAATTAGCTTTGTTTATATCACATCCTGTCTGAGAACTACCGCGTTTGGCATTCCCAGCGTGGTTCACTAGTCAATATAATAATTTTAAATTTCAACCCCCAGAAATTCGTAACCAACAAGGTAACTTAAAAAGTGTTTAGTTTTGTCCACTCTCTTACAAAATGAAAGAGAGCAAATAAATTTTGCTGTAGTTTAGAAAAGTTTTATCTTGCGTTTATTTAAACCTCGCGCGTGAGACATGCGTGCGCCTGAGTCAATATTTTGTATATTATTTGTATCTTAAAGGTTCATTTATTAGAAGAAAGAATATAAGTAAATGTAAGCCGGATCACCATATATTTAAAAAACAAATGCCCGACTTCAGAGCTGTACATGATTATCTTTGTGTGTTTTTATCCATGTTAACCCTTTACCCGCCAGACTCTATATCAGTTGTGCTCCCAGCGCCAAGCACAGTAAATCTAAAAATAAATACCTACAACAAATAGGGATTTTCAATGGTAGATCGATATACCCGTCCCAGCTTAGCACGCTCAAAATTCAATCTTAATAGTTTCAGCTGTTGAAGCTTGAAGAGGTAAGATGGAGATGGAAAGGGTAACTTTGATATTAAATTTCTAATAGTATGTATTTCGGTAATCAAATAAAACAAAACTCGTTAAAAAGATTTTGAAAGGTTTATTGATTTAGGCACAATATATTTAGGCCAGAGATGAATATTTTTATGACTTTATACTGTGATGAAGTTTACATCTTTTATTGTAGTTAAATCATATTTATCGATAACACGAACATAATAACTAATGCGCACTCGCTTATGACGTCAGAAGCGGTCGTCTTTTTCCGACCGTGGCGCTGGGTGTACTAGCAAAATTCGTTTCTAAACATGCACGCTACGGATGGGAATCATCAACTCAGTCACTGACACTTTTATACTTATTTTCAAACATACATATTTATTTCTATAGTTACAATTGCTCTTATTGTTTTAATTTTAATTTAAATAGTAGTTTAAACAGAAATATTTTTACTTAAGTGGATTTTCATATCAGTAAATCTTTGCTTATGTCCCGTCCCTATGGTCGGATTAATCCGACAATGGTGCTGGACATCAATGCAACTTTCTCATAATAATATCAGTAATGTATCTAACCTCTGACATATTTTTAAGGTTTTTCTAATCAAGAGACTTAAGTGAAATCAAATGTAAATGATTACTTGATTAACCATTTACCAAATATTAATATTTTTTTAACATAATACAGCGTTATTAAACAAAAAAGCATATGAAACGAATGTTTGTTTTTAGTCGTATAGTCGTATATTTAGTCGTACGACCTTGGCGGAATGGACTCGAAAATATTGGTCGGATATATCCGACCGTGGCGGTTAAAGGGTTAAGTATCTACCTAATTACCTATAAATAGTTCTAGCGATAGAAGAATTTATAGGAAATAGTTTCGCATAATAGCCAATATCACGATTTAGAATTTTTGAAACATAAATATAAATAACTAATACAACTAAGTACCCTTCCTTGAATTAGCGTCGAAGATGCTGAATTTCAGGATAGGCGCAGCTATATGCCGAACTATAGACAACAAAAAACGCTTATCATTATCAGTAAAGATAGATCAAAAAGTTACCTTTAAAGGTGGAGTCGGGATATAGAGAGGAGGATCTCTCTGTGATCCTGAGTAGATCTCATGTCCATCAGGCCCACGCGCGCAGGCCTCAGCATCCACCACGCTGTACCGGCACACGATACCATCAGCCGGCTTCGGGTCATACCCTGGGGGCTTCCCCAAGTGAAACCCCTTAGCCTTCACCCAGAAACGAAACTTAGAACTGTCCGAACTATTGCACTCCTCACCGCGTAAAGTACGCAAGATTCGACTGTATTTCTTCAACGTTATAGTCTTTGTTTTAGCCAAGTCACCATAAGTCTGAATCACCCACGGCTGGTACGTCGTAAACAAATCCAACTTAGGATCTCCAGTCTGTATCTTCGGACGCTTGTTGTTATTCTGTTCGTTCTTCTTCGAACCGCCAGGTGTCGCTTTCCGTTTAGAAGGCTTCTTTACAACCTTCTCCGGAATGGCTTCTTGCGTTAGCTTTTTACGAAGTCCACGATCAGATATCATCGCCGCTGCCATTTTTAAACGAAACTCAAGTCGTTCAATAACAAAAGTTCTCGCATTACTCCGCAGTAACGACGAAATTAGTAATCTAAAGACACCAACAGAATATTAACTTCAAGTTTTTGGGTATTTATTTTTAATGGTACTCATTTGTTTTATTGCATAAAACCTTATTCGAATTTTGAATTTTCCATCGGATTATTTTAAAGAAAGGCTAGGGGAACAGTAAAGTTTGAAGTCTAACGTGCGTAGAAGTTAGCGCACATCAAGTAAGTTTTGACTGGCAAGTTTGCGCCCACCTCGGGAACTATAGAAAGTTTTGCGACAGCGCAACGCAGCCCGAGTACTATCTGAGATGGGAGGAAATGGAATGGGCTCCCTGCTGTTACTGTTTTAAACACCAGGAAGGTATAAGTAGGAAGGTATATAGCTACTAATGATGTACGCGTCACTTCAAAGTGAGCGACATTGGTTGGAAAACCGTATAAATTAACAATAAGCACATAATCGCAAGTTAAATAGGTTAGCCGCAACAATGGCTTTGTAAACGATTTGTCTTATATTTATCTTAATTAACATGCAAAAATAACAATCGAGTTATTTTTACTTGAAAAAAAAAAATCTTAGAAACATTCCTACACAAATAAAAAAGTTACACTAAAATCTCTTCAAAACTCTCAACAAAGTTGTTTATCAGAACCAATATAAAAATACACAACAGGTGTCAGCACCAAATTACTAAAAAGTTGAAAAAACTTTCGTAACCAACAAGAAAAGTCCATAAAACAAAGAGTACCAGAGTAGAAAAACAGTCGGGTTAGCTCCCGTATGGAGTTCGCGTGCTTGGGAAGCGAAAAAGCGCAACGATTCCCCTAGATACGACCGCTCACGACGGCGCTTGCGGTGGCACTGGCTGGCTGGCTGGTTAGACTGAGTAGGTACGTACGATACGAATGGCGCGGGCCGGTCGGGCACGTGCGGGCGACGCTAATTGCCCGCGAACGACGCCCGATCGGCGGCTAGCGAAGTCGGCCGGTCCGCGGCGTACAGCGCACGACCTTCGAGATCACACACATTGATTGCAGTACCCACACTTCAGTGCTTGTATACTTGTTGTTTACTTTACTTGGTAGGCTTCTGTTACTAAGTATGAACACTTATGAGTACCTACCTGTAAACAGGGCAGGTGTTTATATTGTAAATAGGTAAATAATATCCCCAGATAAGCACACCGACTACATGGCCCCGGCGCGACTAAACTTAGTAAAGATTGTATGGGATACCAGCGCACTATACGCCCGGACTCGGAAAATTTTGTTTCTTGTTCCTTGCGGTGTAGTGTTGCTGAACTATCGAAACTTCTTTCCTAAATAATACATTTCATACATAGTACACCCAGACCAACCCCAACAAACACTTACAAATATTTGCGTTGAGTGTGGATTGAACCTAAGACCAGTATAGTTTTGAGACAGACAGACACTAGGTACACCGCGCAACGCCACAGCCAGCGCTTAGATTTTTAGTAGTTCGATAACTGAGACAAGAAATAATTACATGTATTACTACTTACTTGTTTTTTTAAAAACGATTTAAGAGATTCGCAAAAACAGACAAACAATATCTTCATGATTTGTCCCTTCTTTGACCTACTTATTACCAGGAAAGTATATGTTGCGCGTATGAATGAATGGATGTATATTTGGTTTTCACAATGAAAGAGTTCAACGAATTGTGCTGATGTTATCTTAAATATCGCACACTGGAATAACACATAGGATTCTTTTTATCCTCATATAACAGGATTGACGTGGGTCCATCGGCAGTAGTACGATAATTCGGGTAAGGGCCATACATAAAAAAGTGGCCCGTTGCGAGTGCCCGCGCGCGCGATTTTGTATGGAACCGCGCCCACGCAGCGCCCGCGTTGATCCTAAGGCTGCAAACAGGACGGCAGCGACAGTGATTTCATGCCATAATTATTGCCGGTAGACGGTAAGGTAGTGTGGCCGTAGTATGACCACACCAGTTCATGCAGTAATTTAAACGGTAATTTAATGCCATAATTATTGCCGGTAGACGGTAAGGTTTTGTGGCCTCAGTATGAGAGCGACAGCGGCGCGGTCAGCGATTTCCGCGACACGATAGAAAGTATTGAGTTTGTATGAAACCGCGACAAATAGTTCGAGCGCCCGCTGGTGTCGAGAACGGCCCAGATTCCCCGCGTCGCTGCCCGCGCCGCTGTCGCTGCCCGCGCCGCTGTCGCTGCCGTCCAGTTTGCAGCCTCAAAGACGCCTTAAACACCTCCCACTTATAATTTGGCAAATAATTCAATGCAGTAAAACGACAGTGTCACTTTAGGGGAAAAAAATACTGTGACGCGGTTTAATTAAATGCACGCATGTATTTAAAAGTCGTCGTGGCGCCGTGGTTACTGTGTGTATCTTACGATATCACAGGTTAAGCAACGTTCGGCGCGGTCGGTACTTGGATGGGTGACCGCCGACCATTCGTTTCTCACGGCGACTTCCGTGCTTCGGAGGGCACGTTAAGCTGTCGGTCCCGGGTGCTGTATACTTGTATACAGTAGTCGTTAGGGTTTGTAGGAAGCCATATCGGCACCCTGAAAATTCTGACATCCACCACCCAGCACTGGGCCAGCTCGGTGGATTATTGCCTAAACCTCCTCGTCACCCAGAGGAGAGACTCATGCCCTGCAGTGGGCCCATTACACGGAGTTGTGATGATGATGATGATGTATTTAAAAAAAAAACTAGAAGTTAAAAAAAAAGTTGGACACTCAAAATAATAATTTTATAAGTATGTACTTTCATTTCATCATAAAAGAAAGTGTTGATGCTCTACGTCACTTAGTTTTTCGTTGACTGTAAAAAATAGCACCGTTTAAAAGTACAAGGTTGTTTGGTAATTATTTATTTCCATTAAAGTTACTGTGAAGATAAAGTACACGCCTAAAATTCACGTATGTAGAGATTGCATTAGAACTTTAATAAACCAATGAAAAAGTACCATCCAATTTCTATCATTGATTTCAGTACCTCACACTACCAACATTTTAACTGGTATCATTATTTTTCTTTGACATTTTAAACGCTCGGTTTACTGCAATTCATTATTTGTAAAGGTGTAGTACTTAAAGTTGAATTAATTAATTACAAATCACAATTGGCCGGTGTTAATCTGTGGTAAGTATTATTAATTGTTAATGTTTTGCATATGGAAAATCCGGCGATGTGCGAGTTGGACTCGCGCACGTAGCTTTGGGCGCTTTATTATGCAAACAGCGCCATCTAGTGACTTCGGTAGGAAACTGCTCGCATGGGAGCCCCTGAAATTATTTTCTTCAACCGCCTTCCAAAGGGAGGAGGTCTCAATTCGTGTGTATATATTTTTTTTTTGTATTTTGTTACACGATTTTTGGGACAATTATGAATCGATTTTGAATATTCTTTCTTGTTTCATATGAAAATTAAAGAGGATACTTCAAAGATGGTCCCATATAAATTTCATCAAAATCGATTGAGTACCTACCTACGATTCGAAAAAAATATTTTTTTGAAAAAATATGTATTAAATAAGGAGAAAATTTACATTGACGACCTTATCAGCCAAACTTTTAACGTGAAGTCGGATTTTTTTAACCGACTTCAAAAAAAAGGAGGAGGTTCTCAATTCGGATGTTTATATTTTTTTTTTTTATGTATGTTCGTTCATAACTCTGTCAAATATAGACGGATTTGCAAAATTATTTTTTTGTTCGAAAGGGGATTATTCCGAAATGGTAAAAAAAATATATTCAATTATTTAAAATATGTATGAATACTAAGAATATGTACACTGAAGACCTTATACTTTAGTCAAAGTTTTGACGTGAAGTCGGTTTTTTTAATGCTCTGCATTCGTTGATTATAATGCTCTGCATTCGTTGATTATTTGTATTTGTAGTTGCAGCGACAATCTGTGAAAATTTCAACTGTCCAACTATCAGATTTATCAAACAGAAGTTTAGTTGAAGTGCCGCACACCAAAACATTTCGTCTATGTCATGTGCATATTTTGTTTGTCCTTTATTTTTTTCGAAATGCAAAAAAATATTTTATTGATTTGATTTTATATGTTGATGTCATATTGACCAAATAAATTGCGAAACATACAATAAAACCACATAGAAATCTTTAAATCTTGAGTATCGGAAAAATAAGAAATATCAAACTGAGATACCTGCTCCTACATCAAAGCGGCCTCACACAATCCATAAAGGAAGTTAGCTCTATAGGTTGTTTAACTGCGTATAAATACAGCGTTCATTGCTCCGCTGTTTGTGCTACGCTTTTTCATAAACGTAGCCTCAGCGGCATAGCGCTTTATTAGACGCGCAAAACGAAAAAGAAAGGAGTGCGCGCGCGCATCAGCCCATGCGCGTCAAGTCAGGCAGACTTGCGCGAAACGTGCGCATCTTACCAGGCGCACATGAGTGTTTAAGACGTTAATCAAAACTACGTCTACAACGCGGAGATATCGAGATGACGAAGGTCGTTCATCACTGGCTGACAAGGAAAACCGTTTTTGAAAGTATTGTTGTCGCTTTCAGACTCGTTAATAATCTAAGCCCCTGCCTCACCCTATTTTTTCTAACGATGATGATCATTTTGTAAGTCCAGTTGATGTTATACTTGAATTATACAAAACAACTTATCGAGATAGGCCTTCAAACAACATATAAAAAAAACTGTGCACAAAGTTAAAAAAACAATCTACTTCATTATTTAGTTATCTTTAAATTATTTTTCGTTTATCGCTGACCCAGCCTATTTTCGATAGGTAAGACAGAGACAAACTTTGTTTTCCCGTTGCCATGTCTTATCATCCTGTAAAGCGCTAGTTTAAATTTTGTCTTATCAATGATTGGTCAACAACTACCATAAAAAGTAGGTTAGAATGGTGCATAGCCTAGCCTCTACTTTTATCAGTAGTATAAAAAAAAAGAAAGCCTATTTCTTTGACTTTAACCAACTATTACTTATTCTGTGCTTTAACTAATCTAAATAAAATAAATAAATTAAAAAAAAAAAAAAAAAAAAAAAAAAAAACTACATCTTATTCTTATCTAACTTTTATCGAACCATACATATAAAAATGTATATACATATAACACAGAAAGAATAACCACATCTAAACCAAAGAAGAAGTGCCATTTTTTAAACCATAAGGCACGCTCTTGCGCAAATTAGTGCTCTGGCCACTAGGTGAACATAAAAGTATAGGAAATTACATTACAAATGCCAAGGCGCACGCGTCATCGTAAAATGGGACTGCGCGGACGCTGAATATTAGATATCCTCAATAGAATTGTTTTACATTATTATTTTTTACGATAAAAATACATCTTTCATAATTGACCTAACATATTACTTGCTTAAATTACAATGATTTCAAAGGTCGTCTTGTATTTTAACCTAAATAAACAATATGTAAGTTGTATTAGAATCTTCAAATATAACCGAGTGTTTGATTTAGTTACGACGCATATTGATAGATGGCGTTGTACACATCATCGACATGTAGGTTTACCTGAGATCTCAGGATTGTTGAACTCTGCGATTGCGGCCGGATTTTGCAAATCTCATGACAATGTAAAATGAAAATGAAAACTTTTTATTTGTACGAGTAGTAGGTAAATTTATACACTTTACGAACGTCAAACGCTGGATGAGGGCGGCGCGTGTCCGGACCGGACGACATGACGAATCCTGGGGGAGGTCTCCCTCCGTTGAGAAGTGTGCATCTCTCGGCTCATGAAGATAATGATCGCCCATTATCCACCAATGTCTTGGTGTTGTCTACTACTACTTCTTCTTCGGCTTTAAAAAACGAAATGAAAGTAGAATCCCAGGTAGACCAGAAAAAAAACTCTCGGGCCGGCGGAAAAAAACTCTCGGATTTTTCTCTCGGAAATCTCAGGATTTTTAGGATTTCCAAAAAATAATCTCTTTTTTTAAAAGGCTAACATTAATCAGAACTTTTTTTATCCAAATAAGTAGGCTTAATTAGTTTTATTATACTTACTTTATTTTTGAAGATACCTTTTTAAGTAGGTAATGTGTTTGCGTATACAATAAAAACGGTAGTTTAATATGAATATTACGTTTGTATTACTATTATAATTGAATAGTACGTTTGACAGAAAATTAAAAACTAAAAAATCTCAGGATTTTTCATTGGAAATCAGGACTTTTCTCCGGACTTTTGATTTTTTCATTTGGTAACCCTAATCGTATGCCTTATTTATAAAATTCAAATTGTTCAGGCAATTTCTACACAAGAATACGATAATCTCATCTTTAATAGATTAATTTCTGTAGATGTTTTTTAATACGGAAGTATTTTGACCTACATATTTAATTTCTGTACCGAAATTTATAGGTATCTAAGCATATGTTCCTACGCTTCATAGGTCTTTGGATACCATCTCTTTTTTTGCTGTTCAGTGTCTACGTCCATCATTTCTATTTGCTTAGAACTAGTCAAAACTGTTTTTTAATAAATACCTGACTAATTGACATAGGTATAGGAAAGCATTCACTACTGAGCGGCACACGCCGAAACAAGTCTTTATAGTAAACTAAACTATGGAACATTCTAAAGTATCCGCTATAATTGCTTGGTGGTAGGATCCCTTCTGTCTGGGTCCGCCTGGCTAGCGACCACCCTTTATATAAAGTCTGCCGCCAAATGTTACCGCTCCGGCGGTAATGTGTTCCGGCAATATTGTATAAAGAGCCAGTTCCTTCCTAAACCCGTGTGCTTTCATCTTCGACCTCAGCGTCACTTACCATCAGGTGAGATTGAGGTCAAACGCGGGTTTAGTCACTTATAAAAAAAAAAAATGATTAAAAATAAGTATTTAATATCAATATCCGTAATACTTATACCGGAAAATTTCAGTTAGCTGAAAAAAAAAAATTATAAAAAAGGTAAGTACACGAATTATTTCAGTACCTATGAATTCCTGTACCTACTGTTATTTTTAAATACACCCAATTTAACGGTATGAAGTCATACAGAAAGAAAATGTACAGAAATTAATACCGTGCAGTCCCTGGTTCAAAGTCTTCCTCACTTTATTAATTGTAAAATAAATAAAAGATTGATTTCTATTATATGGGATAGTATGTCTAATACTTTTTGAAACAATAAAAATTATGCCAAACTCTGAAAAAAAAATGCAAATAATACTATATTTTGTGCGGTGACTAATATAATTGTAAGTATTTACATATTATTTGCTTCGTTTAATTATATTTACCGATATAAAAGTTAAGCTGTAAGAAATCTTATTAACACCTGCCATCTGTGAAAATACACAAGTACTAAATGCTTATTTAAACTTCACAAACTTACACTCTGCCTGACACACAGAAACTTACACGCAGAAACCGTAGTAGTAGCCCGCTCTGCCATCTATCGGGGAATAGTATATATTTGTGACCTACTCATCACCATGTGCTCCTGGTAATTAGTTTCAAAAGCCGCTAAGTCCAAGTCATCCGTCGGAAAACTTTTTTTTGAAAATTGTTTTGTTTGATGGTTGTTTGTTTGAAGACTAAATAAATTATGTTTAAGAAACAAACTTTGTGGCTTGTGCCACTAAAAAAACCTTTACCAAAAAGATGAATTTGTTAAAAATAACCATAAATAATTCATTTTATTTGTAATTCTTCTTTTGCTGTAAATAAAATTGTAATGGTGCCGAAGAAGCTGTGAAAAAAAAACTTTATCAACTTGCCCAAAACATTGAAGGAATGCAAAATTAGTACTATTGAATTATTTGATTTAAAGTGTAGGTGTAAAATGGATAATGGAGCTTCTGTATTTTTTCAAAAGCAAATAAAAAATATTAAAGTTTTGGCCATGTATTTATTATTTGAACTTTTACAGCAAGAGAGTCATCTATTGCGGCCCGGTGAACTAAAATTATTCTTATATGATAAATAACCTCCTACACAGTCATGTATTCTTGGTAATAATGTGATCAGTGAGTTTCAAAAGCGGCTAACTCCATCGGAAAGGTTCGATCTGATTTCGCACGGAGGCGTTTTTTCAAGTATGAACGACAATTGTCGTAAATTAAACGTAATTTGAGGTTCGACAAAGTGCTGTTAATTTGTTTATTTTCTTGAAGTAGACAATAGGTGATTGCCAAGGGTCTTACAGAAATAGCATTTTGTAAATATCGATACGCGAGATAAATAATAGAACAGCATTTAATTTAAACTATTTTTAATTTACGCCTGTCTGTCCTTACAATGGGATAGAAAACTGCAAACTAATTCCACCAGAGGCGCTGAGTACGCTTGATCCTTAACAACTGTCAAATGCGGAAGAGTAAAATTTCATTGATTTAATCACATTAAAGTGAAATTTAAATGAAATGAATACGCAATGATATGCTTCTTGCGTAGCCATAAGTTTTGTCGACAATGGAAATCACAGTTACATTTGACTGGAAACTGTAAGCGCTAACCTGAGTTTTCGAGTTACATTTGACTGGAAACTGTAAGCGCTAACCTGAGTTTTCGAGTTACATTTGACTGGAAACTGTAAGCGCTAACCTGAGTTTTCGTATTTCATAAACAAATAAATATAAAAATGAAATAAACAAATATTTTTATAAGCTTTACTTTGCATTTTATAATGCTTAAATATAATTTTATAGATAAAAATACCAAATAAAATCGATCCCGGCTAGGGTTCGAACCCATTTTTTGTATGCTTGCATTGTAAGAAAAAGTATTCAAGTAGGTATATTATTGCTCTATTTAGGTTGTGCACTATGGGGGCTAGAACTCTGTAAGAAGATGATGTCTACGTAGATATTTGATTAAGTATTTTCTTAAACTAATTGAAGTCATCGGAAATATACACGTAGAAAAAATAGTACATTAATTAAAAGCATATCATAAGAAAGAGAAAAAATCTAAATAAAACACTTTTCAGATTCTGCAGTATTCTGCACCAACTTTGAATCATCGAATTTCCGTGAATTTTGAAAGAATTGCAAGCCAATATATGATAACATAAACTTCTTAATTATCATGTACTCTTGGTAGAATACTGATCGGTGAGTTTCAAAAGCAGCTAAATCCAACTCGATCCGCATATCGAATTTCCGAATGCTCGATCTCACATGTGAACAAACCGAGTTTTGGTGGTGTATCGGCGCGATTATAATTACCTCTACAATGGAATCGAAATTACTTCGATTCGTAAAAGAATTTACTTCTAAGAAAAGAGAGATCGAAGGTCCCAAAGATGACAACAGCACTCTTCATAAAACATTGCCGGAACATATCACTTGCGCACCGGAGCGGTGATGTTTGGCTGCTGATTACATATTACATGAAGGTTGGTCGCTAACCCTGACTGGATCCTACCACTAAGTGGAGGTTCCTCGGATTAGTCGCCTTTAGGACACTCTTTTTTTGGAGGGAAGACAATTATTAATTCTTAGTTCACCTAAAATGTAAGAGCCATCTATTATTTAGTCTAATGAACTAATATTTCCAAATGCATCTCCGTGTACAACACATGTTTGGCGCGATATCTAGCATTTATTTCGTCATGAGTTGGACTTAGCCGCTTTTGAAACTCACCGAATGAGTACTTTACCAGAAACACATAAAAGTGTAGAAGGTAGAGGCCCATCATAATTGAGTTTGCATGATCAAAAATTATTGTTGTAATGGATATTGTTAAATGGTGTGATTATAGGGTGGCATAATTTTCCTTACCGAAATAATTATAAGTAGGTACTGTGGAATCCAACCTCCTTGTATTCCACTGGCTAGTTATAATTTCGTGACGTGTTAACTTATTCAAATCAGTCAGTATTCAAATAGAGAGCCTTCAAAATGTCAATTACGCTTTCGACAAATTTTGTAAAGCCTATTAAAAAAAAATAAAGAATTAATAGTTTTAGTGCAACAAATATGTTAAATAATTACAATAAAATGACTTAGTTTTGGAAAAAACAATAAGAAAAAACAATACCTACATACATAGGATTTTAATATAAGTATAAAATGCAGTAGTCGGCCATCTTAACTGAAACGCCGCGAGTCAGAAGCTCATGACGTCACGACTTAGTAAATATTTCTCTGTAGCCACTTCCTTTGTGGTCACACGTTTCGATAAGTTTTTGCATCATTTGATCTCTGGATTTGTTCTGTAGTCGTGATTTTGTGATATATACAATAAAAGTCACAGTTATTAACGATGGCTTTTGGCTTTAATAAGGCAAATAGCCCTAAATTGCCTAAAAAATATATGAACTTCCAAGTGCAATTTCCTCATGATCGTAGAAATACTACTTTCACATTCTTCAATAGCCAACATTTCTTCATTGGTCCTCTTTGGTCGCCATGTTGCGGAGTAGAAGATCGTCTTTTTAAATAACACGACAAGTATGATTTTACATAGTATTTGACTTTCTCCTTTGAACATAAACACAACATCATTACTTACCTATCTAGTTGTGACGTCACAACAAGCGGACTCCGAGACACCTTGGAGCGTTTTCGTTAAAATTTCCGATATATTGGATGTTTGTGGACATTATATAAAAGGTAATTTCAAAATCTGTCATCAATTATCATGCCTTTATCTTTAGGGCTCTTTGCTTGGGACTATTATACCCACTGACAAGATGAAAACCTTTGAAAAAGAAAGTTAATATTGAAGCAAAATATTTAAAATTTAAATAGACGAAACGCCTTTGTTAAAAATAGACATTAAATGAAAAAGACATATGAACTGATGAACATGAGAACGCAGGCGAATTTTTTACATGTGAGATCGAGTTCGAAGATCGTAATATCGAAAACTTGAGATCGGTTGCGAATGGAATTTGGACATAGCTTGTTTTGAAACTCACCGATCAGTATTTTACCAAGAGCTCATGACTATAAAGAAGTTTTTGATATCATATTGGTTGTGTGCTACAAGCATAGAGTATATATTTCGGATTTCAATGATTTTTACAAAATACGATTGCGCACTGTGTGATGATGAGTGAGCGAGTGCTGTTGTGCGATGCTGTGGTTTGATTTGTTACCCCAATCTCAATTCTATCAAGCATTCATGACTGCGTGGAAGGTAGAAGTTGATGGTTGTTGATATGGTGAGTTCACTCACGGCAGGGACTAGGAACCTGTCACGGTGAATATTAAAAATAGATAATATTGCCGTGGTTCAGAGGTTATGTGATGATTCTGTATGCTTCTGAAGGATAATTTTCCTTTACTTTTCATAGATTACTATATTGATCCCTAAATTAGTTACGTTTCCGTGCAATGGAGGCAAATTACGTATAAGTATAACAAAGAATTCGCTTCATATTGTGGTTCAGATTATACGAGTCACAGACCACAGTAAGTACTTGAGTTTATTAAGAAGCTATTGCATGTTATGTAGCCGACGACGACGCATCATCAAAAAACCTTTAAATTCAATTCAGTTATTATTAAATAAAACTTAAGATAACCAAAATTTTCAATTGACTTTGAAAAAAAGGAAGCTTTTTTGCATATTTTTTTCACGATTATTTGGTCATTTATGAATTGATTTTGATGATTCTTGTTTCATTTGATAATAAAAGATAGTATAATTATCATTAAAGAATTAAAATACATACTTAAAATTTCGTCAATATCGGTACATACAGTTACAATGTGAAAAAAATTTACCTCATCAATAGCCTGAAATCTAGTAAGTATAGTATTTTATTGACCGGTCAACGGAAGCCTAGATCAGCGGCGGCGCGGCGGTTACCGGCGCGGCGTACGGCGCACACGCACCTCTATGTAAATCTAAAACGCAATCAAACACAGTAAAAAAGAAGCACTTAAAGAGCCTAAAATCGAAGTACTAAGAAGAGGTAAGAAGTTATCTATAATTTTATCAATTTATGTATGACGAACTAGTAATTCCTGCAGCTTCGCCTGAATCACGGTAACTGTATCCTGTTATACGATTAATGTACAAAATTTCCCCTCAATCCGTCAAGCTATTACAGCGAGGAAAAATAACAAAATAAATTCATTATTTACTTTAAACGGCTACGGCGGCGGCGCTTCATAATATTGGTTACAAAATTACGCACATTGACTTACGTGCTTATGAAACTCAACAATCTGAATTATACCAAGAACACATGACTATGCAGAAGTCTATCATTGTTAACGATGAGTTCTGCCGGGCTCATGCGACCATCGATAGATACTCGAATCGACAAGATATTTTATCCTATCGTGTTAGCTATATGCGCACCTTAAAATAGAATAACTTGATTCGATACCATGATTAAGCCCAGAGAACCAAAGCTGTCATATTTATTAAAAAAACACATACTCTAATTGCTATATTCTGAAAAATATCGATAAAAGGCCCGATTTATCGGCGTCGATGGTCGCATGCTAGCCCCGCAAGGATTGGCGATGTGATGATTTTGTGTTGCAGATGCGAAATAGTTTCCCTATACGAACTGCCCTGTCAGCACTCAGAACGTACGACATAGGTAATGTTTATTCTTGATAAAGCTTAAGATGGATTTAGCCTGGATATATTTGAGTTCTGCGATCGCACTGCAGTGCCTAATAGTCCGGCCACTTTAACCACCTAATAGTACTTTTAACATTTGGGGAATAGGTTTCTTGTGGATGGACGTGTACCACCTGAGTCTTCACTTTCACTGATTCATTTGCCATATTCATATTGGAATTGTAATTGCGTCGTATTAAATTCGGTTTTCAATAGAAATTAGTAGAATATGGAACATAAATAATGTCTTTTAAAGAGAATGTGTTAATTTAAAGTAGATACTGTCATAATCCCGGTGAGGGTTATTTGTGTATTGTACATATAGGTTAATTCGATGTAAATATATGTTTTTTAAACCTGTCAATAAATTGTAATGAAATCTGAACTCTACGTTTGATATTAAATGATAATTGGTTGGTGAAATTTGTCAGATTTGTAACGTTTGATCTGCCAAGTATAAGCAAAAAAGCAAAAGTTCAAGAATCTTTATTTAGGCTAGATAATTTAGTAATAAATAACTTTTATTATAAGGTAAGTATTTACTGCTCAATTTATTAAAAATAAGAAAAATATACTAAAAATTTTACTGTCAATAAATAAAATAAAAAATTACCATTACTGGCATACCAACTGCGTGGCCCCAAAGCTTATTATGATGCCCAAATTCGGGTGCCAAAAGAAATAGTATTTCTGCAGTTATTATTTAAACTATTTAATATGGAGGAGGCACAGGACACACAAACAAACAGATTTTAACACTCGTATAAAAAAGTTGTAACGTTCAAATCAAGGACGAAATAATAAATTAAAAAAAAAAAACAAAGAAAACCTAACCGTATCCGTGTTTGTGGAGCAAAAAACCCTGCGCAAATGAAATAAAATGGAGTTAGCGGGTTTTGAAACTCACGATCATCGTAACAAATGCTACCAAGCTCTCATAACTGTAAGGAGACGCATTTAAAACAATTAGTTCATCAGACTAGGATATAGATGGCTCTCGACTTTAAACCTCGTGCGCGAAATAAGCCAATTAAGCGTTTAACAATAAGGAGTTGAATCTTATGAAATTAACTTACTCTTACAAGATGACATTTGTGAAAAACCTTACGTCAAAATTCTTACGAATAGAAAAAGTAAAATTGATTAATCATTCAAAACCACTACCTACCTACAAAAGCATTAAAATGGAAGGTATGTTTGTTTTTTGTATTTTTAAATATAATTTTGAAATCTTCTCATTAAAAATCTATTCAGTGTCTAGTTTATGACATTGAAGTGCTTCGATTGAGGTTAGATCGAAACCTTGAAGCGTTTTTTTCGTTCACTGGTAAGTACTATGTGATTCAAATGAGAATAGGAACGTCAATGACCTCTACTATCTGTCAAATCAAATAAAAATTAAGGTAGGGTTTTTTTTTTTTTCGAAAATAAATAACTAAGTGTATATTTTGAAAATTGAAAAATCTTTATTCAGTATCTTTACACATTAACTTGACAAATGGCAGAAGTCTCCTTTTAAGTATAAACCTGTGTTAGGAGACTCCGCTCTCTCCTTATATTACTAAGAGATACATTTAATAACAGAAATTTTAAGTAAGCGATAACATTTTAACATTTTAATATAACGACTTATAGCTAAAAGTATAAGTAAAACGTGAAGCGTGAGTATCATAAAAATTAATAGTAAGCAATAATACATTAATAATAATTATTATTTTTTTTTTTTTATTTTTTTTTTACATTCATATTATTACATAAATAAGTAATTTTACATTTCAGTTTCTTTATCAGAGATAATAAAAACTTATTGTTATTTTTGTTTTAATATTTAATTAGTTTTTAAACTTT
Organism: Stenoptilia bipunctidactyla; assembly: GCA_944452665.1. NCBI lineage: Eukaryota > Metazoa > Arthropoda > Insecta > Lepidoptera > Pterophoridae > Stenoptilia > Stenoptilia bipunctidactyla. The sequence continues at coordinate 19,294,623 of OX101741.1, forward strand.
ATCTACGCGCGAAAGTAAAGAGGATGCATATTGAAAAAGCTCGGACGGAAACCATGCCAACAATATACGATGACGAAGACTATTCATTCAGAAAATGAATTTTCATCTTTAATTGGAATGGAAAACATTGAAAACGCGAAATATATTTTTTCTTTTTGCGCAAAGGCGCAACTACACATGCTTGAATAGAAAATTAGTCTAGATTTCCAAGGAGATAAAAATAACGGAATCTACTAAAGTAAGCCAAGTTGGAGGTTCATAGCTTAAACCGTAACAAGAGCATCTCAAAAATACAAATCGCACGGTCAGACCAGTTTATCTTCCTCTCTTTGCACTTCATCAAATTATCAATATCATCATCATCATCATCATCATCACAACTCCGTGTAATGGGCCCACTGCAGGGCATGAGTCTCTCCTCTGGGTGACGAGGAGGTTTAGGCCATAATCCACCGAGCTGGCCCAGTGCTGGGTGGTGGATGTCAGAATTTTCAGGGTGCCGATATGGCTTCTGACAAACCCTAACGACTACTGTATACAAGTATACAGCACCCGGGACCGACAGCTTAACGTGCCCTCCGAAGCACGGAAGTCGCCGTGAGAAACGAACGGTCGGCGGTCACCCATCCAAGTACCGACCGCGCCGAACGTTGCTTAACCTGTGATATCGTAAGATACACACAGTAACCACGGCGCCACGACGACTTATCAATAGAAAATCCTTATTTAGGTAATTCATATAAAAACTTTTTGACACCGAAAAGGTAGCGTCTTAAAGACAGGAACACTTTGTATAATTCCTTTGAAATATGAAAAATGCAAGTTTTCCGATTTTGTTTTTGAATTTATCTCTTGATTTGTGCAGTTAAATGCCGATTGTTTTACCTCGTTGTGTAGCCAGAAAGTTGTAGAAGTTTTTCCAAATAATTGTACGCAAAATTCAGCAGACCTTTTTTGGAGAAAGTAGCTATTTTTTATACACGTTGCTCCAAAAAATTCATTTGTGTTTTATAAAACTTCCTGTAGCTTCTGTTTTGAATCACATTAATAAAATTTTAAAATGGTTTCTTATTGGTTTACTAACTACCTATCTAATACTGAAAATAACATTTAAATCGGACCATTAGATTTTTTGCAATCGATGTTTGAAGGAGTAAAACTGCTATTTTCAGAAAAAAAGAAACTCCAAATATTGAATAAAACGGTACACTTTGGGATTACATGATCTGAGCTCAAATGATACAAAATGAATGACCTTTCCTACCTACGTCACCTAAAAAGATTCCGGTTTAATTACCAATAACCGTGTCAATTACTAATCAAAATCTAATTACTAATCGCCCAAGCGTCATCGTTACATCGCTTCCAACACACATGACGAACATGGAAGCAGCAACCTCTACATGGACATGTGTTCTTGGTAGAATTCTGATCAGTGTGTTACAAAAGCAAAAAACGAATTACATACATCAAGGCGGAATCACACATGTCGGTTATTTAATTCCTAAAAAAAAACAAGTATATATGAAATTATTTCATTCTCTCTCATAAGATGTGGATGGAATAATGAACAGTCATGTGTTGTTTATAAAATAAATCCCGTGTGTGAAAAAACAAAACGAGCTTAGTGTATTAGCATTACTTCTGTGATTTTTTACCTGGAATGAAATAAATAATCAATAAATTGGATTTGTCGAAATGGGTACAGCTGCCAATTTTATAAATACTCTTTCTTTGAATATGACTGGGATGGGCAGGCATGCTTATTTTTGTTGATCCTCTCTTTGAAAACTTGTTGAAAATAATTTAAACAGAGTATATTTTATTTAAAACCACAATCAGCGATCGGTTTGTGATAATATATTTTGTACTGAGTGAAAACTTTGAATATGCCTCGATTTAAACTATTGTTTTTGTACATATTTTTCCGTAAATAAAATAAGATTTGCTATTCTCCCCACAGACAAATTATATTCTATGATAACGATTTTATCTGATACCTTGCTAGCTCACAACACCAAAAACACGTGACACAAGATTATGGGACCCGTTTGTTGCAATGTTATTGAGTGTTATCGAGTTAGCCAAACGGGTCCACAATTTTAATCGCAATAAAAATTATACCTACTTATTTCGTGATTGAGACAGCAGACGATTTAAGTTCGGTAGGTTAATAGTTCAAATTGAATAAAAGACAATTAGGGCAAAAAAGTTTTGTCGTTGGGTTCGGCAGAACTAGGGAATGCAATCTCGCGAGATCGAGGATTGGACGAGATCTCGCGAGATTATGAAAATCAATATTATATAAACACAAAATGGAAACTCGAAATTGCCGAGATCTCGCGAGATTGGTAGTTAAGAGTAGTATCAATATCAAATTTTAGGTAGGTAGTATCAATTTTTGCAAATAATTTCACTAACGAAATTGATATAGAACTCTCGGGACATTGAAAGAAAAAGAACCATAGATATTTTGAAATCAACATTTATTTTTACGAAGTCTAAAAGATTAATTAACAAAAATAATAGAATTTGAGTTGAGATCAATCAAATCAAAGGCTCATTTCGCCAAACTAAAAAGAGAAATAGAATATAAAGTGAAAACCAAATAAAAACAATCAAATTAGGAACATTAGCAACATTTCGCTTTGCAATTATTTACAAACTGTTTTGGAAGTAGCTTCTTAGAAAGCACAACGTATTTAAGGTATGGTCACCTAACCTACACCTTATTTTGCAGGCTAGATACCCAGCCGCTGAGAATGCCCTTGCAGATTCCACACTTGTTGGTACTATAGTTGTGAGGCAGTTATCAGCGAACTGAAAAGTTCTCCTTTAGACCCCCCGGACTAGTATAGATTCATTTCCTTCTTCAACAATTGGTCCAGCGAAATCTTTGCTTTCCTAGGGTTTTTGCAGGAAGTTATTGCTTCCTCCAGTTCTTCTTGCAAAGCAAGCTTGCCTTCTTCATTCAGAGTCTGGGAAAGGGATGAGAGGGGTTCATCATCCTCATCAGGGGTGGCAGTGGCAGCCGCCCGCGCACCGAAACCGATCGGAGTTCGCTCCGTCCGTGTCGGTCCGCGGTCTGTCAGTTCGCGCGCTGCCGCGCGTCAAATAGGACGTTTTCATGCTCGAGTTCAATCTCGCGAGATCTCGCCTATTTTTAGGCCGAGATTAATCTCGCAGAAAAGGGCCGAGATCTGCCGCAGAACTATCTTGCTGTTTCACTCAGCTTCATACGGAGTTTGACATGTTTGGTGAGACGCACGATATATTCTTATAGAAATGGAAACACAAAATGCTTTTTGGAATTGTGTTCGTATGACAAAGTTAGCTCATAATTATCCAAAAAAATACTTATTTGAAGTTAAGTGATAAATAAACTAGGTGCGTTGAACTTGATGTAATCTTGTTTTAATAAGAATTATTTATGACCAAACTTGCGCTAAAGTTGGGGTTAAAATATGGATTTTTTAATGATCATAAGTAATCTTCTTAAAATGTTTGCTTTAAGCATTATGTTACAAACAAACTTAAATATCGACAAGACCTAAATATATTATACATTTTTTTAGAGTTTAAAATCAAATTTTGATGCTATGTATGGCGAAATGAACGAAATGAGAACACAAAACAATTAACTGATATATTACAAACTAACACTCTAAGTAGGTAAATGAAAAGATTTCGTACTACTTACATAGAGCTACCTAATTAGATTGAAATATATTTTTTTATCCATCCACATTGTAACCAAAAACATACTCAGAAAATTTTATCGCTCATTCATTACCTACGTATCCATCATTCATCGACATGATTTTGCCTATCGATCGATCATCGAGTGGTGGTGAAATCGCGTTGGACTTAGCTGGTTTTGAAACTCACCGATCGGAATTCTACCAGGAGAACATGACTGTGAAGAAGACGTGCTTAATTTTAGTAGTACAATTTGTTTTATCTCGTAATGCGGATTATATTATAAGATAGTATGAAACGGACGGAATAAAGAATAAATTTAATAAAAAAAAAAGTTCTTAAAAATTAAAATAACTTGAGATAAATTAATTTAGCTTGGGAAAGATTAATATACGAATCCCGAATCCATGCGGGGCTAGAATACAACTTCTCTGTTTATCACTAGACAAGAAACGAGAATTCCAGCTTTGCATTAGTAGCTAGCTGTTGCACAATCAAGCTGTTGCAGTTATCTTCTGCATCAATCATCAGACCGGATTTTTGGTTGTCATGGAAACACTCATCTAAAATTGATTGTTTAATATTGAGTTCAACTTTTAATGCGCGCAATAAGGCTCAAAGTTAGCAAACAAGATGAATGCAGGCGCGGTCCCGCGGGGGGGGGGGGTCACAGGGGACATGACTGATACTAAAAATTTAGTTGTAACCCCCCAAAAGTCAGTTCTAACCCCCCAATATTTCAGTCTTCGACCGCGCCTGAATGAATGCTAACATAGAAAGTATTGTATTTATTTAAACTGGTAAATATAATTTTTTCGTAAAATGATAAAAAAAAGTTATATCAAAAAATATAAATGATTTTCTCGAATTTCTAAACATTTTCGCTTATAACTTTTTTATTTATAGTTCTACGACAAAAAGTTATTTCACTAAAGTTGTAGAAAATTTAATTTGCAACAAAAAATGTTACTACATTTTTTTTTATCAGATAAATAGTTTAAGAGATATATTGTAAAAACCATTTCAACCCCTATTTTCAAGATGGCGGTCGTAGGACAAGGGTAGAGACCCCACAAACTTGGTTTTAGCTTTACACTGACCCCCCCTACACATCAAAAAAATAAAATTGCGTCCTCTGAAAAACGCAACCCCAAATGTAACTTTTCAATGGACTACCAGCTACCCCCGTTGTTCTTTCAAACCAAGTTATAATTTTAACCAATCGATTTTGGTAAAATGTTAAGGTTTATTGCAGTATATTAGTTAAAATAAAATATGTGTTTAATGAATTATTTTTTTTGTATACTTAGATATAAGATACGATAATAAATAAATAAAAAAAATCTTTTTAAATTTATGCCCAGACAAAAGACATTTACTCGGCATTTACGGGCATTTATCAGGCATTTACTCAATGCGCCAAAAACGCCTGGGCATAAACCCATCTCTAGACGCGGCACCGCGCTCGCATGATTATAAGTTGCGATCATTAATAATAATAATAATAAATTTCTTTATTGTGGCAACTTGGCCCACTTAAAAATTTACACATTAAGTAGTATAAACAAAATTTAAAATTAAAACAAATATTAGTTATATCAAAGTGTATGTGTAGTATATAAATGATTTTGTTTTGTAATATTTAGTGCTTAATTTTTTATGAAGAATACTAAAATACTGGAAGATACGCAATCGTTAGGCTCATCAGTTCGTTGTTTCTGGAGAGGGAACAAACCATTTTGTTACACTAATACCTTATACGAGAACCGTTTCAGAAAAGGAATAATAATTACGAGTTTATCACTCGTTCCGCGTCATCACTACAACTAGGTATATCGCACTCTATAATTTGATAACGTTATAATTTTGGCAGTGTCTTTTTATTGCCAACATTCTATGTGTTTATGTGGTCCGGGTATAATTCTGATCAGTGAGTTTCAAAAGCCGCTATGTCCATCCAACTCTCGTAGCGCGCAAAACGAACAAAGAAAAAAAATAACACTGTGCGCATCGCGCGCGCGCTAAAAAATGTGATAACGTATATTTCGTGGTAATAATGCGATTTATTCTCAATTTAACTCGCTTACTAGTTTATAAAATTTTCTTCCTGATTATGGGACTCAAAGAAAACCAGAGATAATAAAACTTGCTTATAACATGGTAAAAAAGCTTTGCCTTCGTTAATCGTTCTTTTGAAACTTGAGCACTACATACTTGCATAGGTTTCAGTTCTCTACGTAGAATTATTGACACCGAATCTACGCTTGAGATCTTATCAAAGTAAGCTATACGAATACTTCTCGAACAATTTGCACATTTTCTATGTTTTTATGTGCTCCTGGTATAATTCTGATCAGTGAGTTTCAAAAGCCGCTATGTCCATCCCAACTCGAAGCGCGCGAAACGAACAAAGTAAAGAAAAAAACACTGCGCATCGCGCGCGCGATATGAAGTAGTGATAACGTATATTTTGTGGCAATAATGCGATTTATTCTCAATTTTAGTTTATAAAATTTTCTTCCTAATTATGGGGACTTAAATAAAACCAATTAATTATGAAAATGAAATGAAAATGAAAATGAAAATGTTTATTTCAGACAAAAATTATCCATACACTTACACTTGATATTAGTAAAAAACACAACTTAAACAACTATGTTAGTAAAATTTAAAATGTTCATTGGACTGCACATGTACTGACCTCCAATGTTCAGTTAAAGGACTGTCCGTCCTTGCCGCTATTACCTTCAAGAGAGTGTTGGTGCTGCCCCGCACCCGCGCCCATAGCGAAGCAGCTCTCTTTCGAATAATGGCTTGAAAGCCATCCGTTTGCCACACAGCAAACATACCTGAAGCGCTGCAGCGCCAAGGCAGCCCCAACAACCTCCTAAAGACATTATTATATTGGACCCGCAGAGCACTTAGGGCTTTCTTGGTGTAGTTGCTCCATAGGTTGCACGTGTACAAAGTTTGACAAAACGATTTAAAAAGTGTAATTTTGACCTCGGGAGAACAACGTGCAAACCTACGTGACAGCATATTACCCCTCACCGCCAGCGCTCTGCGTTCCCTCTCCAAATCAAGATCGTCTGATAGGCTGTCTGTGACCCAGTGTCCCAAATATTTAAATTTTTTTACTGTTTGAAGAGGAAGTCCACACAATGATATTGTTGGAACATTATAGGTTTTTGTGCCTGATTTAAAGACTACTATCTCACTTTTTTTTACATTATATTTGAGACCATGAGTAACTGCATATTTTTCACATATATCTAATAATACCTTTAAGGCGTTGATTGAGGGGCACAGCAACACCATATCGTCGGCATAGCTAATATTATTAACAAAAACCCCATCTACTGAACAACCCACCCCAGCACTGCTGAGCTCCTCAATCAACCCGTTCACATACATGTTAAATAATGTGGGTGAGGTTAATCCCCCCTGCCTTACACCACATTGCATCTTATAAACTTCAGAGTACTCGCCAGCCCATCGTACTTGGATTCTTTGATTGTCATACCAATATTTAAACAGTTTTATGACTTCTAAAGGCAATTTTGTATCTGAGTATAATTTGTTCCATAACTTATTGTATACAACCATGTCAAAAGCTTTTGAAAGGTCCAGAAAACACCCATATACCGGTGTGTTCCTATCGGTATAGTACCGAACAGTATGCTTAAGGCTTAATATTGCTGACTCAGTGGACAGCCCAGGTCTAAAACCAAACTGGGAGTCATTCAAAATTACATGCTGGTTTAGGTGCTTATTTAGAACACTGTCAAGAATTTTTGCTAAAATAGTAGCAAGTGAGATTGGTCTATAATTACATTTATCAGAAGCATCACTGGTCTTACTTTTAATGATTGGAACAACAATGGTTTTCATTAGATCATTAGGTAGGAAGTTATGACGAATGCAGATAGTAAAAAACATTGCAAGGACTCTAGGAAGATGAACACCTGCATATTGCAGGTGCTCGATGCTGAGACCATCGTGCCCAGGTGACTTGCCTCTTGTCATGTCACAAATAGCCTTGGAGATGTCCGCCGCAGTAATTTTAACAGGGCTGGAATTTATGCTCTCAGCATCGAACACCGGCTCACCTGCATTCACCAACCCAGGCTCTACCTTAAAGTGGTTCATGAAGAGGTTGGCTATCTGACTAGGCTCACTTACATTGTCAACACTTACAGGTAAGTTCATTTTAGGGTTAAGCTTATCGGTACATTTCCAAAATTTTCCAAAATTCTTTGATTTATAATGTGAAGCAATTATGTCCATTTTTATCTGGTCTTTATTGTTTTGACAGAATTTAAGTTTGGCCTTAAACACTTTTCTAGTATGACACATTTGTTCATACAAGCGACCCGATATAGGCTTGTTATACAGACACCATTCCTGGAAACAAACCCTAGCATTCTGATGTGCTTCCCTTACATATTTGTTCCAGCCCGTAATACAGCCACCTCTCCTCTTAGGCTTCCCTATATCACTACTAGCAACCGAAGCCTCTTTTAGTATTGAAATTATGGTATCATACATACTATTTATAATTTTTGAATGGTCAATAATATTACATAACTTGTCACAACATGATTCTAATTCATAAGGAAAGTCAATTTCTTTTAATTTACTATTACATAAACTTAAATATTTATTTATTTGCAATTGCTCCCTTTCTCCCCATATTACTTGTTTCAAAAAATTATTACTCTTATTCATTATTATCTTAGGTACAATATTATTTAAATTACATATTATTTCTAATGGTAAATGGTCAGACCAAAACACATCATAATGTACTTGAGCACTCACAATTGTTTGCCTTGCAGAGTTAGTAGAAATACAGTGGTCAAGCCACCGCCTACATCCATGACTGTCGCTGACATAAGTGTATGTGTCCTCAGGCAAAATCTCCATGTCAACAATACGAAGTTCCTGTTCACTACAAAAACTTGACAGTTCACTAAAGAAAGGCTCATTAGGGTGAGCATTAAAATCACCTAGCATATAAACTAAATCCACATTTTCATTATCAATGATTGCATACATTTCACTTAAGCAGTCTGTAAATTCAATTAAGTTTTTAACCTCGTCATTAGGCATATACACTGAAAAAAATAACGCCGACTTATTGTCCAAAGAAACTTTAATAGCTAAAAGACGCACACTTTTACACTGCACTACAGAAACGCACGGAAACCGGTTTTTGCGCCAAAGGAGCGCTAGGCCTCCATGTGGCCTGCCGCGCAGCACTCCCGCCGAGAGATCCACAGCTGTGTTGCCCGTGTATTCGAAGTCCGAGTCTATAGTTCCTAGTAATGGTACGTCGTGTTGAAGCAGCCATGTTTCTTGTAATGCAATAACGTCCGCTGATTTACACAACCTCCTTACACACTCCATTGAACGACAAAGTCCTTTACAATTGAAACTTATCAATTTACAACAGTTTGTGCTATCCATTACACTGTATATTATTAGCTTTATTTTCACTCAACCGAGGCCGTGAAAAGTTCACAAATCGTCGAAACAGAACGCCTTCGGGCCAGAAATTTTCACTCATGAAAATGTCTAATTTACTTTTAGGTATAAACATTTTGTATGCGTTATATCCTCTGTCAATTCTTAAGTTAATTTTTTCTAACGATACTTGCACTTTGGTTTTATTGCACACATGTGAGGTAAAAAAATTTATAACATGGTAAAAAAACTTTGCCTTCGTTAATCGTTCTTTTGAAACTTGAGTAGGTTTCAGTTCTCTACGGAGAATTATTGACATCGAATCGACGCTTGAGATGTCATCAAAGCCTAAGTAAGCAATACAAATACGGGCTGAGTAGTACTACTCTGAAAAATTTGCACACATTTTTACACACATTCTACACAAGGAATTCCAAATCAATAACTGAAATGAAACACACACAATACTTTCTTTATTCATCACCGAATTTAATCTATGCTAAACTGTTCTTAATTATTTCGTGAACATTTAATGTCCGCATGTCCGCATAAGGTCAAAGTTAACAAACAAGATGATTTAAGTTATTAGTTGTTTTAGATTCAAAATGCCAAATGTTTATTTTATAGCGATACCTACGTGTCGTAAAATATAGGGTGAGTCGTTAGAGTTTTCCCGTAAGTTTTACTTGCATCAGAGATTGGGCAATCCTTGGATTCTTAAATCGATGGTCAGTCATTGGTCACCCAACTTATGTTCTTTTAGTCATATCGAATAATAGTAACAAAGTAGCCATTGCGTCACGAGGGGTTCGTTAGAGAAAAGTCCTATGCAGTCCCAGGACTTCACTTGAGATCCAGAAAAAATAATGTCTGTCTGTCTTAAAATTATAAAAAACTGGAACATACGCAATCATAGCTCATCAGTTCTTTATTTCTGGAGAAGAAACAAACCATTTCGTGACACAATAAGTATGTACTACTATGAGAACCTTGCAACTAGCATTCAACCATCGATACATAGTCGAATCGACAAAATAAATATTATTTTGTTATTTTATCCTATTAAGTAAGCTAATATGCGCACCATAATAGATAGAATTACTCGATTTGATACCATGATTAATCAATTTCCTACACTTAATACCATATTCTAAGAAAATATCGATAAAAGGCCCGATTTATCGTTGTCGACGGTAGCATGCTAGCCCCTCAGAGGGAAGAATTAAGAGAATTATGAAAGGAATTATCACTCGCGTCGCGTCATCACCGCAATTGACGAACTGACGAACTCTCATAGTTTGAAGTCAGTGCTATTTTTACAACCAACATTCTATATCTTTATGCGGCCCTGGTAGAAGTCTGATCAGTGAGTTTCAAAAGCCGCTATGTGCAAAATCGACGCGCACAAAGTAAGAAACTGTTTGGCAACGCGCGCCGACTGAACGCTAGTAATGACGTATGTATGTGTAATACTGGCAATTTAGTTTCAATTTTTATTTTTTTATTTTATTTTATTTACTTATTTACAAAATCCACAGCTCTTAATTAATTATATAACAATCAAATAGGTAAATCTTAAAGCCCATAAAGGATTCTCAGTATGTTCACAAAAGAGATAATAAATCAATTTAACGATGTATGTGAAAAACAGCTGTGTAACTGAATAAAACTGAATATGTAAAATAAAACTTGCGTTGACTTGGGAAAAAAATACTCCGGTGATCATCAATTTTGGAATACCTTGTGCCGGTAAACATTTCTCGAATAAAAACTATCGGAACGTGTACTACACTTTCCCTTTATTTATACTGAACCTACAAGAATTTCTTCATTTAATCAGATAGCTTTCTCGACACATGAAACTGCTGGCTTTTCAATCGGCGGATAAAAAATATCTGACGAATAAAATATTAGGTACTCGGCGGAATAATGTTCTTCTACGATTTTTTATAATTTTATGACAATAACATGATTTTGAGATGATTTTGAAGCTGGGTACAATTATATAATATAATACATACTTTATTCATTAGATAACTTTTATCTGACCATTGAAAAACGGGCCTCAGTAGAGAAGAGAAGCTATTCGAATAAGGGCTGTGTACCTCTTTGGATAATAATAATAAATTCAGGTAATTTACACCCATTACAATTTCACGAGTTTACAAAAATACACAATAATACACATAAATAAAATAAAAAATTTGTACAAATATTATTAATAAATCAAATAAAACGGCCAAGAATGAAATTATATAAAATCATTAAAAAAAATAAATGAATCTAAATAACAGTCTTGCTTAATTCTATGTCAGTTGCACACACAAAATAAAAATGTCAGTCATGTCTCAAGTAATCAATAATAATTAACACATACGGAGAAGTGCTAGTACCTCAATTTAACCTCCTGACTGAACTGACGTCATTTGGCAACTGAATTCCAAACAGGGGGAGTTTACTAATTTATTAGCCAATGCTGTCGATGGCAGCCGGAGCCAAAGTGGGACAAATCTATACGTATGAATGAGAAAGCTGTAAAGTACTTTGCTTTGACGTAAGTCTATACATATGTCAATCTTCTCAAAAGTGACAATCAAAGACAAACAATCATCCATCGCCAACGACTGACTGACGCCATTTGTAAAAACGGTTCATTGCGTTAACTGCGTACCATTTTTAATTTGAAAACCTGTAAAACTTTTGATTTGAAAATCTGTAAGCTGTGTGTTTTTACGGAAGTGCTTTTTGTTCAGTGCGAAATTGACACTTTATATTGTGATAGTGACACTAAATACTTTGTAATTGTTTGTTTGTTTATTTGCGAAATTGACGCTTTTGTGCAGTAGTTTTAAGATAATGGTTGGAAAAGGGACTGATTAAGGGGATTAAGTAAATGATTATATGATATCTGTAATAAAAATATGTAAAACTGATATAAGTGCATACAAGTAAAAATTGAGACTGTTATGTGCCATACTGATCTAAGTGAATTATTCTATGTATACTATGGACCACAACGGTACAAGTGATTTTCTTTTTCCATTTTTTTAATGAAGACTTTATATTATTGTTATAATTTTGTACCCAATACATTGCATTTTGACACTTAAAACATAACGTGTTTTATTGTAACTCTTCCACAAAGAGTTTTGAACTATTTACAAAATTCAGTTTTTCTTCATTTTGTGCCTCTTATACCCCAATGGTTTTCAACCCGTCAATTATACATTAAGTTCCTATCTTAGAGCAATAGACTGCATAGATTACTACTGTGTAAAGTGGATCTATTAATACACTGAAAAGTTGCGGATGGCATTAACTGAAGCGCTAGTGAGCTGTATGTATGCATTTACGAAGTATGAAGTAATCGTTCTTCTCTCGTAAGAGAGTATATTGTTCCATGATTCCAAATCAATGATTTTCTGTGTCATAGGTACAGTCTAAGCTGATTTTACACACACTTATGAATTACAAAACACATTTTAATCATAAGTACTTGCTTTGTTGACACTGAAATTAATTTTGAACGATCACCGCATTCAAGGCACTGTCAATTTTGAGTTTTGTTTTATTCAATGCTATTTCTAATGATCAACTTACTATACATTTATGTGCTTTTAGTACAACTGTGATCCGGTGAGTTTCAAAAACCGCTTAGTCCAACTCGATCTCAATACCCAAAAAAACTGAGTAGTTTGCTTTGTTTCATTGCCTCTTGGTCTTGCAGTTTGATTGTAGGTTTTTTATACATTTAAGTTTAAGGTAAGTTTTTTATTTCAGTTTTAACAACATGCGCATCTCTGGTGAAAAAGCAGCCTGAAAATACTTTTTTGAACAGTGAAAAGTAAAGAATACGAAATAAACTAATTAGCTAGACATGCAATTAATATAGTTTAAATAGTTTGAACCCGCGGTTTCACGCGCGGAAAATTTGTGATTAAGCATGATTTACCGAATGAGGAAGTAAGTTTACAAAAAAATAATAAAGAGCCATCCCACGACAACATTAAATTAGGACCGGTTGCGAGGATTAAAAAAAAATTTAAATAAAAAGTAGTGTGGACCCTTTTTCAAGACTTATTTTAAGACTATGTTGAGTTCCTTTCATTGAAATCGGTTCTAAGGATTTTCAAAATAGGGTTTACCACCATTTCTATCCCGAGGATACGAAAGCTACGATTCGTCCGAAACACCACCACCATACAGAGGGGATCTAAAAGTGGTGAGTATTGACACCTTTCTTCAAAGGCTCGTAAAGGCGATGTTCGCCCGCGCTGATTGATGCCATCAATCCATCTCCTCAGCACGCAAGGAGATACCCACCGAGGGTTAAGTTTTCGTTTCAGCGTACACAGTAAAATAAATTAAAATAAATGAGAGAGACAGAAATATCGCAAGCGCACATAAGTTTTTCGACTTGACGAAGATGTTGACATGTTATGCGGTCCTAGTACTTCACTCATATTTTCCGTGCAATAACGACACAACTCGAAAAACCTTTTGCTTGTTTGAAAAGGAATGCAAAAAATTTAATCTAAGAAGTGCCCCACTATTAAGTTATGGACTTTTATGTGGATTTAAATGAATATGAAATTACAATTTAAATTACAAATTAATAACAAATTATTATTTACAAATTAAATAAATCCACACAAAACTAAAGTTTATCAAACTCGATTAATTAATCAATCATCATCATCATCATCATCATCATCACAACTCCGTGTAATGGGCCCACTGCAGGGCATGAGTCTCTCCTCTGGGTGACGAGGAGGTTTAGGCCATAATCCACCGAGCTGGCCCAGTGCTGGGTAGTGGATGTCAGAATTTTCAGGGTGCCGATATGGCTTCTGACAAACCCTAACGACTACTGTATACAAGTATACAGCACCCGGGACCGACAGCTTAACGTGCCCTCCGAAGCACGGAAGTCGCCGTGCGATATGAATGGTCGGCGGTCACCCATCCAAGTACCGACCGCGCCGAACGTTGCTTAACCTGTGATATCGTAAGATACACACAGTAACCACGGCGCCACGACGATTCAATTAATCAATAATTAATATTAATTAACATATACGCTGACAATGCAGCAGTATATGTTTCGGACGATAATCATAAATATAAGACCTATAATTGTAACGCTTATACTTGCAAATAAAGAATTTATTATTATTATTATAATAAAATACTCTGAGAGTTGAATAGGAAGTGTTCAACAAAAATGCGTTTTGTGTCAATAAACCGTGTTTAGTTTTGTTTTGAATAACAAATCGGTCTTATAAATTAGCGACTGAAAAATACTTGCGCTTCAACTGAGACGTACGAAATGATTTGTAATTACTTTTTAAAGTATAAAAAATCCACATTTTAAATAATTTTAATGTTAATCTCAATAAAAAATTGTTTCGGTTCGGCATGCAGACATCATCAGCTTAATAAAAAGTTAAATAAAAAACTGAATAAAAAGAAACAGTTTTTAGAGGACGAAGTTGTCGCCATTTTATGCGATCCTAGTACTTCACTTATATTTTTCGTGCAATAACGACACAACTCGAAAATGCGGTGCGAGCACAGAACTTTGTCGATTTATTTATTGTTCAGTCGAGTAGGTAGGTGGATTCGGTTGCAAGTTTTTAGTTACATTGTAATTTTTTATTTTAAGACATGAAATAATCAAAGAGCATTAAAAAAACAGACTTCACGTCAAAACTTTGGCTGGAGAGTATAAGGAAATATTCGATGAAATTTATACGGGACCACCTCTGAAGTTATTCTCTATCATATGATATAAGAATATTTAAAATCGATTCATAATTGTCCAAAATATCGTTTAACAAAGACATAAAAAATTACATACACACGAATTGAGAACCTCCTCCTTTTGGAAGTCGCTTGAAAATATTTTTTCAAATAATTCAAATTCAAATTCAAATTCAAATTTCTTTATTGCGTATCACTGTACAGAAAGGATCTTAAAATAATTGGTGGTTCTAGTGACGCCCTGCAAGGGCATTGCAATATCATACAATTTATGTAGATGAGAGGACATTTTTCTTAACCTAAGTTTATCTAAATAGTTATAACATTTAATGCTAGTTTTAGTTAGTATGTATATACAATATACGTTTATATTTCTTTATTAAATAGGTACAGTATGTGTTTATTAATTTTAATTTAATTCTATATTTACCTTATCTAATTTATCATCTAGGTATTCCTTAACTGTATAGTAACATTTTTTGATTAGCAATTGTTTGAGTAATTTTAAAAATTCTTTTTCTTTGGTTTTATTTTTCAGGGATTCCGGGAGGTGATTATACAACTTTATGGACATTTCCAGCGGGCCGCGTGACAATAGTTTTAGTCGGGAAGGTGGAGCTATGAGTTGTTTTCTTCGGCTTGGTCGCAGGGAGTATTTTGTAGGCATATCTTCGCGTTTTGTGTAGAATTCTGGATATTTTCTTACGAACTTGCAAACCTCTAGTATATAAATACATGGAAGAGTAAGAATTTGGAGTTGTATGAAGTGAGGTCTGCAAGTGTCTGTTTGTTTTATATTGACTAGAATTCGTATTAGCTTTTTCTGGGCCGTAAACACAGATGGCGCATCCACGCTGCCCCCCCAGAGGATGACGCCGTAGCTGAGCCATGCGTGGGCATATGCGTAGTATGTGATAAGAGCAGTTTTTAAGTCCGTGGTCTTTTTTACTTCGCGGAGTGCGTAAGCGAATCTTGCCAACTTTAATTGAGTTTTATGAACATGTTCTTTCCAATTTATGTGTGTGTCTATATCTATGCCTAAAAGTGTAAATTTATGAACGGTTTCAATTTTTGTGTCTTTAAATGTGATGTTTATATCTATTGGTTTTTTTTGATGTGGGTGGAATGTAAGTATTTTTGTTTTCGTTAAGTTAATATCTAAATTGTGATTCTGCAACCAATTGTCCGTTTTGTGAAGGATAAAATTTACGTTTTTATTTATGTCCGAGGTGCTATCGCAAGAGGTAAGAAGAGAAATATCATCGGCGAATAATACACATGGTTCGTCCATGATTTTAGGCAATTCATTAATGTATATTAGAAACAGAAGACAACCGATTACACTGCCTTGCGGGATTGATGCTTTTATTGCTGTAATATCTGATCTTACCATTTGTATTTCGTTAGTAGTCGAGTTGAAATATTCTATTTCTACTAATTGTTGCCTATTTGCGAGGTACGAAGTAAACCATTGATAAGGAGTTCCGCGGATTCCAATGCTATATAATTTATTTAATAGGATGTCGAATTGGACTTTATCATATGCTTTGGACATGTCAAGTAAGATCCCAACTGCGTATTTTTTATCATTAATTATTTTAAGTGTTTCTTGTATATATTTATAGACTGCTAGTATTGTTGAACGGTTTTTTCTAAATCCATTTTGGGAGTCATCGAATATCGCGTACTTTTCGCAATAGTTGTAGACACGGATACACATCGCTTTTTCAAAAACTTTAGACGGAGCCGGTAATAGAGCAATGGGACGGAAATTGTTTGGGTCTGTTTTATTATTTTTCTTATATATAGGTTTGATGAGTCCAATTTTCAACATATCTGGAAACACACCTTCCTTAAATGACTGGTTAACTAAAAGATAAAAAGGTATAGTTAGCTCTTTGGCACAATTTCTTAAGAGGCTGGGTGGTATTTCATCTATACCGTGACTGTTTTTATTTTTTAGAGTCTTTAATATATAACATATTTCAGAAGGTTGAACAGGGTTTAAAAATAATGAATTTTCTATAGAGTGTGTTGTAAAGCTTTGTTGCGTATTGGATATATTTACAGGTGAACTCATCTTGCCTACAGTTGCAAAAAAGTTATTAAAAAT
This sequence comes from Stenoptilia bipunctidactyla, assembly GCA_944452665.1. Taxonomy (NCBI): domain Eukaryota; kingdom Metazoa; phylum Arthropoda; class Insecta; order Lepidoptera; family Pterophoridae; genus Stenoptilia; species Stenoptilia bipunctidactyla. Next base: position 19,311,664 of record OX101741.1, read on the forward strand.
ATTAGCTACTTGCTTCGGTTCTGAGACCACTGAATTATTTATGTCTAGTTTTATGTTACTTTTTTCTTTTACACGTCTTTTGTTTGTTCTTTCATTGATTATGCTCCACATTGTTTTAGCAATATTATTAGATTTTTGAATTTTTTGTATATAGTAATTTTTTTTCGACTTTATTACTATCTTTCGTAAGGTTTTCTCGTATATTTTGTAGTAATCGTTAAGTATTTTGTTATCTGTTTTCATAACAAAGGATTTTAGGAGTCTCTTATTTTGACAAGATATTTTAATTCCTTTGCTCAACCAGTACTTTTTTGGTGTAGTTTTTTCTTTACACTTTTTCTTTGGTATACTTGAATTTAAAATGTTTATAAGTGTATCATGAAAAAGCTTATAATTTTGGTTAACGTTTTTATCTACTGTTATTATATTATTCCAATTTATATTTTTGAGCTGTGTTTTAAATTGTTCTATATTTTTACAATTAAACCTTCTTTTATATTTGACGAACTGCGTTATTTGTTTTGTTATTTTTTTATTTGTTTAAATAAGACTGGTAGTTTCCATTGTAAAATATACTGTTGTTGAGGAAATACGAGAGTAAAATCGCGCAGTCCAGCTAGAGTCATTTCCCGAAAATAATAAACAATAGAAGCATGATCGACTTGTCTTAAAAGCCTTACAGTTCTCAGGTAGGTACTAACTAAGTCAAGTAAAATAATCATCATCATCACAACTCTTAAGTAAGTTTTTTATTTCAGTTTTAACAACATGCGCATCTCTGGTGGAAAAGCAGCCTGAAAATACTTTTTTAATACAGTTGCTCAAAAAGTGGCGTATTGCAGGGACGTTTAGCGTTCGGGATGTGGGCTATTACACACTTGTGCTTTTTCTTTACCTTTTCCGCACTCGTGCGTTCTCTTTCCCAAATGTCAAAATAATGTCTATTAAAAAGAAAAAATCAACCACGAAGTTTTTACTAAAAAAAAATTCATAGAAGTTTTTACGATTCATACAAATATTTCTGAAAAGAAGCTACTAATTTGTTTCAATATCAGATATAATGATTTGATGCAATGAGTTAGGTTAGGTTTCATTTCATTTTATTTCATTAAATTAATTTTCATTTCATGTCAATACAAAAAATCTACTAAAGACTTGGCTGTATGGGCATAGTTCCCTTTGCCTACCCAGAATGGGTAAACAAAAAAAAATCTCTGTTTATAACCTTTCACGGCTGGCGCCATTTTGTATATTTTATAAAATTGCTTAATTTTTTCGCAACTGTATTAAAAATAGTCGTTCAGTACACGTGCGGAACCGTCATTGCAACTCGTTCCGACTGTCAACCCTCGCCTTCGGCTGCGCCTCGGCTCGTGTAGACATTTGTCGGAACTCTTTGCAATGACAGGCTTTCCGCACTCGTAATGAAATATACTATTTTGAACAGTGAAAACCTGTGTTTGACATCAATCTCGCGAATAATCTGTTTGCTAAACTATAATTTCTAGTGTAAAGAATACGAAATAAACTAATTAGCTAGACATGCAAGTAATATAGTTTAAATAGCTTGAACCCGTGGTTTCACGCGCGGAAAATTTGTGATCAAGCATGATTTACCGAATGAAGAAGTAAGTTTACAAAAAAATTACAAGCCATCCCACGACAATATTAAATTAGGATAATCGGTTGCGAGGATTAAAAAAAATTGCAACAAAAAGTAGTGTGGACCCTTTTCCAAGACTTATTGTACGTACAAGACGTACTGTGGAATTCGAACTCGAACACCTTGAATTCTGGAAATATTTTGATAGCATAATAATTAATTTAAAATTAGGAACCTTCAGGATGTCAAGTAGGCTTTTATATTTTGATTGAATACAGCTGCAAGACCAAGAGGTAATGAAACAAAAGCAAACTCAACTCAGTTTTTTTTGGGTATTGAGATCGAGTTGGACTTAGCGGTTTTTGAAACTCACCGGATCACAGTTGTACTAAGAGCACATAAATGTATAGTAAGTTGATCATTAGAAATAGCTTGAATAAAAAAAAAAACTCAAAATTGACAGTGCCTTGAATGCGGTGATCGTTCAAAATTAATTTTAGTGTCAACAAAGCAAGTACTTATGATTAAAATGTGTTTTGTAATTCATAAGTGAGTGTGTAAAATCAGCTCAGACTGTACCTATAATAATAAATAATAATAAATCTTTATTTCGGACAACTTAATCCATATTACAAAACTTATATATGTACAGCAAAATCACAAAAATAAGAAAAGAATAATAATAATAATATAATCAATACACTTTCCAGTAATCAGTGGGATCAAGCCTCTATTCCAATACGACTTGGTCTTGGCGTGCGGCGTGCCCGGGATTTGAGTTTGCCGGCTTTTCTTGCATCAGCCCACGGGGTGACTGACCTCGTCTCTGAAATTTGTGTACCTGATGGAGTCGGGGTCAGCTTACCATTCGTTCGTGTAGCTCTGGAGGAGTGGGTGGCCCGTTTTCCAAATGCTGCGGTTCCCACGAGTCCCACAATACAGCGAGCTTGGGATGACGTCGGCACAAGGATGATGCTCTCACGGCTTATGGATGCGGCTGCAAACGTTGATTTAGCCAGACTCAGGGCGGTTTCAAGAACTGAATCTGGAGCGTGGCTGCAGGCGTTGCCTTCGCCCTACATGGGAACTCTGCTTGACAGCGACTCAATGCGTGTGGCAGTAGCACTTCGCCTGGGCTGTGATGTCTGTGAACCTCATCAATGCATCTGCGGGTCCAGGGTGGAGGCGAATGGTCATCACGCATTGAGTTGCTGTCGTTGTGCAGGTAGATTCCCCCGTCACCACGCTCTAAATGATATCGTCTGGAGAGCGTTGATTTCGGCGTGTATTCCGTGTGTCTTGGAGCCACCGGGACTTAGTCGCTCGGACGGAAAAAGGCCAGATGGCCTTACTTTAGTGCCATGGGAGCGCGGAAAGTGCTTGCTGTGAGACGCCACTTGTGTCAGTACGTTTGCTGCATCACACCTCCAGCGCACAATGCGGTCAGGTGCAGCCGCCGCTGAAGCGACCGCCATTAAAAAGCGGGAAAAGTATCGTAATTTAGAGCCTAATTATTACTTTGTGCCCCTCGCTTTTGAGACCTCAGGGTGTTGGGGGTTTGAGGCATTAGCCTTCATAAAGCAGATTGGTTGCCGACTGAGGGAGAGAGGCTTAGATGCCCGCTCTGGGTCTTACTTGGTGCAGAGGTTGTCCATTGCCGTACAGAGAGGCAATGCGGCTAGTGTGATGGGTACCTTTGCGCCCGGTATGACTCGGGGAGGCCTCTTCAATTAGAAAAATACTTAGATTTATTTTTGTATATATTTAGGCACTAAGAAAGGTCATTTATGTACTTAGTTTAAAGTTTTCATTTTGTTTATTCTTTATTTGATTTTTAATTTAATTTGGTATGTTACCTTTAAGTAGATATAAGTATTTTGTACATTTTTTTTATTTTATTGGTAAATAAAGTTATTACTTCATTAAAAAAAAAATGAAACAGTTTATCTACTTACTTAAATATCAATAATTTTACCTATAATACAATTTTTTATTTTAACATAAACCAAATTAAATTTTAATTTAATTTCATGTACCTACCTATTATTTATTTTACTGTAAATTTTATTTTATTCGTTAATTAATCGATGCCTAAAGTTTGATAAACTTTAGTTTTGTGTGGATTTATTTAATTTGTAACTTGTAATTTAAATTGTAATTTCATATTCATTTAAATCCACATAAAAGTCCATAATTTAATAGGGCTTTGCTCTTTAATAAAGTGGGGCACTTGGATTTATTTATTTTTGCATTACTTTCAAACAAGCAAGGGTATTTCGAGTTGTGTCGTTATTGCACGGAAAATATGAGTGAAGTACTAGGACCGCATAACATGTCAACATCTTCGTCAAGTCGAAAAACTCTTATTATGTGCGCTTGCGATATTTCTGTCTCTCTCATTTTTATTTATTTTACTGTGTCCGCTGAAACGAAAACTTAACCCGGTCGGTGGTCTTGCGTGCTGAGGAGATGGACTATTGATGAGGCATCAATGAGCGCGGGCGAATATTGCCTTTGCGAATTGCGAGCCTTTGAACAAAGGTGTCAATACTCTCCACTTTTAGATCCCCTCTGCATAGTGGTGTTACGGACGAATCGTAGCTTTCGTATCCTCTATCATATGAAACAAGAATCATCAAAATCGGATCGCCCAGTCAAAAGTAATGAGGTAAGTAACAAAAATAAAAAAACATACAGACGCATTGAGAACCTCCTCCTTTTTTGAAGTCGGTTGAAAAACGGGTCGAGGGATAGAAATAGGTGGTGAACCTTATTTTGAAAATCCTTAAAACCGATTTCAATGAAAGGTACTGTAGCGACCTTTCCGGGATCGACAGGCAGAGGCGATACTTTCGAATTACTAAATTTATAAAAGAAACAGCTAGAATGCGTGAGACTTAAACATTTATTGTGATTTCTTTTTTCGGACGCTCACTGGGGAATGACAATCAAAATATAATAGCCTACTTGACATCCTGAAGGTTCTTAATTTTAAATTAAATATTATGCTATCAAAATATTTCCAGCTAGTGGAATTCAAGAAGTTCGAATTCCACAGTGCTGATATAGACATAAAAATAAGTCTTGAAAAAGGGTCCACACTACTTTTTGTTGCATTTTTTTTAATCCTCGCAACCGATTATCCTAATTTAATTTGTCGTGGGATGGCTTTTTATTATTTTTTTGTTAACTTACTTCCTCATTCGGTAAATCATGCTTTATCACAAAGTTTCCGCGCGTGAAACCGCGGGTTCAAACTATTTAAACTATATTAATTGCATGTCTAGCTAATTAGTTTATTTCGTATTCTTTACATTAGAAATTATAGCTTAGCAAACAGATTATTCGCGAAATTGATGTCAAACGCAGGTTTTCACTGTTCAAAAAAGTATTTTCAGGCTGCTTTTTCACCAGAGATGCGCATGTTGTTAAAACTGAAATAAAAAACTTACCTTAAACTTAAATGTATAAAAAAACCTACAATCAAACTGCAAGACCAAGAGGCAATGAAACAAAAGCAAACTCTACGCAGTTTTTTTGGGTATTGAGATCGAGTTGGACTTAGCGGTTTTTGAAACTCACCGGATCACAGTTGTACTAAGAGCACATAAATGTATAGTAAGTTGATCATTAGAAATAGCTTCAATAAAAAAAAACTCAAAATTGACAGTGCCTTGAATGCGGTGATCGTTCAAAATTAATTTCAGTGTCAATAAAGCAAGTACTTATGATTAAAATGTGTTTTGTAATTCATAAGTGTGTGTAAAATCAGCTCAGACTGTACCTATGACATAGAAAATCATTGATTTGGAATTCAGTTGCCAAATGACGTCAGTTCAGTCAGGAGGTTAAATTGAGGTACTAGCACTACTCCGTATGTGCTAATTATCCAAAGAGGTACACAGCCCTTATTCGAATAGCTTCTCTTCTCTACTGAGGCCCGTTTTTCAATGGTCAGATAAAAGTTACTAATGAATAAACTACTATACCCAACAGCTTCAAAATTATCTCAAGTTTATTTTCATTCTATGTCATTGTCATAAAATTAAAAAAAAATCGTACAACAACATTATTCCGCCGAGTAATACTTTATTCGTAAGATATTTTTTATCCGACGATTGAAAAACCAGCCCTGAATACACGGGAAGTTTCATGTATCGAGAAATATATCTGATTAAATGAAGAAATTATTTTAGGTTCAGTATAAATAAAGGGAAAGTGTACAACGTTCCTATAGTTTTTATTCGAGAAATGTTTACCGGCACAAGGTATTCCAAAATGATGATCACCGGAGTATTTTTTTCCCAAGTCATCGCAAGTTTTATTTTATTCCCATATTTAATCAGGAAAAAATAATAATAAAATTATACCCATGTATTATTTGCACAGCTGTTTTTCACATTGTTTTTGATTTATTATCTTTTTTGTGAACATAATGACAATCCTTTATTGGCTTTAAGATTTACCTATTTGATTGTTATACATAAGATTTTGTAAATAAGTAAATAAAATAAAATAAAAAAATAAAAATTGAGACTAAATCGCCAGTATTACACATGCATACGTCATCACTACCGTTCAGTCGGCGCGCGTTGCCAGTTTCTTCTTTTGTGCGCGTCGATTTTGCACATAGCGGCTTTTGAAACTCACTGATCAGACTTCTACCAGGGCCACATAAAGATATAGAATGTTGGTTATTAAAATAGCACTGACTTCAAACTATGAGAGTTCGTCACGTCACGTTCATCAATTGCGGTGATGACGCGACGCCGCGAGTGATAATTCCTTTCTGGAAAGGTTCTCATAGTATTACTTATTGTGTCACGAAATGGTTTGTTTCTTCTCCAGAAATAAGGAACTGATGAGCTATAATTGCGTATGTTCCAGTTTCTTATAATTTTAAGACAGACAGACATTATTTTTTCTGGATCTCAAGTGAAGTCCTGGGACTGCATAGGATTTTTCTCTGACGAGCCCCTCGTGACGCAGTGGCTACTTTGTTACTATTATTCGATATGACTAGAAGAACATAAGTTGGGTGACCACTACCTGACGGCTGACCATCGAATGATTTAAGAATCCAAGGATTGCCTAATACAGTATAATAACAGCCCGGTAGACGGTAAGGTAGTGTGGCCGTAGTATGACGCAAGTAAATATACGGGAAAACTGTATTTTACGGCACGTACCTAGGTATCGCAATAAAATGAACATTTGGCATTTTGAATCTAAAACAACTAATTACTTAAATCATCTTGTTTGTTAACTTTGACCTTATTGCGGACATTAAAGATGTTCCCGAAATAATTAAGAACAGTTTAGCACTAGTTTAAATTCAGTGATAAATAAAGAAAGTAATGTGTGTGTTTCATTTCAGTTATTGATTTGGAATTTGTTGTGTAAAATGTGTGTAAAAATGTGTGCAAATTGTTCAGAGTAGTACCTACTCAGCCCGTATTCGTATAGCTTACTTAGGCTTTGATGACATCTCAAGCGTAGATTCGGTGTCAATAATTCTCCGTAGAGAACTGAAAACCTATGCAAGTATAAGTGCTCAAGTTTCAAAAGAACGATTAACAAAGATAAAGTTTTATTACCATGTTATAGGCAAGTTTTATTTAAGTCCCATAGGGAAGAAAATTTTATAAACTAGTAAGCGAGTTAAATTGAGAATAAATCGCATTATTACCCCAAAATATACGTTATCACTACTTTTTAGCGCGCGCGCGATGCGCACAGTGTTTTTTTTACTTTGTTCGCGTTTCGCGCGCTTCGAGCTGGGATGGACATAGCGGCTTTTGAAACTCACTGATCAGAATTATACCAGGACCACATCAACACATAGAAAATGTGTGAAAAAATGTGTGCAAATTGTTCAGAGAAGTACCTACTCAGCCCGTATTCGTACAGCTTACTTAGGCTTTGATGACAGCTCAAGCGTAGATTCGGTATCAATAATTCTCCGTAGAGAACTGAAACCTATGCAAGTATGAGTGCTCAAGTTTCAGAAGAACGATTAACGAAGGCAAAGTTTTTTTACCATGTTATAGCAAGTTTGATCTCTGGTCCCATAATCAGGAAGAAAATTTTATAAACTAGTGAGCGAGTTAAATTGAGAATAAATTGCATTATTACCATAAAATATACGTTATCACAATTTTAAGCGCGCGCGCGATGCGCACAGTGTTTTTTTATACTTTGTTCATTTCGCACGCTTGAAGAGTCCACTGCAGGGTAGGCCATAATGCCCATAATCTACCAAGCTGGCCCAGTGCTGGTTGATGGCTGTCAAATTTTACAGGGCGCCGAAATGTCTTGTAACAAACCCTAACAAATATTAGACTGTATTAACAAGTATTAGACTGAGAGCCCGTACGCGGCAGACTTACGTCATAGTAGCTAACTCTATATTATTACCAGGTACACAGGTGAAATGGGGATTCACTATTTCCATCGAGGGTTCCTTTGCGCGTGGCTAGAAGTCGAAAGGCGTATTAACTTAATAACGGACGTTCGAACGGACGTTGCAGTTTTCTATGGAACGCGTGTTCGAACGCGTCCCGCAGTGTTGGCACTTACTCCGGTTCCGTCTATCTTTCTTCTATTTATTATTTCTTGCCTTAGAAGTATGAAAATTAGTACCTTTATACGTTTACAATTACAATTAAAACTGATCTGTGTAAATGGACAAAATTTCCCTCTAAAGGCGTAAAATAGAGGGGTAAAGTTTGGGTAAAGCCTTGGGAATAGGGTATCCCCATTACATTATTTTCATATAAGTATTCATATATTAATGTAAGTGTACCTGGTATTAATATGGAGCTAGCTACTATGACGTGACTTCACTTTGAAATAAACGCATAATTTGGTAAAATATTTTTTAACGATATCATAAATCTATTGGATTGGCAACACATTTTGGAACATCTTCTGTTTAAAGAAATAGAACCACCTGCCCTGTTCTGATGTCCTAGTAAACAATCGACTTCAGTTCGAGCGAAAGTTGAATCGATTTCGATCGGATCTCGATCTTGTTTTTTATCAGTTTTGATTGGATCTTTTTGTAGCGGGGAATGATTAGCGGGGCTTTTTAAAATTTTATTTTAACAAAAGCTGGACGTAATTTATTTTCATAAATAAAAATGTAGTTATTTTATGACCTTAAAATTGAATTAAATAACCAGGTAATAAAAGTATACTTTTAATTTTATACTTTTGTAACATTAATTTTAAGAGATCAAGTGACATTTGAGATTTTCATGTAATGTCAGGAATATTATAAAAACCGGTCAATCTTTTAATCTAGCGAGATAATAAACTAATGATTACTCATAATTAATCATAAGGAACCACAAGTAACGATAAAGAAAAGGTCTTCTATCTAACAAAGAAGGGAATGACGTCAATCCCAACAGCTACGGTTAAAAAATTGTCCATTGAAATAAACTTCGCAGCTTTGATGATGTCCTAGTATTTTGTCTATTTTATTTCCCATTTATTTCCCGAGTGTCAAATTTCGTCTGCCCTCGTCGTCCGTCGGTCAAGTAAAAACAGATACTAAATAAATGAAACCGCCTATCGCGGCCACCTAGGCCACCTATCTTATAATAATTAATAAGTACAAAAGTAAAAATACTCGTATAAATTGTATGTATGCATAGAAAAGGAATACCTACCACATACCTAATTATTTTTAAACTAAAAAATATGCTCGTATTTTTGTCGTCAAAATAATATTTATTTTTTAAAACGGTACGATCTCGTAATGTAAAAACGTAAAAGGCAAAAAAACGATACACACTCAATCACACAAGATGAAGTTTTTAGTTAGACTTCGAGAGGTTAGGTAAATGTTAGCAAAACAATCTGTTTAGTTCGTTTCTTAAACGAATTATGTGCTTTTTACAACTTGTATGTAATTCAAATGATGAAACAAGCAATCTTGCTTGTCTGCCCGGCCTGCCTACCCATTCGTTGTTTTTTGACAATGAACAATGAACAATAAAAAACTATGCGCTGACGCACGCATGCTCCGCCTCCGACCCGCCCATTTGATAATAATAGATATCTCTTACGCCGTTCTGAATGCCTGGTAATTTTGCCAAACCCGTTAACCAAGCGACGACGGGGTGAAAAGGAACGGAAGTAGATTGATGATAAGAAAGCAGATTAACTAAAACTTGATAAGAAAGCAGATTAACTAAAACTTTTTGTGAGTAAATAATATAGTTATTTGGTAATTAAAATGTATAAACGTTTATAAATTACAAATAACATTTTGTAGTTATTTTTCGGTTCATAATCTGAGTTGTTTTTCTATAGTACGATTAGGTGCCTAGATTGTGTTGGGATCTAGATAATAAATAGATAATACTGAGCATAGAAAATTATTTCTCTAACGAGTCAATAATATCTTATATCAGTAATTATAAGATTCTCTCTTTCAAAAGAAGGGTGAAAAGTGTCCCTCTTCTATTAATTTCAGTCCTTCGATCTCAGATCAAAAACGCTAATGAAGAGTGAGTTATGTATGACGTTGCCAAGCACTAAATATCCACATTTTAATCTTGGAATAAAAAAGTATTAAACAAGAAAGAAGTTATCAAACAGCGGAAGCGTAACACTTTGATTACATTTATAGTATACTGATAAAAAAACTTCGTCTTGCAGAAACCGCCATCTCTTAATTAGAACCATGACGTAACCAGACTGAACACCATACATCGCAGAGTTACCAAAGTAAACGGGCTGATTTAAGAATTTGTATTTAATCCATAGATGGCGCCTTACTCAAAAATGCTTATTTAAATATGCATTCTTTTATTCCAAATTTGATCCAATTTTATATTTATTGTATTCATAAGTATGTGTTTTTATTACATGATATTTGTTACCTCATTGACAAATTATTAATTTAGTGTATAGTAAAAAACTAAAAACAGCATGTTTTTCGATGTTGTTAGATCTCCTAACTGTTTATGTTTGCCTGGTATTGGATGCTAGTAGCGCGGGGTTAGTTGACTCAAGCGACACGTCAAACGGTCTCTGTCGACCGTCGTCGTCGTTGTAAATTGCGAGTGAGTAGTGACTCTGAAGTGTGGTGGTAGGATGATAGAACGGTTTCATGAAGTTTCATCATAGATGGCCTTTTAGTATGAGGAGCTTAGAGTAAAATAATTAAAAAAAATTAAATAGCTTCCAAATTCAAACAAACTTATTTGCGGTTATCTACTCGGATTTGGGACCTTACCAGATGCCAAAGAAAGTCTACACGCGTCAACACGGGAGACAACTCGGCTGCGCAGCGTTTCAACACTACTGCAGGAATACCATCTGGACCGCTAGCCTTACATATTTCCGTCTAGGTGCAGCAAGCATTTAAGAACCTACTTTTGGCGAATATGAACGGTACCCATAGTAGGACCGAACTAAGATATTGGAGTGGGAGTTTTCCTTGGCTATCTAGACGAGAATTTTCCGCAAAAATACTGGCAAATAAACCTGGTTTCTCCTTAGCGGTGTGGGCCAGAGAACCGTCAGATTTCCGCAGAGGCGGCAGCGACGGGCGACAAAAGTTAGTTTCGACCAACTTTGCGAGAGACCAGAAAGCTTTACTTCCCGAGGGGAATGAGGCTATTCGGTCTCCGATACAGCCAATGTGGGCGAAACGAGCTCTTTTGATCACCTGATTGCAGGACTTGGCGGCAGCATTATTCCTCTTCTTGTGTTCATGCGAATCCACGGCTTTGCTTCTGCGAGCGGTTGCCCAGGCTTTGTACGGTTCTCGCTTACGCTTTTCAGCGGCAAGGCATTCAGCACTACACCATGGGCGAGCTTTGGTTTCAAGGGATAGATCAGCGCAGGGAATGAAAAACTCAAGAAGGTCCAGTATTGCTGAGATAGTTTATAAGCCTCGTTGTCTCCCGATATCCACTGTGTGACCGATAAATACCAGCGTATACCATTTGGCCTAAGCCGGTATCTATGTGAACCCACATAACTGAAAGTTCCGGCACTTCTAAGTAACGGAGACGTTCACAACAGATCGTGTCACTGGCGTACATGCACACCCCGGCGTGCGGGTGAAATTTGGACTCCAGGATGTAACCTGGGTAAAAAAGGTACGCCGCGTCTCAGCGTCTGACGGATCACAGATCTGCGGCTCCGTCAGGAAGTGTAGGTGGGGTCTCTCCGTCTCGAGGTGGTGGTGAACATCATTGAGATTGGAGTGCACTCCTCGGATGTTACAGAAGTGCACTTTAAACGAGAGGAAGTGCAACCGCTATGTAACCTTACTCTTCTTAGGACCTTTCATTGATTTAGGAGTGGAATGAATAGGAAGGAGAACAGAAGTTGGAACCAAATGGAACCAAGTATTTGGGGAACTCGCTTGGAGATTGCGGGGACGCCCGAACTCCCCCGAGTTCGCCATCGGGTCCTCTCAAACCGGTCGCCAGTCGGTATTTTTCGCGAGGTGGCGGGGCAACCTTTCGCCTGTGGCTGGCATGCTACTTGGGCCCCTACTACCTGCGGTCGGTGCACCATCCTTCAGATCCCGCTACCCTCCAAAACGAGTCACCCAGTGAGTCATTATCCTGCGAGTTGAAAACAGTTCTCCGATGCAGCACGATTACTACTATATTTACGACATTTTGTTTACGATATTTACGACATTTTATTTACGATATTTACGACATTTGTTGGTATACCTAAATAAATATTTCTTTTTTTCATTGACTGTTTGTACTGAAGTGTAAAATACATAATATCCCGTCCCGAGACGCTCTGGAAAAGATATATCTAGCCCCCTACCGGGAAATACAATAAACTGTAGAATAATTGATAGTTGAGCTTCTTGAGTGTAGAATCCACACATGTAAATCAAACATAAAACATTAATTATTATTAGTTCATATTGTAATTCTTGTTGTTACCACTCTTGTCGATTTCTCTCATCGTTATGGTAGTGGTCTCTATGTTGTGTCTAGGCAATAGGTGATAAATAAGACTCAAATTATATAACAAATTCCAATGCGTGTTGGACGTAGAAGGTCAGTGACGTGCGCTGGTTAGGCGGACGAGTTTGGAACGCGTCTGAAGGAAAAATAACAACCAAGAAAAGAATATAATCACTACGTTTATAACAACGATTATAGTAAGGTATAATAACCTCGTGAACTTCTTCACTTAATTAGTTTATTCACATTGAGTTACTATTATTAAATAATACCGCCCTACGCTTTGTTTTCGTCGTTTTTTTTTCAGCAGCAAAGCAGAGAGGAAGTCGCCCGCGTCCAATGTCGACCGACTTGCTTGACGAAGATGTCATAATTTTATGCGATCCTGGTGCTTCACTTATATTTTCCGTGCAATAGTGACACAACTCGAAATGAGTCTCAGAGTTTGTGTTTGGTGTTTTTGTCGTTTTTGTAGTCTTTTTTTATTCTGGTTTGATTTTTAACACCATTCTTTATTTTGGTAACAAAACAATCATTTGCAGATCATTAACAGAGTGACTGGTGACAAATTTTACATATTATGGAAGGAGAGCACTCGGTACTCGATTCTGATCATTACCCTACTTATGTAATAAAATCAGGTAGGTTTTAATTTTTCACCAGAATTACCTATAAATAAATAAAGAACCATTACTTCTCTGTTCCCGATGCGCCGCCGCCGCGCCGCCGCCGCCGCCCCGGCCGCCTCAGTCAACACGCAGTATAGTTAGTTTTCCTGCCTGTAGTCCCCCTAACTTGCTAGCATCAACGCATTTTCAGAGATTATTGGAACACCAAATAAATTTTTGAAAAGGCAACACTATACTCGGCTTGACTCCTAAATCATAAATACATAAAAAATCTACATGTATGTTTTATTTACTTATGCATGTCCTAAAATTCAAGTCATTATGCATAGCCCATTTTTTACTACTTGTCTTATTTGGCAAACAATTTGTTTATATCAAATGTTTTAACAAATGAATATCTAGAGGATATTGTTAGTTTCGTAGAAAAGTAATACATAGTAGATTTATGTATTTTTTCTTATTAGTAAATTATTTTTAAGATTACCTATTTGGTTTCACATATGAAAAGTTGTTTGCCAAATTTTAAAAAGTCGCACACCATTTAGAAAAATTGGGAATAACTTAAATAGTAGGAAGGAATATAAATATACTACTTTGAATATTCCCGCCACAAATAGTTTACACCCATATAATGCAGTGGCGCTAGTGATGTATATGAGTATAAGCTATGGTCGCATTAAAGGCCTTTTAAAGGCCTTTATTTACTATTGACTTTATTCTTCTCTTTAAAGTATAATGTTCCTTGTTCCCGCCACACGCACACCACCACCCGCTAAGTATCTATGTATTATTACGCTTCTGAACCATGAGTTGCGTAATTAATTTTAACCTAACTTTCGGTTAATAATTCATATTTATTTTCAACCGACTTCCAAAAGGAGGCGGTTCTCTCTCAATTCGTATGTATGTTCTTTTTTTGTGTCTTTGTTATATGATTTTACGGATAATTATGAATCGATTTTGATTTTTCTTATAATAGAGAATACTTCAGATGTGGTCCCATATAAATTTCATAGAAATCGATTGAATATTTCAAGAAAAAAAAAATTTTTTGAAAGAATTCGAATGAGTACGGAGAACATTTACCTTGACTACCTTATATTTCACCCAAAGTTTTGACTTGAAGTCGGTTTTTTAATGCTTTTCTTCAGTACTCAATCGATTTCGTTTTTATTATATGGGACCAACTGTAAAGTAAACTCTATCACATTAAACAAGAATCATTAGATCGGTTCACCCAGTCAAGTTATGAGGTAACAAACATAAAAAAAACGTACATGACCAATTGAAAACCTCCTCCTTCTTTTGAAGTCGGTTGAAAAGAAATACCAGTTCATTTATGAAGTAAAAATTTTAAGATTATCTTTTTATTAATGTTTAGAGAGCAGAATAATTTTGTATACCAAGTTGTTTTATTATGTAGCAATCATGAAAAATGACAAATTTGTCAATGCAGGTTCTCCCATCAATCTCTTAAATTAAACCTAATCAATTAGTAAGTCGGTAGCCCTTAAGTTTAATCTCTTAATTTTGTTGAGAAGGTTTAACTGATAAGAATGCTTTTTCAAACGACTTCCAAAAAAGGAGGAGGTTCTCAATTAGTCTCTGTGTTTTTTTTGTGTCTTTGTGACACGATATTTCGGACAATTATGAATCGATTTTACAAATTCTTCATAGTTAATCCCATATTTTCATTGAAATTGGTCGAGTACCTAGGTACTTCATTGAAAATTTTACGTGGATAACATTCTAAGTCGGCCAAAGTTTTGACGTGAAGTCGGTTTTTTAATGCTCTGCATTCGTTGATTATTATTATAAATCTCGGTAAAATCATTGTAGAAAACAAAAACGATGTAAATTGTTGCCCTGAGCAACATGTTGGTTCCTTGTTGTTATTTTACAAAATAACTACTTTGCCTTTTTATATTTTTTGTCGGCCAAAGTTTTGACGTGAAGTCGGTTTTTTTAATGCTCTGCATTCGTTGATTATCACAGGATATATATAAGGAACGGTAGGTAAAGTACACCATTTTATTTTATTATAAACAAACAAATTTAACTTTATGTTATGTTATACCTCATAATTCTTATATTTTGTATTGATATGGAAGAATAAATGTCTCGAAATAAATGCTTAGCAGCATTTATTTAGGCATGTTATTAGGCAGCACAGCAGCAGCAGCGCGCGGTCAGATCGGCCGCATAACCGCATAGAGTATTTTATTCATCATCTTAATATCCTGATATTTTATGTTTGCCTAGTACTCGGCGTAAAGGTTACGGGGTAAATTGATACAGCCGTCGTCGTCGAATTCCAATAATCGTCTGTTCGTCTTCATTTGTTTTCTTTTCTGCGTGAATTAAAGAAAAATATTGTTGAATTAGATATGAAGTTAATTAAAATAGTTATTGAATGATAAATTCAAGCTGATAAATTCAAGCAAGCAAAAAGTGTGTTTTATTTACAGCGTTATTAGTCCAGAAACGAAATGTTTGCAAAATCCGTTGCTTGTTCTTGGAACAATGTTCTTGGAACTTCTTTCCATATATTATTTTCAACACACTTGCTCGTAAAGTGAGACTTATTCTATTGAATTTAAAACTATAAACTGGGCTATAAGTCACGGTTGCATAATATATTATGCCCTAGTGCATAATATAATGAATCCTACAAAGTTGAAATGTACCCTACCTTAGTGCAAATTACATGCGAGTAAACAGAGCATATTTTATTGATCCGGGTTATACATTAAATATATGAGCGCGCGCGTCCAGGCGGCGCGCGGACAGGCGGCGCGCGTGCAGCAGCAGCGGCTGCACGGCGCCTCCAAGCAACAATAGCGTGTGCACGTGTAATGGGACAGGGCTACTAACCGGCACGGCGCGGCGCGGCGCTCGGGGCTCCGCTGAGCGCGCGCGTCCAGGCGGCATTAACTTAGAGCCGAAGCAGAAGAAGTTTTGACCTGGACTTGAACCACAACCGTCGACATCTAGCATTAATTATTTAATGCCAAATCATTCCAGTGATTTGTCTATGTCGCCGACATACACTCAGGACGAGCTGGCACTTCAAATAAATGTAGAATATAAGTTTGTTAACTGTACCTTCAACAGCTGCTTCAAATAAATTTTATGACCACGTATGTCTGTCTTTTACTCACAAGTGTGTTAAAAAACGTCGTATGTAACTCGTGAGCTTTGCTAATTACAGCTCACTTACAGCTAACTTAGCTCACTTGTTACATAATATACTATTATGGTACGTAGTACTTACTCCTTAAGCATGGCACATAATTCAATGCAGTACCTATAATAGAATGACAGTTCCTTTGTGACCACTTTAGGGAAGAAAAAAAATGTGATGTGAAGCGAATGAACATACCCTAATTATTTGTTTCATAATAATATGTATGGAAAAAAAATATTTTTTCTCACAATTTTTTTTTACGATTCTTTAAGAAAACGGTTGCCTTCTTGAAATTTCATTTTTAACGACTGAAAGATTTTAAAAATAAAGAATCGATTTTCAAGTTATCAAGTCGATTTTACTTCTACTGTACTGTAACCGTTTCAGAGCTCTGGGTAGGTTTGGTGATTAATTATTATCAATAAAGTAACTTTGATTGAAGATAGAGTTTTATGCAAAACGAATGACAAAGACTCGTTCATTTTCAAACAATCTCATTCAGTACTTACACTACGAAGTTATTAAACTGGTAGGTATCATTATTTTGACATTTCGAACTGTCAGTTTACTGCATTGAATTATTTGCCAGGGTTCAATAAAGTCTTTTAACCACTGTTTACCTAAACACACATTCTTTAAGGATCCCTTTCCTTAATATTTTTTTATTACTATAATAATTTTGACATACGAAACGACTTTTGCATATATTTTTGTCTTAGTAAAAGAAAATTTAAAATGTATCGGCTGCTTTTCTTCCTAGGTATAAAATCAGATAAGGGTCAGAGGTTTTATTGGCGTTTCTGTGGACGATAGGCTGACCCCCTATCACTGCAATACTCTCTCTCCATCATTATAATACCTCCAAAAGTGTCAGAGTTCTCGATTGGCGGCCATGTACTGGGAGTCGCAGCGTAGGTAGGCCCTCGTAAGGTGAACCGACGAACTGGTCAAAGTCGTCGGTAAACGCTGGATGAGGGCGGCGCGGGACCGAGCGACGTGGAAAACCTTGGGGGAGGCCTATGTCCAGCAGTGGACGTCTACTGAGTACTGGCTGATGATGATGAAGTTTATTTATTTATTTATTCTTTATTGTACAAATTATGTTTACATATAAGTTTTTAAACTGGCATGGTCATTAACATTTAAATTAACTTTAGAAACGGGATAAATATCGAGAACTCAAAATAAATCAAAAACATGGTAAATATCCCGTTTCTAAAGTTAATTTAAATATGTTTACATAGTTTACAAAAATATAATTAGAGTACAATTGGCGGCCTTATCAATAAAATATGATCTCTTCCAGGCAACCTTTTCGAAAAGATAGGAACAATTTTCTTAGTGATAACAAGAAAGTAAATTTAAAGCTACACATATATAACTACTTATATACTTATACATATATCTACATAATAAACTATTTAAATACATACATACATAAATGCCATATAATACATACATAAGGTAAAAATATACTAAATAAGAACATATTACTTATAAGATAGATTTTGCATGGAAATGTAATTTGACTAGTTTTTTGAATTGCTGAACTGTTTGAGCTTTTTTAATTTCTAGAGGCAGTTCGTTCCACAGGGACACAGCTGAAACCGTAAAAGATTTATTATAAAGTTAATGATTACCTATTTTGGTTAGGTATTCCTTATTTTGATTTGAATAATATTTCGTCTGATATAAAAAAAATATGTGCAAAGTTGACAAATTAACAGTAAAGTGTTAAGAGGCGATAAATAATAATTTGAGATATTGAAGGAGAGCACTCTGTAGGTACTCGATTTTGGTCATTTTATTGTGATAAATAAAATAAATAAATAACCAGAATTAATAACTATAATAAACAACCAGAATCAGAAACAGGAAACAAATAAAATTTATATTTATCATTGTTCGGTTTTATTAAATACAGACAAAATACAGACATGTATTTATAATGTATGCATACACCTACATTCCGATCGAACATTGTTTGTACGAATGTAGGTAAGGTATTATATTCCTCTATTTCGTTTATTAAGGCGGCACATCGAAATGTATTTTTTTAACACGCCGACATAAGGTCGCATTTTGCAAAGAAATCGCGACCATCGACACCGCTCAGATTTTGAAATCGTTTCAAAAATCGATAAATAAATAATGGTAAATGCTATGCAAATTTCGAGCCACCAGGGTTCGGACAATAATGTTAAGATTGTACATACATACATAACGACACACCTGTATCCCTTATGGGGTAGGCAGAACACCAGAGGTTATAAGACCATCTGATGTCACGTTTGACAAAATTTTAAGGTATTATAAAGATGGAGAGACTATTGTAGTGATATCGCTCACAAAAACGACTTTAAAACCTCTGTCCCTTAACTGACTTTCACAGTATGCCCGGGAAGACAAGTAGCTGGCACATTCTACGTTTTTCTTTCGCTCCCAGTCCAGCATGGAAGTAAAGTTACCTATTTCTAGACATATGGTTTTCATAACTACGTGGTAATTTAAGAAAAGGTATATTTTTAGACGTATTTTGAAAAAGAAAACTATCGAGTCAAAATCATTAAATCGTGTTTAAGAGCAACCAAAGTATAGATAAAGATATGAATATCAAAATTTAATATCCGCTCGTCTTCTCATATTCTTATAGTATGCGATGAAAGTCAATGCATTTTTTCAATATGTCGCCTTAATACGTCGTTCGTTCGTTCGTGGAGGCGTTGCTAATTTATTGTTGAAATCTAAAGATACTGTAGATCTCACCTTTCCAAGATAGATATCATTTAATTGATACTGTAAATCGTATAATCTAATCTGTGGCTATGAAGAGCTGTTCAGCGAATTGATTATACTACATGTGCGCTATAATTTAAACAAAGCATCCTAGTTAAATTGCATGTACTCAATGTTACCGTAAAAATGGTGTGAGGGCTTTAACTCTAGTGGTACACTAGGCAGCAGATCAAACATTCCAAAACTATAAAAAAATGTAATTTAATTTGAACTCTATGCCCTGGCTGGACATTAAGTTAAAAATTGGGTGGGGAAATTTGACAGGTTTGTTACGCTTGATCTGCTTGTAGACCACACGGGCGTAATAAAAAATCCTGAAATTGTCTTTGGTAACCTATGCTTATGGGATATATTATCTGTATCCTTATTCTGGGAAACAATGTGATGTAATTGTAATCATTATCTCAATAAGTTAAGTACCTAGTACGTAATCGACGACCACTTTGGCGTTGGGGTAAACCTATCTGCCTCAGACGCCAGTGGTTGCGGGTTCGATCCCCGCACGGAACCAGAAAAAAAAATGTTCCGTGTCTGGGTGTTTATCTATTTATGTATTTATATTCTAGGTTCCCCCCTAGTTCGCTACATGGTATCCCATAACACAAGCTATGCTTACTTAGGGGCCATGTAGTTGGTGTGATTGTCTGGGGTTTTTTATTTTTTTATTTATACATTATCTTAGTAGCACAAGTACATTTTACAGGTATGCATCTCGCCTCGAACTTTTTTTTTAAATCCAAAATTTTATAACTAAACTTTGGCGCGTGAATATTTTTATATTTGTTATCGCAGTTGGACAAATAATATTTCTATATCATCCTCGAAGCTCAAGCTTATTCTATTCTACATTTCATAAAAATCGATTCGTAGTTCAGCTGTGAAAGCGTTTCAGATACAGACTATAAATGTTATAACTTATAACATAACTGTGCGCCGAAGTTTCACCCGGGTTTTGTACATCATTTATTGTTGCATACATTTTATAAACCCCAGTAAGTGCTTCTACCAGTGGTGTTTCTTTAGAATGCCTATTCCTATGTCTATTTTAATTTTAACTGAAGTTTTCAGTTTTTTGTATGCCTTCCTTTTTCACAAAACCCAGTTCGTTAGCGTAAAGTAGAGCAAATCGCACGCGCCGAAAACATTGGTCCGTTTTGACGAAGATGTCGTTATTTTATGCGGTCCTAGTACTTCACTTATATTTTCCGTGCAAAAGTGACACAACTCGAAAGATGAGTCTGTTTTTTTTTGTGTCTCGGTCGTGTTTCGTTCGGTGGTCGGTTGATTCGCATTTTATCGCATTCGTTAAGTTTTGAGATATTTTATTTATTTATATGCCTTAAAACTAAGTGAGCACATTTTATTTTATTTACTTATTTCAGAAAGTGTAATTATGAATCATGCATGAGTTGATTGCATTGCGGGGGGATTTTCCTATAAAGTAACTAGAAAACGATTCATGAACTTCTGTTATCATAAAACGGCCATCAATCACTTTTAAAATTCTTTATTTAACAACTAGCCGGTTCCCGCGGCTCCACTTGAATTACTCCCATTCCATCGGAATTGCAGGATACAACATAGCCTCGATAAATGGACTATTCAACGCAAAACGAAAACTTTTAAACCGGAACGGTACTTGCTCAGATTAGCGCGTTGAACCAAACAAACAAACAAACTATTGAGCTTTATAAATTAGTATTAGTATAATTTATATAGATTATGAAAGAAGCGCGGGCAGGCAGAACGTCCGCATCTTTTAATTCGTCATCCTGATAGTTCATGTCTGCCTGGTATTCAGCGTAAAGGTTACGGGGAAAATTGTAACAGTCGTCTCCGTCGTTGAATTCGAAATCGTCTCTCTGTCTTTACCTAATTTGTTTTCTTTTCTGCTTGAATTTAAAGAAAAATAATGGAAAAATCCCAATTCGGATTTTAAACACGCGTGAGACAGATGTCCGTTTAATATTTACAACTTGACACTCTAAGTTGTAAAGTGGTCCATTTTGTGTGGAAATTCCATATAAATAAAATCGTTGAATCTTATTTTATGACCAATATTTTATCCATGCTGGACTGGAGCGAAAGAAAAACATAGAAGGTGCCAGCTGCTTCTCTTCCCGGGCAAACTGTAAAAGTCAGCTAAGGGACGGAGGATTTATTGGCGATTTTGCGGGCCTGACCCCCTGTCATTGCTATAGTCTCTCTTCATCATAATAATACCTCCAAATTTGTCAAACGTGATATCAGATGGTTATTATAGCCTCTGGTGTTCTGCCTACCCCATTAGGGGATACAGGCGTGAAGTTATGTATGTATGTATGTATTTTATATTTTGAAAAATACCTGAACATAATTGTAGATTTTTAAAATATGATTTCATGGTTTCAATGGCCTGTAACAGAGTTTCCAGGCTATCTGCCAGCGCCATCTACAAATAACACGGGATTTTGAGCTTTTCCGAAACACGATTTTTTATATGGGCATTATTGTCAGTCTATTTACTTTACTAGTCTCTGATAATAGATACGCCAGATATCAGAAAGCATCCTATTGGTCAAAAACCGCATCCTCATCTCATCACGACCGCAACAGCCAATCAGAATACTAGTCGTCTCATCTCCACGAGCACATACGACTGCTATGTTTTATTTACAATCCCCGCCATTACACCATTGAACTGTTCGTTTGTAAAGACAACTTTGTAATATCACATTATAATTTGAAGAAAACGCAATTTGAATTTTATTAAATACTACGCTACAATATCTATATCTTTACATGTAATTATCTTTTGTTACTTTTATTATTAAAAGTCACTGGCTGTTCTTGAGAAAAATATCCCAGATAGGGTTAGTCTTCCCCGTTTGACTACAAAAATCTTATAGTATTTCCATAAAAGAATTATAGACATTTAAAGGAAAGCACAACTTTAATAGCATCGACTTGTAACAGAACCGAATAATCGGAAGCGCAAAATAAAAGCCTAAAAGAATCCCGTAAATTCTTTAAATTTTATGACAAACTATTGTTCAATCTGGAGTTCATTTAGGGGAATCGCGGTAAAATCATACACTATTATTATTATTATGCATACTTATAACTACTCGCTTTTCGGCGGAAAAGACCCGACAATCGGACCAGTCGGTCGGGGATCAGGGCAAGAGAGACAGAAACCGGCGAACGATTCGGGCAGTCTCGAGCAAAACCGCTTTTTGCCCCCTCATATAGTCCCAAAACCCCCATTATTATTATTATTGGGGGTTTTGGGTTTATATGAGCAGTCTTGTCCGATCGTCACACTGCGACCTAAAAGATCTATTG
The DNA here is from genome assembly GCA_944452665.1 of Stenoptilia bipunctidactyla. Taxonomy (NCBI): domain Eukaryota; kingdom Metazoa; phylum Arthropoda; class Insecta; order Lepidoptera; family Pterophoridae; genus Stenoptilia; species Stenoptilia bipunctidactyla. Next base: position 19,334,161 of record OX101741.1, read on the forward strand.
TGTGAGTCCCAATTTATAACTCGCCGCACACTCCAATGGAGTCCAGGAAATTTAGGATTTTCCTTACGGCGATGCTCCTAATCTCTTTTGGATCCAGCTCGTGCTTATCCAGGTGAGCGGAGCGCTTGTGCATAACTACGGGGCAGTGGCACAGTAGGTGTAGAGGGGTTTCCTCTGCGCTTTCGCAGTATCTGCAGAGCGCCGTCTCAGTGAGACCCAGGTTGGACATATGCTTGTTTAGTTTGCAGTGTCCCGTTAGTGATATTGCCACTGCGCGTAGTTGGGGTTTGTTAAGAGATACTACCGATTCTGTGTATGACTTGGAGTATCTCTCTATCAGTTCTCTTGAGTGTCTCATGCCTAGTGAAAGTTCCTAGAGGCTTTTGCTTTCTGAGAGGCACTGGGTAGTAAGTATTAAACGCGTCAGGCTCTTCGGGATGCCGCAGAATGGTTCTGGACCGAATCGGCTACCCATTGCTCCTGCCCTCGCGAGTTCATCAGCGGCTTCATTGCCGTCTATTCCGGAATGACCCGGAACCCATTTAATAAAAACTCTATTATGGCTTGCCGGCCTGTTTAGCGTTTCATGGCATTGCTTCATCAGTTTGGAGTCAACCCTTGAAGAGTAAAGTGCCATTAGTGCAGCATTGCTGTCAGAGAAGATGTATATGGTGTATCATTAACGAAACTATTTATTTACTATTACAAGCCCTAGAAAAGGATGTGGCAATACATAGACGACATCTACACATATCTACTTTGAGACTTTGAGAGACACATGAGACTTTTACAATCACTTAAAAAATATGAATACCTTTATTTTATATAATTTGTACTTTGCTATAATTTTCATTGATTTTATGCCAATTTTTATAATCTTGACTGAGCCGTTTCAACATGTGAACGTTTAAATGCGTGTGATAAGAAGTGGCCGGTAAATCTAGCAAAGAATAAGCTTCAATCTAACATTATCAGGGCGGCTGAAAAGTTCTGAGCCTAAGGTACTTGCAGGTACTTTAATGTAATAGAACGTTTCGTTTTTTATGAAGAAACCATCCTACAAAAATCCTACTTGATAGACCTAAAACTAGATAATTTTACGACTTTATAAAATTAATATTTTTTTAAATTTTAGTTTTCCCATAAAAAAAAAAATTTATGGCCTCTGTTTAGAGGCGTAACTCTATTCACTCTGGGCGTAAGTATGCCACGCACCTTGCGTAGGCAAAATATCGCTACATAATATTAATAGGCACTTCTTAGAAAATATAGACCAAACATTTTTTTATTTTTATTTTTTGTGTTATCAAGATTTGTAAAAAGTCGTAGAACAAATGTTGTTGGGATTGATGAAGAGAAGCAGCCTGCAAGCGGTGATGCGCTAATTGAAATTAACCATGTATATTATGCATTCCCACATTTTATAAGCCCCCAGTAGGTACTTTTACTAAGAGAGTCCTTTTCCTGTCTGTTTTTAACTGTAGATACTGTAGTGTAGTTCAGTTTTTTGTATGTCTTTTCCACAAAACCCAGTTCGTTAGCGAAAAGAAAAGGTAGAGCATCGAACGCACCGAGAACAGTAGTCCGTTTTAGTGGAATGTGTCGTGATCTTATGCGGTCCTAGTACTTCATTCATATTTTTCGTGCAAAAGTGACACAACTCGAATCTCAAGTGTCTCGTGAGGTTTTTTTTTTGGTTTTTCAACCGACTTCCAAAAAAGGAGAAGGTTCTCAATTCGTCTGTATGTTTTTTTTTGTGTCTTTGATACACGATATTTCGGACACTTATGAATTGATTTTGTAAATTGTTGTTTCATATGATAGAGGATAGTTGATCTTCATAGTTGATCCCATTTAAATTTCATCGAAATCGGTTGATCTTCATTCAAAAATTTCATTGAAAATTTCACACTTTGGAAAAAATATGTATGATTTCGGAGAATGTTTACGTTGATGACATTCTCAACTTAGCCAAATTTTTGACGTGAAGACGGTTTTTTTAATACTTCTGCATTTGTTGATTATTGATTGTCCGGATGGCATTTTACCTATTTATTGCATTCAAACATATCCGAAATAAATTAAATTTGTAATAATATATCAAAAGAAATTACAAACTTTACATACCCATACATTATTAATTTTATTAGGCTTAAAAACTAAGTTAGCACACACACATAGATAAGAACAATAGTTTAATTTATTTCTTAGCAAGTGTCAGACGTAAACACAATTACGCACTCGCAGCTTGTACACGCTTACCGAGGCTTAGCAATTAAATGTAAGCAAGATGACGATGAACACTCACTCAGAAGATAAATTATTTTAAGCGGTGAGAGTAAAAGTAAGTACTCAGACAGACCAACTAAAAACTTAACCGTTTTATTGAAATCTCCTTATGAAAGAGGCGCGGGCGGGCAACACGTTTCAATTCCTGATATTTCATGTTTGCCTAGTACGAAGCGTAAAGGTTACGGGGTAAATTGATACAGTCGATCGTCGAATCTGATCTGTCGTTTCTTCTTTTCTGCTTGAATTTAAAGATAAATAAATGATGCAAGAAGTTACCTAATTAAAATAATTATTAAATAATAAATTCAAGCATGCATTTTTACAGGATTATTAGTCGAATCGATCTGCTATCTGTGCCAATATCAGTTGCTTGGAAGTTGAACAACCATATTATATGCACTCTGCCTCTTCATCAGCCAGCATTGAACTGTTGCCAGCGCCTTCAGTGTGGAGTAGCTTGACCAATTAGGAGGGTGGGAAGCTGATATATCTCGTTTACAAACATCTCTTGTTTGTATTTTTCTTATCTCTAGGTATGGATCAAACAACGCAAGCGCATTTTGATAAACAGTATTATATGTCCATGTTCTCCATTTTGTAGAAACGTCTAGTATTTCTAATGATAATATTTATTTGCTATTAAGTTAATTAAAGTTACCACGATAAACGGGGACAGTAAGAATTTATATTTAAACCTTAGATGGCGCCTTACTTTTTTAGCTTTAGCATATACTTTTAACCTTATTTTGTTTTTCGTTAGTTTTATACATATTGTTTCATAATATGTGTTATTAGTACATAAATTCCAACTGTTACATAAAATTCTTGTAAATTCTTACAGAACATAAAACAGGTTCCGAAGAAAAGTTAACAACAATAAATACATTTTTCAAATACTCGTATCTTCCGTTTCATCGATAAAGCAGAGCAAATCGCACGCAGCGCGACGCGGCATCGGCGACGCCCACCCAACGCAGTTGTCCGTCTTGCTTGACGAAGATGTCGTCACTTTTTTTACCCGACTACTGCGAAGCAAAAAGGAGGATTATGATTTTTACGTGTATGTATGTATGTATGTATGTATGTGGGTATGGATGTCCATCCCTCAGAACTTCTACTTCACTGTCTGCTGGTTATAGGCTACATTCACTAAGTAGGTACATTATGGCAGATCAAGGCTACCCTTTCAACATATCTCTATCAATATGACGTAAATACATAAACATTTCGTGTGCGGCCACACTGCATGCGCGGTGGCTGGGGCCTAAAGCGGGCGCGCGGCCCGTGGCGTGCGGTGGCCACAGTGACGCGCGAGCTCTTTCAGCGGTTTGACTTATATCAGGTGTTGAAAGCAATGGACGACGATTTGGTATTTAATTCTTTCTGTTTGAAAAAAAAAATGTAGTAAAGAATTTTAAAATTTGTATGAAGAATGGACACGTAACCCAGATTTTTTTTAAATTCACTCGAATATCCGTGTCATCATTTTACCACATTTTAAGTAAAATATCTGCTAAACTCATAAGATAATCATCAGTCTTGAGGAGAAATTGTTAATAACTCTAGGTAAGAATAAAACTGGTTTCATAATATTTATTCAGTTTTTGCAAGTTCAATTATTCTTTAATAACTGAAAATTTTATATTTAGCTTATAAAGTTTATTTTTATATGGCACATTTTTCATTTATTACCGAACTGGTTTGTTACCCCGACACCCGCGCATTGGGTCGCGCGCCTGTTGCTAAGCCGTAGACCGTAGTGGCCAGAAACCGCGGACAAGAACGTTTAATAAATAGTGTGCTCTTCCTCATTGTTTTAATTTAAATCATCTTATTCTCAGATAGATACCTACCTACGTCGTTTTTTGTTTCCTTTTTCACTATAGGTACTTACACAAAGCCCGCGTTTGACCTCAATCTCGCCTGAAGGTAAGTGAAGATGTGAGGTCGACGATGTACACGGGCTTAGGACAGCCTCTCAACTACTCTCAACCACTTCTTCATAAAAAAATCAAATGATATGCTTTTTAAGAAGAGCTATTTATTTCTTTTTTTAGGTCCAATCATCATCACATCACAACTCTTTGTAATAATGCCCACTGGTAGGGCTATGAGTGTCTCCCCTGGATGACAAGGAGGTTTTAGGCCATAATCCACCAAGCTGGCCCAGTGCAGGTTGGCCAGAATTTTCAGGGCGCAGAACGAAATGGCTTTTTTGTTTTTTATTTATTCATAATAGGAACAAACAGTTTCTTATAAATTATAAAAATCACTATAAATAAATACTATAATAAACCAATAGTTCCCTAAAAGAAGTAAAGTTAAACAGAAAGTACAATTTTGTAATTTACCTATAATGCGTTGAACAGTTTTTTTTTTCTTTTATATCTTAATAAATAATTTGATATAAATATATATATTATTACAAAAAAAAAAAGATTTAAAAATAAATGTTAAAAATAAAAAATAAAAGAAATGAAATATTTCCCTACGATTTGCCTTTTTTAAATTAAATAAATTTTTGTTTACCACTGTTCTCAATTATACCATTATGAAGTGAATTTGAAGCAGAATCTATGAGTTAGTTACAATATGTGAAATATGATTTAAAACTTGCTTTTTGAATTTACTTAATGTATTTGAAAATATATCTATCACACTCAATTTTTCATTATAATTCTTACAAATCTCTTTCTTGCTTCTGAGAAATCCTAACGTCTACCGTATACAACCCGGGACCGACTGCTTACAGGAAAGTTTTTAGATAATATTATTTATATGGCTGACAACCTAAATGAGCAGAAATATTTTATTTATTTAGATATTTGTAGCAATTGTCGAACTTCATGATGACCACTTTGATGCATTAATTCAACTCTTGAATTGAGTGCCCCGCCTTCGATGTCATGATGGTGACGAAAGGAAAGCAAGTAGATATTAAAACCACAGAACAGTTAAAAAGGTTAAAAAGGTTTTAATCACAGAACAGTTAAAACCTTTTTTAACTGTTCTGTGATTAAAACCCACCATTTTATTGTAATTAAACAAATTGAACCTTGTGAACAAGGCGTGGCATGGCGGCGCGCGGGGTGGTCGAACTCCGAACGGCCGCATTGTGTTATTTGAACTCATCATCCTGATATTTCATGTTTGCCTGGTACTCGGCATAAAGGTAGCGGGGTAAATGCGTCTGTCATCGAATTCGAAATCTTTATTTTCTGCTTGAAGGAGTAAGTAAGTATTGAATGAGAAAACTCAATTAAAATAAGTATTTTAAAGTTCTAGGTATTTTTTCATTTTATAATGCTTCAATATAATTTTATAGATAAAAACAACAAATAATTCATAGCCGGGATCGATTTTATTTGGTTACTTTTATCTATAAATTAAAATAATGATTGAATAAATCAAGCTTAATGATGTGTTTTTTACAGCGTTATTAAATTGGTCTAGAAAACGTTCAATTTTTTTTTCTAAATCCGTTTGCTTTGTAAGAGAACATCCATAACTCATGTTTTCCATGCTGGACTGGGAGCGGAAAAAAAACACAGAATGTGCCAGCTGCTTCTCTTCCCGGGCATACTGTAAAAGTCACATAAGGGACAGAGGTTTTATTGGAGATTTTTTTGTGGGCGATAGGCTGATCCTAGTACTGCAATTGTCTCCCTCCACCATTATAATGCCTACAAGTTTGTCAAAGTAAAAAAACATATTTCGTAGGTATTTAAATACACTTGAAACAAGTCAAAATATTTACAAATAGAACTGAATCGAAAGTCGATCTGTTGAGAAGCAGTGGCAAGAAACTCAACAACAATCATCTTTAAAAATACACAATGACAGGATATCTTACAGTAGGTACTCCTTTTCAAATACTAACACTTGTTTTACAGTACTATAAAAGAGTACACATTGACCCATGAACGAGTTAGTGACTTTGTGGAGTCTACTAATTATAGCCGGCTAGATTATACATTAGGTAAAGAGGTAGGTACTAGATAGAATCGTAGACATAGTATAGAGGTGCAGATAGAGGTAGAGATAGGCGTAGCGATACAGAGAATGTGGATGGAGATGGAGATAAACATGGACACGGACAGGGCACAGACACGGACGTGGACATGGGGAAGTCAAAGTATAAAAGGAACAAAATATCAGCAAAGGAACATGTCATCAGCAAAACGACCTGGCACCGCTAGCAGCACCCGTTTTTTTTTTTTTTTTTTTTTTTAATTCTTATTTTATTTAGGAACTTGGAGCTGTGGAACAACTATGACAGTCCCATAGTGTCCACTCATACAAAACCGTACAACTTAATTATTTAAATCTCCTTAACAACATTATAAATATGATGACAGAGCATCCTGGCTGCGTCCGATGCGGGCTCAGCCAGGATACTCTGAAACACACCTACATTTTCTTTTATAATATTTGGATCAGAATACAATTCCAGTCTCATATTAGCACTCCGGACACATTCCATTAATAAATGATATATGTCCTCTTTCATACCACATTGAGTACAATTAGGGCTGTCTGTTAATTTCATCATGTGCTTAAACGTGTTTAACGGCATGTGTCCGGCGCGCAACCTATGCATGGTGACAGTTAGCTTTCTACTCATATTAGCACCAGCAGACCAAGGAATAATGAGGGGCTCACTCTGTATAGTCTTGTACCAAATTCCTTTGTCCAGGGAAGCAGTATCAAAATAAAGTTTTAAATCTTTGTGTAGATTTGTTTTGTATTTAGGAAGCAGTTCAGTGTATTCGGTGTAAATTGACACTTCTTTTCCATTGGATATTGCTTCCCTGGCCAAACGATCTGCCTCCTCATTACCCCGAATGTTTACATGTGACGGGATCCATTGTAAAACAAGAGTCACTCCCTTACTCACCAGCATAAGAATTTTATTTAAAATTGTATAAGCTATCTGTGCTCCTCTGCGACCAGAGATGCACAGAGCTATATGCTGTAAGGCACTTTTGCTGTCAGACAAAATAACTGCCTTCGAAATTCCCGTTCTGGCAATATAAGAGAGTGACTCCGATATAGAAAACAATTCGACAGTCATTATACACGACTTACTGACTATTTTATACATCTCACTCACATTATGACTGGGATCATGGAACGCAGCACCCCGACCGTCCCTTGTAAGGGATCCATCTGTATAAATTTTAAGCCAGTTCTGATATCTGTCATTTATCATATGCAGTGTATTGTTTTTTAATATCATATTTTTACCCACGACGGAACGGAGACGGTATATGCGTTTGGGGTGAGAGGGTGTTTGTGCAAACCAATTTACCATTTATCTCCAGAACCACTGGTCCGATTTTAATGCGGTTTTCAGTAATCGCTTTGGATTTGCTTGGTGCATGTTCTTAGATAGGTGTAGCGGTAGCAACTCACCAGGGGGCGCTGCAGTAAACATTTGTTTGTAAAAGCCAATGTTACCATTTATCTCCAGAACCACTGGTCCGATTTTAATGCGGTTTTCAGTAATCGCTGTGGATTTGATTGGTGCATGTTCTTAGATAGGTGTCGCGGTAACAACTCACCAGGGGGCGCTGCAGTAAACATTTATTTGTAAAAGCCAATGTTACCGTTTATCTGTAAAACCATTGGTCCGATTTAAATGCTGTTTTCAGTGATCGATTTGGATTTGATTAGCACATGTTCTGAGATAGGTGTTACGGTAACAACTCACCAGGGGGCGCTGCAGTAAATATTTGTTTGCAAGCCATTGGTCCGATTTGAATGCCGTTTTCAATTATCGCTTTGGATTTGATTGGTATAATGTTCTTAAATAGGTTTAACGGTAACAACTCATCAGGGGGCGCTGCAGTAAACATTTGTTTGTAATAACAACCATTAATTCTGCAAAACCATTGGTCCGATTTAAATGTGGCTTTCAGTGATCGCTTTGGGTTTGATTGGTGCATGTTCTTAGATAGGTGTTACTGTAACAACTCGCCAGGGGGCGCTGCATGTTACCATTAATCTTTAAAACCGCTGGTCCGATTTTAATGCAGGTAACAACTCATCAGGGGGCGCTGCAGTAAACATAAAGCCATCACTGAAAACCGCATTAAAATCGGACCAGTGGTTTTGAAGAATGGTAACATTGGTTTGCACAAACCATTCTACGTAATATGATATCGAGTTACATTACAACAAAGCCCCAGCAAAGTTGAGCCACCAGCAAAGTTGAGTTGTAAATACTTATTATAATACTTCACTATGTATTTAAATAAACAACATGGGTTTTCCAGCGGTGGTGGGGACATTAGAGGGCTGATGAGGAACGAGATATTGTGTAATGTAATGTATGGTACCTATATTATGCTCTTTAAAAAGTTTGAAATAAAAAACAAAATAAAAATTTTGAAAAACCCACGACGCGACGGTTAAAAAGTAATTGAAAAAGAATAAAATAATTTAAAATTCCCCGACTGAAATGATTTATGTGACGAGAGATAATTAACGTGAAAAGCTTTTTTAAAAGTTCACTTAATCTCACACAAAGTCGGTCATAATATGAACAACATACTATTCGTTTTCATAGCACTTCCCTACGCTTACCTATTCGGTTCTCTAAGATGTAGATGTCGCAATAACATAGGTATTCAACTCCCTATGAACTTTATAAGAAGAGCAAGAAAATCCGTCTGGGGCTGCCATTGAATGAATTCGTTTTGTAGTTTTATATTGAAATTTAAAATATTGATGGCAGCCCTCGACGGATTTTCTTGCTCTTCTTATAAAGTTCATAGGGAGTTGAATACCTATGTTATTGCGACATCTACATCTTCGAGAACCGAATAGGTAAGCGTAGGGAAGTGCTATGAAAACGAATAGTATGTTGTTCATATTATGACCGACTTTGTGTGAGATTAAGTGAACTTTTAAAAAAGCTTTTCACGTTAATTATCTCTCGTCACATAAATCATTTCAGTCGGGGAATTTTAAATTATTTTATTCTTTTTCAATTACTTTTTAACCGTCGCGTCGTGGGTTTTTCAAAATTTTTATTTTGTTTTTTATCATATGTTTTTTTTGAGTTTGTAATGCCTTCTATGCTAGATTGTACAATGTTTTTGTCGAAATTTGACACCCAAGTATTTAATGTAAACATACTTAATGGATTACTACTACAAACATGTTCGGTTTTCGTCTCTTCATATATGGTTACTAGTAGCGGTTTCTTTTTTCTGGAGTAGTATGATAATTGACAAACATCAGATAGGTTTTTCAGTACATTTATGGTCACACTATTAGTATTCGATTGATTTTTCAGACAAAATTTAATAGCTAAATATTTGCGTCTTAAAAACAAAGGAGTCAAACATAATTCAGACTCCATCACGTGAATAGGAGTAGTTTTAATAAAACCCCCAATCACGCGTAAAGCCACATTTTGAGTTCGGTCCAACTTCGTAAGGTGACTTTTAGCGGCACAATCATATATGAAACTTGCATAATCAACCCTACTTCGTATCAAAGCGATGTATATTTTACGAAGATGTTTTGGATGCAAACCCCAAGAAGCTCCCGCTAACACTTTTAATATATTATTCGATTTTAATGATGCTGCTTGTAACTCATTGATATGACGGTTCCACAATAACGAGCGATCCAGATAGACTCCTAAATATTTAGCACAGTTCACAACCGGGATCTCGACACCATTAACAGTCACAACGACCCGATCTCTCCTTCTTCCTCTGCTAAATAAACATATTTGTGTTTTTGTTGAAGAAATTTCTAAGCCTATTTGACTTAATATTAAAGCTGTTTTCGTTATACAATTCTGAAGGTTCTGTACACATATATCAATATTTTTATTTTGACTATAGAACGCGAAATCATCAGCATATTGCAAAGTATTAATATTATCCAATGAACTACTTACGTGGGCTGTAACAATATTAAAAAGTAATGGGGAGATCGGGTCAAGCAGCACCCGTTCACGAGTATAACGCAAGCACCGGCCATCACATCACCCTTAGAGGTGTGACTAATAATTAATGGTGTAATTCAATTAAGTTATATTGTATAACAGTTACACGGCAGAAATATTCGGCAATACAAACATTTCTTTATTATGTTATTCAATAACAGTCAAATAACAGTGAGCAACGTTGCATGCAAGCGCGCCATAATCATTATGGTTCTAGATGTTTCGCGTGGTTTTACCCGCGCCATTTCAAATCCCGCGGGAATATCGAGATATTTGCTATTCCAGACTGTAAGCTATCACAATACCAAATTTCATCCAAATCCATTAAGCCGTTTTGCCGTGATAGAGCAACAAACATCCAGACATGCATACATCCATCCATCCAAACTTTCACATTTATAATACTTAGACAAAATTTTAGTTTGCTTTCACAATTATATTCACAATTAAGTATATTATAATATTAGTAGGATAATATATTAGAATGATAGTACATTTCACGAACAAGATCAGAAACTTTCACAGCGATGCGCGACTGCGAATAATCATGTCAGTCCACTAAACTACTAATACTTACTAACTTGAATTCAAGTCGAATATTAGTAATGTACTAACGTCCTAAGTCGAATGACACTACTAATAATAGTAATTAGTAACGGCGCGGCGTTTCGACTTCAAGATGGCCGATTGACCTTGAATTAAAGTATTCGAATGAATTAGTTGAATGACTGAATGCATTAGTAAGCAAACTATGTATTCTTATTGACAGACTAGGTTTTGCCCGCGGCTTTGCACCCATTTGTTTGTGAAAACAGCTTATTGGCCTTGTTTTTCTATTGTTCAAATTACATAATAAATAGCTGTAAGTTTTCCGTAAATAAATAAATAAAGAACTCCTTTATGTTATACTTCGTTTATTTTTTCTAGTGCAAGTATTGAAAATGACATAGGAGGATTAAAATAATTAGATTTGCAAATTTAGTATTTACTAGCAAATAAAGATTATTGTGGTACAATCACTTTTCCCAAGTCTTTATATTCTATGTATGCACGAAATAAAAACCAAAACTTTAATTTAACATCTACCATGTAATATATTTTTTCAATTAAGTCATGTATTCATTTCAGAAAAGATCCATATATTATAAAGAGTTTAGTAGAAATGAGAACTTAAGTACCTATTTATGTTAGTAGTTGAAATTCAAATTACCTACTAACATTAGTAATTACTGTCATTACTTGCGACTAAGGCAGTCGACTACGCGACATTATAACAGTATTTGGTTTGGTTCTCGTTGTTCTCTTTATATTTGACACCTTCACGGTGTAGCCATTGTTTATTAAGACTTGTTGCACATGCTGTAGTTCGCTTTGAATATGGTCATTATCGCAAAGATCATAAGCGCGATTAGTGAGTGACGAGACTACTGCATTGAGATGACGGGGGTGGTGGTGAGAGGATGCGTGAAGGTAAGGTGCCTTAATACCTACCTACTTAATAAGGTACCTAAAATACACCCAAGGTGAAGCGCCAGCCCTACCTCATGCCATATTTAAAAGGAGTCACAGATAAAATAGGAAGGATATTAAATAAGTACTCTATCGACACGATTTTCACTCCCTACAAGAAAATCAATCAGTGTCTGCGCTCACCAAAAGATCACATACCGCTTGAGACACCGGGTGTTTATAAAATTGACTGCAGTTGTGGCAGCTCCTACATAGGCCAAACGAAGAGAACTATTTCATGCCGTCTTAAGGAACACATCAAAGCCATAAAAAACTCAGACACAAACAAGTCAGCCATCGCCGAACATCTGTTAGAATCGGGCCCTAATCATTGGATTGTATTCCATAATACTCGGATCTTATCTACGGAACGACACTACATACCGCGAATCGTTAAAGAAGCGTTAGAAATAAAAAAGTGCGAAAATAACTTTAATCGAGAAGACGGTTTTAAATTGTCTAGTACACACTGCAACAGAATAATGTATACCACCCAGCCGCACGCACACATACAATAAGCATTCGCGTTGTATGTGTGCTCAGAATAAGTGCTAAGACTCAGAATAATGTTGACCAATAGCCGCACGCACACAACTATAGATCAATTCTAACTAAGCTAACTAACAACATCGTGTCACAACAATAAATATGACACGGATGTATAGATCTTTAATTTCAGTACTTCACGTGTAGACGAGCCTATGTCAGCCGTATAATGTGCAGATTATTATTTTATATTATAGAACTCTGAAAAGTCTGAATTTTTTTTTCTCCGTTGCTATATTAATATGTCTTTTTTATTGTTAAATTATTGATTGATTGTTACAATAATAATGTTTAAAGATATTTCTTCAATACCTACCCCTTTTTTTCTTTCAAATTTAATTAAGAAATATTTTAATAATTTATTATAATTTAAAGTGATATAAATATAATTTTCATGTTCTATATTCTAATTATATTTATATTCTAATTAATCAATAAATTAAATATAGTGCAAGCAATCGAAAAATAAGGTGCAGGTAAAAACTACTAATAAAAACAACACAATCTTTTCCAGATAATTATTTATTTTTTGCATTTCACAATATGTTGCGTCTGACTAGAAATTTTTATTTCACAATTTATTAAACGAGTAATTTTAAAAACAATCATAGTTTAGGTAATAGTTGTTATTTGAAAGATTTGAATGACAATTCTCACTTTAATTTTTCTGTCACTTGGCGTATGAACTTATTATATAATTGAAGTAATAATTCCATTGTAAATATGAATCAACATGTTATTAGCCAGAAACTTTAAATAAGCTAAGCTAAGCTTATTTCTAAGCTAATCAACAATAACATCATTCACTCTGGATTATCTACTTTTGAAAAGACAACTATTACCTCACTATTATTTTATTAATAGCTAATTTGAGTGCCGTCGGTGTCTATGACCTGCTGCAACCGAGATCTCATACTGTCAACTAAATTCCAGCACAATGCAGATACTCTCATCACCTCCCAAGTTGAAATAACCCGCCCTTCTAATGTGGCTCTGGACCTCACTTGTGATGAATCCAAATTTAAAATCATTTGACCCCACAAATTCTCGATGGCGTTTAATGCGGCCGCTTAATCTAACAGATAGGGTGTTTCGAGCATCATAACGTTGGCATTTTCTCCTCCATAATATTTTACGGCCATCTTTGTCCGACTTGAATGTCTTTTATCCGTAAAAATAACTACATTGTTAGACCAATCAAATTCCAAATATTACTTTCGTTCATCGATATCTCTTTTGCTAGCCTGTAAATGAATAAATAAACTTAAGTTCCCTTGAAGTTTAAACAAATTATATTGCATGCGTAAGAAAGTTAATTCATTTTAAGTTATAATATATTGTATATCTAACGTCGGATTATATACTTCTTTATTTACCTGTAACAATATAAGCTGCTTGTTTTCAAATGTCGTCACACAGTTTGCAAACTCACATCATATGTGGTGGCCGTCGAACGAGTGGGTAAAAATGTATAAATCCCCCGGTTCCTCTTAACGACGAACAGATAGTTGCACTGTTTTTCTCTGAAAATAAAATGATTAACATAGAAATAACGATCACGTTTAATACAAGGATTAAGTCAGAATAATAATGAACTTAAACTTACAGATATCATCAATCGACGTGCAATTTCCCTGATGGAAAAGTATTGATTGAATGAAACAATGATTTCAGCTCTCTGCAGCAATGTTAAATGATAATTCATTTTTAATTTCACTTGAGCACAACAATCTGATAGTAGTAACGAGTAACGACGAATGCAAACCATTTAGAAACACGACTACACATTATTAAATAATAGAGGGTAGATTTAACTTTTTTTTCTCAAGATATGACAAGCTAAAAATAAACTTAGCAACACAATAAAAGATAATCGGGGGAAGATTCACTTATTTTGTCTTAAGAAATGAGGCATCGTTGTTATTTCGAATAGTTACGCTAATAATAGCTACCTACTTCAAATTCAAACTTAATAAAAAACATCAAAAAAAGTTGTAATATATTTCTTTCAATTTCTAAAAATGAATAATCACAGTTTTTTGTGGGATTCGATACCCGACCTGTCCAGATCTCATTCCTAGACACTTAAACCGCTAGGCCATGGACGCTATGACTTGAATTTGCGAAATTAGCATATTATGTTGTCTGCCTGCTATTCATCCATATAGCTCGTCATGTGAGACTTGAGAGTAGCTAAGAACGAGTTTAACAAATTAATGAATCAGCAGAAGTGAAGTATTTTCACAGTGTGCGTGTGTGCGTAAGCATGTCCACTTATTATGCTTAGATTGGGTGACTTTCGTGGTGTGAGTAAGTATGGATGAACGCGCGTGTGCGTGCGACGTCAGATGGTGGTATACATTATTATGTTGCAGGCTGTACGTGGAACCCAGTGGTTAGGACTTTTACTAAACCAAAAAACAGCGAAAGTGGTGTGTCCGGTCAAAAACCCAGTGATACTGTGAGCGTGTTTTGCAAAAGTGACATTCATGTGAGTTCCAGTAGTAGCAGATCAAAACGAATAAGAAAGGGGGTAGATCGATATATCTGCCTCTAACTGTCATCGCCACCTACCTACATCTGCCAGTCCGCGATCATGGTGCTTGTAACAGCATCGAAATATCGGACGTGCGAAAATAAAATCGGAAATCGTGGTAAGAATCCCGTAAATAGGTACATTAAATCATAGTGAAAATAACCGCGATAGTTTAAAACAATTTTTACTATTATTGTATTAGTACTCTACCGATTTTTATGGTTTTGTATATAGGTAGGTATATAAAATTATCTCGAGACAAGGCAAAACAAAGGACAAAGGCTACTTTATTTGGCAGAAACTAATGTCTCACGTCTGCCTCATACGTTTTATCGCCTAAAGCGCTTAACCGATTTTTATGAGTTTCGATATACGGATAGAAATGATCTCGAGAAAGTTTTTTTTTACATTGACGTGGGGAAACAGTAAGAATATAATTTTTTTCGTATTTGATTGACTTGAAACTCTGTATTATTGACTCAAATAAAAACATAAATGTATTTTTGGATATTCACCCCATTTATAGGGTTAAGTACAAATATTTTCTTAAAGACGAAAAATCCAAATAATTCTTCACGCCTTAACCACTGGTTAGATTTTTATGATTGTGGATTCATTCTTGAGAAAGGACTTAGGCTACATTATTTTTCTATAGTCAACGAATGCAGAGCATAAAAAACCGACTTCACCTCCAAAACTTTGGCTGAAGGTCGTCAATGTAAATATTTTCCGCACCTACTCATACATTTCAAATATTAAAAAAAATTCATGAAGTACTCAAGCAACTTTGATTAAATTTATAAAGGGCCACCTCTGAAAAATATTTAAAATCGATTCATAATTGTCCAAAAAAATCGCATCCGTAAAAAGAACATACTCAAAAATTGAGAACCTCCTTCGTCTGAAAGTCGGTTAAACATCAAGGTGGAGAATAAGATTAATTCTTTTTTGGTTACTTTTTTAAGTTGAATTCAAGAGCTTTTGACTTTTGCAGACTCTGGAAGTACTGCCGCAATGACGGCGGTGCGACGACGGCGCGGCGGCGGCGTCACTACGGTCGGGGAAGCGCATAACACAAACTATGTTAACCCGAACGGGCACACACGTCAGGGTGGATGTCGTTGATAAGTGACAGACAACCTACCCTGCTGAGAGAGTAGTCAGGTGTACCCACAAAGCAGATATATAGTAGAGCTGCTGTGAGCAAAGATGCACAGCTTCAGTTTGGGTTGTCGTGACGTCACAGCCTCTGGTTCAAGCTATTCCGCACTAGAGGCACTGTCGTCAGTTCGACGCTGACCATAGATGAATTTAAGTACTAAAGTATAGATGACCGACTCGCGGTTTTTGCACTTTAGCGCCACACAGTATCCACTCTAGGAACCTTTTTGACCAAAACAACCCTAGAATGCAGCCCGGCCGTACCGCCACATTCAAATTTTCAGAAATTCGTAGTACCAGTTATTACTATTGTGCAAACTGCGCAGTACTAATAAGTTGAAATAAACTGCACAAAGCATGATGCTATGCGAGTTGGGAGTAATAAAAAAATATGCATCTCTGACAATTATTTATTTTTTCTTCATTATTTGTGTTTGATATAATAATTATAGGCCATAGATTTGTTCGGGTCGTTGTCGTCAAACTCAATGCTTTTGCCACACAAATTGTTCACCTCCTTGCAGCAGTCATTCAAAATCAATGCAATTCCTTTTCTTAACTCACTATCTCACTAGAAAGTCAGCATCCTATGTAAAAATATCACTTCACAAAAGTAAAATCTTTGATTTGAGATCGTAAAAACGCGAGGAGTGAACACTCTACTCAACGTACTTTGTAGAAAACACTAACATAAGAATTCAGCGACAAAAAACACACAGAAAAATAAGCAAATGCAACGAGAGCAAAAATTTGATTGGTTGAATACTATACTATAAATACGCTGCCTGGTACTATAGATATATCGATATCGAACGCAGAAAAAAATACAAAAAGTTCCAGTAGTGCCCGGCGCGTAGCGCTAGTAGTAATAGAATTTTGGTATTTGTATGGAAGACAAACTAGCATGACGCTGACTTCTGTGAAGTATGTACACGCGTAGATATTCAAAAAAATAAAGGAATTACATTGACAATCCAAATAAAATCAACTAACCACGAAAATAATTTCATTCATAATTTTTTTTTAAATCCAATTATTGATGTCCAAAATTCCAGATTGTTATTGGTTGCCTAGGTGATTTTTATGCCGCGAAAAAATATTGCGCTATCTAGCGTCAAATACAATTATTTTTATTTCGCGTTTTTTTTCTGAGTGATTTGGAACGTATGAAATTTCGTTAAAAAACTAGAGCCACCTAGTAAAGTATAGTTGAACTTTTTTGAGGATAATTTGAATATTTTAACCTTATGTTTCAACCGGTTTCTACTACTCGCTACTAGGTGACTAATGCCATTGCCATCGCCTGTTTGGCTATGCTTGGTCATAACCCACCACTTACCCCTCCCGCACCCCGCCCGTAGGCTTCACTTGAGACCCTAGAGAAAACTGGATAGGGCAGCTCCTCCGTGGTTGTACCTTCCCATAAATTGAGGTTTAAAGTCGGTACCCCATGTAGGCAGAACATACAGGCGTGAAGCTATGTATGTATGTATTATTTCTATTATTAAGGCAGTAGATAAGTAATTATTAGGAAAGGAGTATCAGAAGGTTATCCCGATAATTTCAACCCATTTCTTTACATGAACCTTTCACGGTGACAAGAAACAAGGCACAAGGACAATATTGAAAGTTGCAGACTCAATTTAATAAAGCAATGTTTTTCACTTACTCGTATATAGTTGTGATATGGTCAAGCGTATCGAGCTCACGACATTTGTACATCTTAGCGAAATATAGGACAACGAGAAACGTTGTTTTTCAAAAATCTATGCTGTTGTTATAAGCTGAAGAGTTTGTTTAGTTGGTTGAACGCGCTCATCTTAGGAACTACTGGTTAGATTTCTTTTCTATTGGATAGTCCATTTATTGAGGAAGGCATGATATTATTAGGTATATATAATAGACTATACCACTTTGGCGATGGGTAAACCTATCTCCCTCAGACGCCATTGGTTGCGGGTTCGATTCCCGTACGGAACAAGAAAAAAAAAGTTCCGTGTCTGGGTGTTTATCTATTTAGGTTTGTACTTACTTATTTATATTCTAGGTTCCCCCCTAGTTCACTCCATGGTATCCCATAAGAAAAGCTATGCTTAGGTACTTTGGGGCCATGTAGTTGGTGTGATTGTCTAGCTAGGGATTTTTTTTATACCTAATAATATCATGCTGCAACCAATAGGACCGAAGACACTAAAAGAAAATATTGCAAAAACGGGGAAAATTCTTCAATGTTGAGAGCTTCCGTTGTTTACCTAAAATCATGTATTGCAGAAATTGCGAAATTGTCTTTAACAGTTCTAAAAGAAAAGTCACTTCTCTCCCGGGCATACAGTAAAAGTCAGTTAAGGGACAGAGGTTTTAAAGGCATTTTTGTGGGCGATAGGCTGACCCCCTGACACTACAATAGTCTCTCTCCATCTTTATAATACCTCCAAAGGGGTTTGAAAATTTTTGTATGGAGCCTGGCACACCTACTGTCCGCCATTTTGATTTTTTTTCGATTTTGCGTCGTACTATAAAACTTGTATATTTCGATTGCTAACATACAGATGAGCAAAAAATTTTATATAACATATGGGTCTAAAACGTCACGTTTTAGAGATAATATGGAAAACAATTTTGCTAAATAATTACAAGTTTTCATATATTTAATCCTTGAAATACCTCTCAGAATGTATCAAATTAACATGAATGTTTGTAGTATTATCTTGCACATTAGTTAAGAGTAAAAATAACTTGTTTCTACACCTACCTATCTGAAACCTGACAATGCCATATCAACCCGGCAACGCCGCCGCGCCGCACCGCGCTCCCAGCCGGCTAGACGCGTTAAAATGGATTGTGCTCATAAAGCGCAACGCCTGTGTGGCAATTCAGATTGTGTAGGTATCTATAACTAATTGTTATTGAATGCAGATATAGCTACTTTAGCAAAAAAATTTAGTACTTACATACTTAATTACCTACTCTTAATGGAGTTCGGGAGTTTTATTTCCCAGTAAGTATTAATTATTGAGGCTATGGCGAGGACTAGAATAGACAAGAAAAATAATTTATTTCTTGGGAATATTACCATATTCTCCTGAAACATGTCAGTAAAAATAATACACAACGACTTTTTCTCCAGTGCAGACCTGTGCACTCTTAGGGTGCGTACAAATTGGTAGTAATGCAACTAGTAATGTAATATCCAGCGTCCGATGCCTGCGCTCGCTGTATTTGTACGTGTATTCCGCACGAACTGAGCATTCAATACGGGCATCCTAATGGTGCATACAGATTGTTAGTAATGTAACATTCTGCGCACGTTGCGTATTCGGACGTGTAGTGCGCAGAATGTTACATTACAAGTTCCATTACAGCAATCTGTACGCACAATAAGTAAGTTTTTTATCGTATTTCGTCGCGAGCACGGTCCGTCGCCGCACACGTTCTTTTCAACTGACTTCCAAAAGGAAGAGGTTATCAAATCGTGTGTATGTTTGTTACTTGATTAATTGGTCAATTATGAATCGATTTGTATGATTCTTGTTTCATTTGATAGATCACAATAAGTCAGAGGTGGCCCATTGAAGTTTAATGGAAATCGACTCAGTACCTACTTAAAAAAAACATGTACGAAAGCGGAGGAACATGTATTTTCCTACGTAGGTGACATTTCACTTCAGCCAAAGTTTTGACAAGGATTTAAAAATGTTAGTGATGTTGGTTTTTTAATGCTCTGCATTTCATAATACCTATCTCCGAGACACTTCACAAAATTAATAGATCACACGGGATATAGAGTCCGAAGACCTCATTCGTGCTCTAATTTTTATCAGAGCTTTATCAGTATCATACATACCTATATTAAAACTCGCCTGAGTGACTGATAGACAAAGTACAGTCATAACTACTAGGCGTAGAGAGCTGAAGCTTAAACATATATTCCTAGGGAGATGTTGGGGTACACCAAGGCAAGTAACCCGAAATTCCCACGGGAACGGAAAGCAAATGACTTTTAATTTGTATGAAAAACTTATTCACTGAGTACACCGATGTGAAACTTTGACGACCGGCTGGTGTAGTGGTAATACACACGATTTGAAAACCTCTTCCTTTTCGGGTCGGTTGAAAAGAACGTGTGCGGCGACGGACCGTGCTCGCCACGAAATACGGAAAAAATCTTACTCAGGATGCCCGTATTGAATGCTCAGTTCGGCGCAATACACGTCCAAATACAGCGCGTGCAGGCATCGGACCCTGGATGCCTACATTACTAGTTGCATTACTAGCTATTTGTACGCACCGTTATACAAATACCTACAAAATATCTTTATTTAAAAACAAAATAATTTTACACAGCCGGGCTGGAGACCACTGTTAAGTATAAAAATACCTGTATTAGTGGACCCCGCTTTTCCACAATAGTACATTCACTAATATTAACAGTGTTATTTAACTAGTATGTAAACTATTAGTTTAACTATTTAATTTAATTTAATTAGTTAATTATTTAGTTTAGTGTGAGGTGTGGGAGTCTACTCTGGAGAAGAATTGTAGATAAAGAAACTCCAGAAACACTTTACAATCTACTTTATAACTTACATTATAATCACTTATAAGTCTCACATTTGGCAAAGAGCTGGGCGTTTTTTTCACACCCATGGCTCCTTTTCATTTAAGAAGTCATCCACTTTATAGTTGCCTTTTTTACGTAAGTTCCTGTAAGTCATGGGGAACCGTGTTGTAGAAGTGTATACAAAAGCCCATCTTCTTCTGCTCGTGTGGGCTATAAGTATTTAAAGACAGACTTAAACATTATAGGGCGTTGAAATGACGCGTCTTTCTTTATCCCGCATTTCCGAATAGGTACAAGCAAATGTAAAAGAATTCTAAAAAATAAAACTCTTAATCATATCATTACACGTAGTAACTCTTTAGTAATCTGTGTTATTACTTCTTGTAAGTTACTAGAATAATATAGTTACGTACCTACAGCGCCGGCTTTGCCGAGTTAATATGGCATTGTCAAGTTTCAGATAGGTAGGTGTAAAAACCAGTTATTTTTACTCTTAACTTATGTGCAAGATAATACTACAACCATTCATGCTAATTTGATACATTCTGAGAGGTATTTCAACGATTAAATATATGAAAAATTGTAGTTATTTAGCAAAATTGTTTTCCATATTATCTCTAAAACGTGACGTTTTAGACCCATATGTTATATAACATTTTTTGCTCGTCTGTATGTCAGCAATCGAAATATACAAGTTTTATAGTGCGACGCAAAATCGAAAAAAAATCAAAATGGCGGACAGAAGGTGCACCAAAAATTTTCAAACCCCTTTGTCAAACGTGACATCAGATGGTCTTGTAACCTCTGGTGTTCTGCCTACCCCATAAGGGATACAGGCGTGACGTTATGTATATATGTATGTAAGAAAAGTCTGGAACAGCGGAATGTCTATCTTTGATGGTTGACGCACCATTTTAAGGGTAATAAAATGTTTTCGATATTATAGTGTATTATTTTCGAAGGAGTTTTATCAACATAGTACTTACCAATTAATCCTTATCCAAATAACGGTATTAATGATACCTATTCAAAAGCAAATAAATTTGTGTTTCATATCATTTGATCTCAAACAACACCTTAGGAGATATAAGGATTTTAAAATTAATGTGCAACAAAATAGATGTGTTAGGGTTAAAGGGAATAGGGAAGGGAGCTGGCCGAGGCCGCCCGCGCTGGCCAGCACACATATTCCCTGGAGTTTTATAATTTTACTAAAAAAACCACCAAAATTTGTGTAAAAGGCTACAATTAATTTCATATTGAAATAGTTTTGACTGGTCCAGCACAGTCAACAGTGCTAATAAACTTGCATCCTAATAATTCCCAGAAATAAAAAATCCCTTTAGTAGGCATTCCTGTTCCCGTGTTTTATTTTCGTTATAGGTAGTTATTTTTTAAGGTGTCTTCCACAAATCCGGGTACCTACTAAGGCACAGCAATGTTATCTACGAGTACCTATAATAGTTTTTCAAATAACCACTTTCTGATTGTCTACATAAATTAAGTATAGATTTAGCTTTAACTTCAAGAAGGACATAGTAATATTATTTATCCAATCGCAATTACCGATATTCGCGCGGGCGAAGTCGCGGGCAACAGCTAGTTAGGTATAAAGCATCCATGTCCACAGTATTCAGTCCCTGTTTATTAAAAACTTGCTGTAGTACTCGGTTAGGTGGTTTTCTTACTAATATTATAAATCTGAAAGTTTATATGGATGTTGGTTCGTCAATGACAGATTTGAATGAAATTTGGCACAATGATAGTACTTTTTATCCCGATACATTCTAACGATTCGAAATTGCGCGGGTAGAACTGTTGTTGTTTTTATAAATCTTTGTTGACTTGGTTGAAAAAAACCGTGATCATCGGCTTGTGTATGCTAAAGTAAACTCAAGAAACTACTTTTGACTGGCGACGACTTTGGCGGTGGGGTAACACTGTCTGCCTCAGACAGACGCCAGTGGTCGCGGGTTCGATTCCCGCATGGAACCAGGAAAAAAATGTTCCGGGTCTGGGCGTTTATCTATTTATTTATATTCTAGGTTACCCCGAGTTCGCTACATGGTATCCCATATCACAAGCTCTGCTTAGTTTGGGGCCAGTAGTTGATGTGATTGTCTGGGGATTTCATTTATTTATTACTTTTAGACACTTGAAAACTAGATCATAATCTGTTTCAAAGATAACCACGAACACACAGACTTCTCCTTTATAAGACCTAGATATATGATTGAATGATACTAAAAAAAATCTTCATTCAACTACTCCCAATCTGAGCAACGGTTGTGATAATCTTGAAGTCACAATGGAGGTAACAAATACATCACCTACAACATAGTTGATTAGTGACTTACCTGTAGCGTATGTACATTTCAAAATCTACCATCTTTTTTGTTAAAATATAATGTATTTAATAATATTTTAAAGCTTTTTGCATTTAAAATGTTTGATTACTTTTAAATAAATGAAAAAATGTGTTAAATTAAATCACCCGACCAGGAGTCGAACCTGGGACCTCTCGTTTTCCGGACGAGTGCTCTCCCACTGAGCTACCGGGGCCTGGCGGTACGCCTCGAAATTACTTAACACAAGGTAGGTATTATAACAGCCATACGAGACTTGGTCCCTTCATTTTGTCGCTCAGAAGATTCCATGTAGCGAACGAGGGGAAAACCCAGACCCGGAACATTTATTTTTCTTGTTCCGTGCGGGACGGAACCCGCGACCGTACGATTTACGTTGTAGAGTCGACCACTACTGCGCCACCTAGTTTTGCGTCATCAAAACTAGGTACAAAAGTAAGCACATCAAGCATTACATATCTATCAAAAAATTTTACTTGAATCTGAACTCTATGCCCTCGACATTAAGTTAAAATTTATTGGGGAAATTTGATAGGTAATGTAACGCTTCATCTGCTGCCTTCTGTACCTATTTATCTACAAACGAAGGACTTGTTGAGTAAATAATTGCAATAATTAGCTATTTAAACATTCTTCAGGCGTGCACACAAGTATGATAACTGCTGGTAAGTTATGTAGCTGTATACATTATAATCGAAATTTATATCATTTAAAAAAAATATATATATGGATGGGACGTTTGTCTTCCATGACACCTGATATGAAGTGAACATGAAGACTAAGACTACTTTATTTATTTATTTCCTGTTCCCACTTGGTTATGTGTGCTCTATACTTTATTATTATTACTCTAAGGAGCGCGGTATCATCAGTAAAAAGGGCAATTCAACCCCCTTAGGTGGTTTGGGGATGTCGTTCGTATAGATCGAGTATAGGGTAAGAGCGAGGACTGAGTCTTAAAGGACGCCAGCCCTGATGGGGTGGGCGACAAAACTTTGCAAACTTGTGCAAGTTTTATTGCTTGTCTTATCTTGCTTTAAGACTTTTTTTTTATAAATTATGGATGTGACGTTTGTCTTCCATGCCACCTGATGTTAAGTGAACATGAAGACTAAGGTGGTACACGTCCATCCAAGAGAAACCTATTCACTCGACGCTTAAAAGTAGGTACTAGGACTATACTGGCCAGGGAAAATAGACGCAGGCAGTTCATTCCAAACCTTGGCGACCCGTATCAAAAAGGAACTGTCAAAGCGCTTAGTTCGACTTCTCGGAATATCTACCACATACGGATGGAAGTTCTGTCTGCGTCTAGTAGTCCGATGGTAAAAGGGTGAGGGCTCAATTTGTTCAAACAGAGCACTCGCGCACTCATGAAAATGTATTCTGTAGTACACGGTTAAACAAGCAACCTTACGACGATGCTCTAGGGTCTGCACCAAACCTCTAGTTTAATATGTACTATCTAGTACCTACGCAGTAACGATATTGCCTACTTATCTCATAGTCTATACGAAATCGCCCTTCAACAATGAGAGGTTTTCTGACAGCTCATTAAAAAAACAAAACTGTACAAAATTGGTACAAAAGGCTTCGATAGATGGCGCTTTACAAAAGGCGAAGGCGAAGAACTTATTCCACACTGCGTTTTTAAAAGTAAAATAAATTAATTGATGTCTGTACCAGAAATTGAACGTATAAATAACCATAGATGGTAGATACCACTTACCTACATTATAGTATACAGACTTAACGCCTTCGGCTTTTTAAAAGTGCCATCTATAGAGGTTTTTTGAACTAATTTTTATGAGCTGTCAGAAAACTCCCCATAGGTTATGTTTTTTGTCCCTGTACATTTTATTCTATAGGTACAATAGAGAAAACATTAAATGAAAAATACATATTGAAAATCAAACATTTGACCCATTTAATAAATAAAAATAAAACTATGATTGACAATTTTATATTATGTTACAAGCACACAAAGAACACATTCATGCTTCACTAAACTAATATTTGATTTCTTCACTATGAACAAAACTTCCAACAAGGCATGTGAAGAAAAACATGAATAATAGTTAAATTATTTTTATCCTAAGGCAAAATGAAACCGTCTAAATTTCATAGGTACAGTAATCAACCACAAACTAACAGTATCTAAATGACTTATTACATAATAGATACCAACACAGGTAAATAAGTACAGTTATAAATCTAACATTGTGTCTTCTTTGAACAGGCGAAATGTATGGTTTAAAATAGTATTCCTAGTTTACACAATTAAATTAAAGACTTGTTTAATTGGATTATATTGACAAACATGGTCAGCAGAAATTCAATCTCAAGATAAAGATATTTTTCATAAAAGAAACTGCTATCAAACTTTAGAAACTTAGACTTTCAAGTTTTGTGTGATATCAATATTCGTCCGTAAAACCTAATTACAGAAAACTTCTCTTTACTCCAATGTATAAGCTCACACAGTTGCCATATTTATAGCATGAAAGATTCACATAGACAGCATTCAATATAAATAAAAAGTATGTGAAGACTAATTAAGAAATCACTTTAAATTAGTCATTATTTATTTTGTACGCTTCATAAAGGCACTAGCGCATAAATACATTCATGGTCAACTTCTACATAAATATAAGGAATTAGATTATTCAGCTATACCAAAAAAAATTTACCTTTTGCTGTAACTTATTAATGATTAACATTATTGAATTTTTGAACTCAAATAAGTAGAACTGTGAGAGGTGTAAAATGTTAATTTTAATGTACCTATGAACTAAAAGATAATTTTGAGTTTTTGACTTTGACTTATAATACATAGAAAATCATCCCGACTCATGACAAATAGCTAAAGCTCATTTGTCTGCTAGCAAACATTCATTATATAATAGGGCTTGAACCCTTCTTATGTCTTAGTGGTCATCATTCATCTGCTGTGCTACTGGCCTGGCCTTCCTGATTGTATGATGCACTTGTTATACCATGTTTCTTCAATTTGTGCTTTTTCAAATATTTAGAGTCAATAAATGCTTCATTGCAGACTACACATACATAAGGTCTTTCTCCCGTATGGGTTCTTAAGTGAACAACAAGATTTCCTTTTAAGGCAAAGAATTTTCTGCAAACTGGACAGCCAAACTTCTTTTCTCTTGTGTGCGTCAGTTGATGAGTTCTCAGATGGGTTTTTGTTTTGAACCGTAATGCACACAGCTGACAAGGGAAGGGTCGTTCATTGGTGTGCACTCGTTCATGCATAAGTAACATGGCCTGACTACTACAACCTTTGCCACAGCTGTTGCATTGAAAGCGTTTAGCATTTTTCATTCTGGCTGTCTTATGTGCCAGCATATGTGACTGCATCTCTCTCTTAGAAGGCATGACCTCACCACAGTCAGCACATATTAGTTCATTTGGATCTAGCAAGTGTGAGCTTTCAATATGTTGCTCCAATGCAGATTCTACTGAAAACATCTTTTTGCACAATGAACATGCGTAACCTAAAACTTTTCCAACATTGGTAGTCACAAGCTGCTTGACTGTTTTCATTAATTCTTCTTTAACTTTGATTACTTTTGATTTTGAGCATTCTCCTGATTCTTGATGACTTGTTAGCTCTTCATTACTCTGGAATGACTGATCACATTGGGTGCAAGTAAATGATGACAGATTGATATGCGTGAATCTGTGGGTTTGCATTGTGATTTTTTGATGAAATCTTTTTTTACAAATATCACATTCAAAGTCTCGTATGCCACTATGAATCATCATGTGGCGTTTCAAATTGTTACTATTTGCAAATGTTTTTCCACAAACTGAGCAATATGGTTTAATATTATTATGAGAAATTTTTATGTGTTGGGTCAATATATTTCTTTTGATTAGTTGGTCACAGAAGGGGCATTGCACAAGTAGCCCTGTGACAGTGTGCAGTAACTTATGCCCAGTCAATATTTCATGAGACTCAAAACCTTTGCCGCACATATTGCAAAGGTTATCAACCGTAGTAGATGAATTGTGCTTTGATTGATGCTGCTCATATTCTGTAAGGTCAGCACATACTTCTCCACAGTCACATAAAAACGATCCATCTTCTTGTTGAATAACTGTTGCAATTTGACCATCATCTGAATATTCAATAACTAGTTCAGATCCATCATATTTTAAAACTGACAGCTGTGAGGAATC
This sequence comes from Stenoptilia bipunctidactyla, assembly GCA_944452665.1. Lineage (NCBI taxonomy): Eukaryota > Metazoa > Arthropoda > Insecta > Lepidoptera > Pterophoridae > Stenoptilia > Stenoptilia bipunctidactyla. The sequence continues at coordinate 19,361,298 of OX101741.1, forward strand.
CTCTTCACAATCATAGAAGATGACTTCTTCTGTATCTCCATCTCTTCCATCTTCCGTAAGGATTTGAGCATCAGCTGTTACATATTCAATACCATCATTACCTTTTACAAGAATAGTTTTATGATTAGATGATGATAATATTTTAAAAATGTTATTTTTATTTAAAGTTTCATTCTCTAGATTTGTTGTATCAATAATTGTACCATTTACAAAATGAGTTTCTTGTGAATCTTCTAATTGTTGTGTTTCATGTTCTGTTGAATTGCCTTCTTGGGAAAAGCTAGTTTGTGTTTCATCTATATTCATTGTAGGGTCAAAATTCTCTTCACTGTCTTGAGTTTCTTCATTTTCAAGTATTGTTGCTGGCACACTATCAGGGACTTTAGAAGAGTTTACTAAAAATGAATCTATAGAATGTTCAAAGTCATGTGTTGAACTAATCACATTATTGTCACTTACTGTATGTTTTATTACATTAGGTACATCACTTTCTTCAGGTGGCTCGATTTTAATTTGAGCATCTGCCGGTTGCGGGCTATCAGATTTATCTTTGTCATCAATAACTAGGACATAGTAACACTCATCTCCGTCATCCTCAACATCACTTTCATTTGGTTCTTGTTTTATTATAGCTTCAAGTTGTTTCATGGGATTACTGCCAAAATCATCATCATCATTAGCAGATTGTGAGTCTTCATTCACAGGTCTAAAATTTAATTCATTATTCTTTAAAAGTTCCTTGAGCTGTTCTTTAAGCTCTGCATCTGTCATGATTGATTGCAAGCGAAACTGGTAAGCTGACTCCATTATTTTATGACAATCTGTACAGAGTTTATGAGGCAATCTGTCCTCAAGTGACACCTGGAAGTATTCAAGTTGTTATATTAGTGTAAAAAAGGTTAATGCATTACAACTAAGTCGTATTTTTCTGTTACTTTATAGTTTTCACTATATGTGAACTGTAATAAATGCATGTGAAAATGTGCTTTAGATAACGCATTCCAATTTACGTCTCATGTTATCATTAACTGACGATTGAATCCTAAAATATCAAAGCAACAAATAGTTTTTAGTGTAGTGATATCAGTCTAAAAGTTTCAACTAGAACTTTACTATATAAACAAAGAAACTGATCTTCTATACATTGTTATTTGGACAGTTTTTCGCATTGCTAAAGCAAACATTATTTCGAGTTTTGATAAAGCACAGAATATTTTATAAGTACCTTTATTGTGGTCACTTGATGAAATTTCTCGGATAGGTTATGTTTCTCGTCAAATATCGAGACGTTAGTTTTTGGTGACAAACAAGATCGACACAAATCTTCCCATTTGTTTGCATCCATTTCATAAAGTACCCATAGTTTGTTAAACTGGAAATCCTGTAAAATATATACAAAATATTTGTAAACATTGTTCTATTTTGACAACGGAATCAGAGACCACAACAAATGTCGTCCAAAGAGAATTATTATCTACGGACCTTGCCCATAAACGAAGAAAATCTATAGTAAATTATAGACAAGAAGAGTAAATTAAAATATGGCGACCTTTATAAAACGTGAACTCACTCTTTGCGATTGATAATGTCTTGCCGATTGACAATGATTACCGGAATCAGTAGACAAACTAACTTCACTCTTTAGTTTGAGTCGCATTATTATTTCATGAGAAATTGAGGAATAATTATAACGATTTATATTTAGGTAGTTTGTGAGTATAATTGATATGGGCTCAAAATAAAAAAATACATTGAAAATTAAATTGAACTCACACATTCATTTGGTTTTGGTTTTTATTTGATTGACAGTTCATTTTTATTGAATGACTGCTTTGTTAGTCAAAAGCGAATTTCAAAATAGATTATTTACAATAGTTATATCTTCAGTGCACACAACGAGCAATATTTCGCGAGAACTATTGAACAAGTGAACAATTTGTTTTAATGTCGTATAATAATTAAAGTATTTATTCATTGCAAATGTACTATTGTGAACAGCACCATCTAGGAGATTTTCCTTGTAGTTTTTCTACGAGCAAAAGTCCTACAAGTTACAGGAGGGATAATAAGATGGCGCGCTTTTATCGCATACACTATTTTGTAGAACATAATTTACATTTGTATAACTGTAGAAGATAATAATATACTACTCAAAACAAAATAGGGGCCAACTCGTTTTTTTTACAAAAACCGATTATATGACACTTTAAACTTAATTTTAAGTGTCTGCATAAAATTGATATGTTTATGTATTCTTTACATTATTCTGAACATAGTTTGGAACAAGTGGAAAGACATAAACAAATCAAGTTAAATTACCCTATTTACAATTTCTCATTCACATGTGCTTAGACTATCGTTACGAACGTTTCTCGATTTGTTTCACTACATTTTTGAGTTTTATCATCAGAACTCATTACAATGCCTAATTTGGCACCATATGAGCATAGAAACAGCTTCTAGAGCACTATTATTGCTGCTTGAGGGAGAATCTCAACGACCAACAGCTCTATGCCTAGGTGTATCGCGGCGAGCTATCCGAAATGTTTGGGCTCGCTACCAGGAGACTGGTAGTGTTATTAGAAGACGCGGATCGGGAAGAAACCATATGGAACAAATACGTGGCATTGTAATGAATTCTAATGATAAAACTCAAAAAAGTAGTGAAAAAAGTGAGAAACGTTCGTAACGATAGTCTAAACACAAGTGAATAAGAAATTGTGAATGGGGTAATTTTAACTTGATTTGTTTATGTCTTTCCACATGAGGGTAAAAATTGAAAAACCTTGTTCAAAATAATGGTGATAATACATAAACATATCAATTTTACGCAAAGACACTTAAACTAGCTTAAAATAAAGTTTTAAAGTGTCATACAATCGTTTTTTGTGAAAAAAAAAACGAGGTGGCCCCTATTTTGTTTTGAGTACCTAGTAGGTATATAATTTACTCGACTACAATCGTGTTTCACTACAAAACTTCATACTTAGTCATTGGCTGACAAGTTGATAGATTTTTCGATTTAACTGAGTCCTGTAAAAATAATAGTTGTGAATTTCGCACCATACATTACAAATACAAAATACATTTAAGACGTTATGGTTTATTTGGGAGCACACCTACACCTGAAGAAATTATTATAAAAAATACTTGACGACAATAAAAGCTTTCATTTTATTAGTATCAATAACTTATAATATTACTAAGTAATAATAACTAATAACAGCAGTAGCTATCTAAACGCCAGAATATCGTGGCGGAATGAGTAAAAGTTCCAGAACCCACAGGTCTCGGCCTGAAAACTTGTGCATTTTCCTTTAATCATCTATCATATTTCATAACTGACTAATTAATTTATTCCTATAAGAATTCAGGTTGAATTTCAACTATTTTGATCATTGACAAAAAAAAGCCTGTCTATGTGGTTGTTGAGTTCTTTTTTTATAGACTACTAGCTTTATCCCGCAACTTCGTATGCGCTTAACTACCCTTCTCGTGGAAATTTCAGAAACTATACAACCAGACACCCACTGAAAGAACCTTTATACCAAGTATCACACCCATGCACTCAAGGAATAAGTTTTTTTCATACAAACTAAAAATCATATATTTCCCGTGCCCGTAGGAATTTTGGGAATTTTTTTCGTAGCACAACCAGTCACTCTTTGAAGAACCTTCATGCCAAGTATCACATCCGTACTGTTATAATGCCTACAACCCTACCAACTTATTGATGCAACCGCGCTGACACTGCATTCTAGTTATTTGATACTTTTGTTGTTTCCTTTATTCTTGTTAATTTTGTAATTTTAGTAACTTGTTTTTCAGTCTAATATTTTAGTCTTAATCCAAATTTCGTCTCAATCAGTCGCTGTATCAATTCTATTCCATTTCTAATTTTGTAATTCTAAGTTTTGTGTAATATTGATAATAAACTCTATTTTAGCAACTTTAAAAGTGTTTTTTAAAAACTTTCTCCTGACCCGCCCCGTAACAGTGGTGTCAGAAGTGGGATACCAGTACGTTAACGTTAAAAACTGGTATCTCATACGCGCATAAACTCTGTGAAGTGCAAATAAGTAAAAGTGACAATTTGATCTAAAGTACAATTCACTGTGTGCTGGTTCTTACCAAACTCATCCGCCGCTGCTATCACTGAACACTGTATCTGATTCATGTGTACGTGGGTTGTTCAACTCACCTGAAACAACCGTACCGCTGTCTCCTGATTGCCGCTGTCTCCTGATTACCGTGGTCTCCTGGTCGCCGCCTTATAGCTGTGACGCTCCTGCTCGTCGCTGCTCCCAACGCAGTTTCCTGTCGCTGCCTAGTTCCTTACAAGAACTAGCCCCTGGACCGATCTGTGGAAGTTAGCCACCTACGTCGCTGACTCTAAGTTGCTGTCCCTGCCAAGAGCCTGCTGTTCCGGACAAGTTCCTGCGGAGATCCGGCTGCTCATGTCGAGTTCCTGACACTTTCTACTCTGACGTCCAAGAATGTTAAGAAGATCGTGTGTTTTGCTGTGAGTACTAGACCTTTATATTGCTAAATATCAGACGTTCATACATATATCAAAATCTTTTTTCATAAGGTTAAGTGTTTGGTTGTCGTTGTAGGTCGACTTTGTAACTTATACTATTTCTTATTTATTTAATTAGATAAATTTTCCATTTCACAATGTCTCAGTCAGAGAATAAGTCAGTAACTTTGACACAGTCTGAAGTACATCCGACGCAAGTTCTGTGCAGTTTTATCGATACGTACAAGGGCGAGCGTGAAACCCTATGTGCTTTTCTGACCAATTGCCAAAACGCTCTGGATCTGGCATCTAAAAGCCAAAAGTCACTCTTATTTAAATTTATACTGTCCCGGTTATCTGGAAAAGCACAGGTCGCATGTTCCAATCGTATTTTTGAAAGCTTTGATGAACTGAAAGTTTTTCTTAAACAAAACTTCGGTGAAAGTAAACATCACAACTATCTTTTATTTGAGCTTCAACGGTGTAAGCAATTATCTAACGAATCTGTCGCCGAATATGGACTTAGGATTGAAGGCTGTTTAACAAACTTACAAGCTGAAATCCATAGCTCCGACTCGCTGAAAAAAGAACTGCCAGGACGAATTGCCATGACCGAGGACCTCGCGCTTTACACTTTCTGCATGGGCCTTAACCCAAAATTAAATACTATCGTCAGGTGTAAAGACCCTAAGTCACTGAATCAAGCTATAAACATAGCTATTGAGGAGGAGAAAATCCAAAGTTCTACTCTTTCTACTCCTACCATATTTTGTAAAACTTGTAAAAAATCTGGACACTCTGTCTCAGACTGTCCACAAAATAGATTTTTATTAGGAAGGTCAACGAGACCTCCTTACCAACCTCAACCTCAAACATCTTTCCAACGTCCTTCAAAGTCACAACCAAGGTTCGGTGGTCCACCAATCGTGTGCCGTTACTGCAAAAATATCGGTCATGACATTTCCGAATGCCGAAAACGCCAGTATAATAATGCCATGAAACAGAAACAAGCTAACCAAGTTAGACCTCAATATTATACTGACGTTGATCAAGGTCCTTCGTATAGTGATGACAACGCACATTCAGATGAACATAATTTAAACTTAGAACAGGGTTGTTAGATCAGTGCCGTCCTCAACCCTATCCAATAGGCATTCATACTATCTCTAACCTTTGTTCTCGGTGTAAACAGAAGGTTACTACTATCCCTACTAAATCTTTTACTATTTCTACTATATCAAAATGTACTAGTTCTCCAATTCAAAAAAATACTAAATCTACTATTTCTACTATATCGAAATCTACTAGTTCTCCAATTCAAAAAAATACTAAATCTACTATTTCTACTATATCAAAATCTACTAGTTCTCCAATTCAAAAAATTACTAAGTCTACTATTTCTACTCATACAAAACGTATTAACTCCACTTTACTAAACCCTACTATTTCACATCATACAGAGCAAAATACTAAATCTACTAAACCAAAGCCTAACTACTCTTTATTTACCAAATCAACTGCCAGTCCAACTAAGTCTAACTCTACCAATGATTCTAGTAAAAATATCTCGAATATCGATACTAATCCGCTGTCAGAGCGTTATAAAACAACACCTAGTAAATCTACTCAAACTATTATGAAGTCTAATAATCTAAATTTATCAAACACTAGTTATACCAGCTCTATTTATAACCATTCGCTTCAAACTAAAAGAAACCATAACAGAGAATTAATTGAAGAATTTTTAAATCCTACTGAGGAATGCCCCACAGTATATGATATTTCATCATGTAAGAAGTCACCTCTTCCGTATCTTGAAGTTAATACTTCACATTCAAACAAGCCTTTAAAACTACTAGTCGATACTGGAAGTTCGGTTTGTCTAGTTAAAGACTCCAGTCTCTGCTCAGTTCCTAAACTTAAAAACGAGATCATAAAGTTTAAAGGCATCAATGACGTCAATTCATTCTCTGAAACCAAAGGAAGTTTTATTTTAAATATTCACTATGACGAACAAATATATTTTCCATTCTCTTTTCATATAGTTAGCAATGTCAATTTAAGTTACGATGGAATAATCGGATCCAATTTCTTAACACTTTACCGCGCTAACATTAGTTACACAGAGCTCAAATTAAAACTCTTTGATAACAACGACGGCAAGTTGTTTACGTTGAAAACCGCTGATCAAACTTATATTATACCTGGACGTTGTGAAATGTTCGTCGAGTGTTCAGTTACTAACCCAGAAATTGGGGAAGGTATAATTCTACATAATAATTTTAACGCATATCCAAATTTATATTTTTCTAAGTGTCTCTGTACAGTAAAACCTAGTGGGAAAATTACTATTTCTGTTTTAAATACCTCCGAGAATGACGTCTTACTAAAACCACTGTGTCTGACCCTTGAACCTGTAGCTTTCATTGAAGAAATCTTACCAAATTCTCAAGCTCATTTACCTAACTCCTATGACGTAATCAATAACACTGAATCTTTTTCTAGCCTAGATCGAAATCGTTTATTACAAAGTTCACTTAGATGCGACCATCTAAACACCGAAGAAGAGAGTGTTCTTCGCGAACTTTGTTCTAGTTTCAATGACATATTTTTTTTAGAAGGTGATAAATTAACTACAACTCAGAGTATTCAACATGAAATCCGTACAACTTCCGATACCCCTATCCACGCAAAAACTTACCGTTTTCCGGAATGCCACAAGGATGAAGTAAGCAAACAAATTCAGAGCATGGTCGATCAAAAGATTATTTCTCCTTCTATATCACCATGGTTTGCCCCTATCTGGGTCGTTCCCAAGAAACAGGACGCTTCCGGTAAACCGAAATGGCGAATTGTCATAGATTACCGAAAGTTGAACGAAATTACTATCGGTGATGCTTATCCCATCCCTAACATCACAGACATTCTCGACCAATTAGGCCATAGTAAATATTATACCACTCTAGACCTGGCTTCTTCTTTTCATCAGGTTTCAATGTCTGAAAAGGATGCTGAGAAGACAGCTTTCAATATTCCTGGTCTCTCTGGCCAGGCTGGTCACTACCAATTCAATAGAATGCCATTTGGCCTCAAAAATGCACCTTCTACCTTCCTAAGACTCATGAATATCGTCCTCTCAGGTCTCCAAGGAATACATTGTTTTACTTACATGGATGATATCGTAATTTTTGGACATGACCTTGAAAGCCACATGCAAAAACTAAAGTCGGTTTTCGAAAAACTCCGCTCTCACAATCTTAAATTACAGCCTGACAAAAGTGAATTTCTTCGGCGTGAAGTCCAATACCTGGGACACATTATATCTGATCAAGGTGTGAAACCTGATCCTAAGAAGGTAGAATGTGTTCGAAAATTCCCTGTCCCTAAAAACCCTAAAGATATCAAATCTTTCCTAGGTCTTGTGGGTTACTACCGCCGTTTCATAGACCATTTTTCAAACATCACTAAACCATTAACAAGCCTTTTAAAAAAGGATGTTAAATTCGTCTGGACAACAGACCAACAAATGGCATTCGAGACCCTAAAAGATAAAATAACAACTGCCCCTATTCTTCAATATCCTGATTTTACTAAACCCTTCATCTTAACGACTGACGCTTCCAATTTTGCTATTTCCGCGATACTATCTCAAGGCGAGGTAGGTAAAGACCTACCAATCGCCTACGCTTCTAGGACTCTTAACAAAGCCGAAGGTAACTATTCAACTACCGAAAAAGAGTGCTTAGCAATCATATTTGGTACTAAAACTTTCAGACCCTATCTTTACGGCCATCAGTTCAAAATCATGAGCGACCACAAACCTCTTCAGTGGTTATTTAATTGTAAAGACCCGAGTTCCAAACTTGTTAGATGGCGGTTAAAGCTAGAAGAGTTTGAATACGAAATCGTGTATAAAAAGGGTAAATTAAATAACAACGCGGACTCCTTATCTCGAAACCCTGTTCTCCCTATAGACTCTGCCTCTCCAACATCACCTGAAACTTACGAAAGGTTTTTACAAGTTAGTCAACAAAACACGTTTAACTTTGACACCGTCATAGAAGAACACAACGAATCTCTTTTAAAAGCAAAGTGCAAACTAATAACTTACCCAACAGCTTGTGACCTTGACGATTCTATTCCATATTGTTCCGAAATCATTCAATTATCAAATACAAACGACCCACTCAATGACATACGTAGCGCTGAACGCGAACTCAGCAGTTATTATAGCACTTCGAATGACAAACACCTATTTACTCATCTGTTCCTTAAAGTACATCACTACGACACTGTTTCTTATAAAGATATATTTTCTATGCTAAAAACTTACCGAGATATGATAACGACTTGGTACATAGAAGAAAAGGAGTTTGCAATTTCAGATTTCCAAGATCCTTTCAATAAATTATCATTTACTAAAGGGGTTTGAAAATTTTTGTATGGAGCCTGGCACACCTACTGTCCGCCATTTCGATTTTTTTTCGATTTTGCGTCGCACTATGAAACTTGTATATTTCAATTGCTAACATACAGATGAGCAAAAAATGTTATATAATATATGGGTCTAAAACGTCACGTTTTAGAGATAATATGGAAAACAATTTTGCTAAATAACTACAATTTTTCATATATTTAATCGTTGAAATACCTCTCAGAATGTATCAAATCAGCATGAATGTTTGTAGTATTATCTTGCACATTAGTTAAGAGTAAAAATAACTTGTTTCTACACCTACCTATCTGAAACCTGACAATGCCATATCAACCCGGCAACGCCGCCGCGTCGCACCGCGCTCCCAGCCGGCTAGGCTAGACGCGTTAAAATGGATTGTGCTCATAGAGCGCAACGCCTCTGTGGCAATTCAGATTGTGTAGGTATCTGTAACTAATTGTTATTGAATGCAGATATAGCTACTTTAGCAAAAAAATTTAGTACTTACTTACTTAATTACCTACTCTTAATGGATTTCGGGAGTTTTAATTCCCAGTAAGTATTAATTATTGAGGCTATGGCGCGAGGACTAGAATAGACAAGAAAAATAATTTATTTTTTGGGAATATTACAATATTCTCCTGAAACATGTCAGTAAAAATAATACACAACGACTTTTTCTCCAGTTCAGACCTGTGTACTCTTAGGGTGCGTACAAATTGGTAGTACCTAATGCAACTAGTAATGTAATATCCAGCGTCCGATGCCTGCGCTCGCTGTATTTGTACGTGTATTCCGCACGAACTGAGCATTCAATACGGGCATCCTAATGGTGCTTACAGATTGCTAGTAATGCAACTAGTAATGTAAATTTCTGCGCACGTTGCGTATTTGGACGTGTAGTGCGCAGAATGTTACATTACAAGTTCCATTACAGCAATCTGTACGCACCATAAGTAAGTTTTTTTCCGTATTTCGTCGCGAGCACGGTCCGTCGCCGCACACGTTCTTTTCAACTGACTTCCAAAAGGAAGAGGTTATCAAATCGTGTGTATGTTTGTTACTTGATTAATAAGTCAATTATGAATCGATTTGTATGATTCTTGTTTCATTTGATAGATCACAATAAGTCAGAGGTGGCCCATTGAAGTTTAATGAAATCGACTCAGTACCTACTAAAAAAAACATGTACGAAAGCGGAGGATATTTTCCTACGTAGGTGACATTTCACTTCAGCCAAAGTTTTGACAAAGATTTAAAAATGTTAGTGATGTTGGTTTTTTAATGCTCTGCATTTCGTAATACCTATCTCCGCGACACTTCACAAAATTAATATATCACACGGGATATAGAGTCCGAAGACCTCATTTGTGCTCTAATTTTTATCAGAGCTTTATCAGTATCATACATACCTACTTATATTAAAACTCGCCTGAGTGACTGATAGACAAAGTACAGCCATAACTACTAGGCGTAGAGAGATGAAGCTTAAACATACATTCCTAGGGAGATGTTGGGGTGCACCAAGGCAAGTAACCCGAAATTCCCACGGAAACGGAAAACATATGACTTTTAATTTGTATGAAAAACTTATTCACTGAGTACACCGATGTAAAACTTTGACGACCGGCTGGTGTAGTGGTAATACACACGATTTGATAACCTCTTCCTTTTGGATGTCGGTTAAAAAGAACGTGTGCGGCGACGGACCGTGCTCGCGACGAAATACGGAAAAAATCTTACTCAGGATTCGGCGCAATACACGTCCAAATACAGCGAGCGCAGGCATCAGACGCTGGACATTACATTACTAGCAATTCTTACGCACCCTTATAGAAATACCTGCAAAATATCTTTATTTAAAAACAAAATAACTTTACACAGCCGGGCTGGAGACCACTGTTAAGTATAAAAATACCTGTATTAGTGGACCCCGCTTTTCCACAACAGTACATTCACTAATATTAACAGTATTATTTAACTAGTATGTAAACTATTAGTTTAACTATTTAATTTAATTTAATTAGTTAATTATTTAGTTTAGTGTGAGGTGTGGGAGTCTACTCTGGAGAAGAATTGGAGATAAAGAAACTCCAGAAACACTTTACAATCTACTTTATAACTTACATTATAATCACTTATATATAATTCTCACATTTGGCAAAGAGCTGGGCGTTATTTTCACACCCATGGCTCCTTTTCATTTAAGAAGTCATCCACTTTATAGTTGCCTTTTTTACGTAAGTTCCTGTATGTCATGGGGAACCGTGTTGTAGAAGTGTATACACAAGCCCATCTTCTTCTTCTCGTGTGGGCTATAAGTATTTAAAGACAGACTTAAATATTATAGGGCGTTGTAATGACGCGTCTTTCTCTATCCCGCATTTCCGAATAGGTGCAAGCAAATCTAAAAGAATTCTAAAAAAGAAAACTCTTAATCATATCATTAAACGTACTAACTCTTTAATCTGTTAATCTGTGTCATTACTTCTTGTAAGTTACTAGAATAATATAGTTAGGTACGTACCTACAGCGCCGGCTTTGCCGAGTTAATATAGCATTGTCAAGTTTTAGAAAGGTAGGTGTAAAAACCAGTTATTTTAACTCTTAACTAATGTGCAAGATAATACTACAAACATTCATGCTAATTTGATACATTCTAAAAGGTATTTCAACGATGAAATATATGAAAAATTGTTATTATTTAGCAAAATTGTTTTCCATATTATCTCTAAAACGTGACGTTTTAGACCCATATGTTATATAACATTTTTTGCTCGTCTGTATGTCAGCAATCGAAATATACAAGTTTTATAGTGCGACGCAAAATCGAAAAAAAATCAAAATGGCGGACAGAAGGTGCACCAAAAATTTTCAAACCCCTTTATAACATCTTAGGCTTCCTTTTTAATAACACTGGTATAAAAATTCATATTTTCCATAACAATATTCTTTTTCCAACACCTAGTGAAATACCCACCATACTCAAGGAAAATCACGACTCACCCGCCGCGGGACACCCAGGTGTTAACAGGATGCATGATAGGCTTAAGACTATGTATTGGTGGAAAAATATGAGGCAAGACATAGAAAACTATGTTAAAACATGCAGGTCTTGCCAAATAAACAAACCCTTAAGGCAGACTAATAAGGCCCCTATGATTATAACTTCTACCGCTACTAAACCAAATGAAAAACTTTTCTTAGATATTGTAGGACCATTACCCGAAACCGCTCAAAATCAATTTAAATTTATCCTGACCTTGCAAGATGACCTTACGAAATATTCACAAGCTTATCCTATGCAAACATGTTCAGCACAAGAAACAGCTCAACGTCTCGTTCATTTTATCTCTCATCTAGGTATACCTAAAACTATTGTGACTGACCAGGGTACTAACTTTTGCTCAGATGTATTTAAACAACTAGAACGTCTTTTCAACATCAAACATATATTTGCTGCTTGTTATCATCCCCAGACTTGCGGTGCGCTCGAGAGAAGCCATTCTACTCTAAAAGAGTACTTACGGTCGTATATAAACGACAACTCTCACACATGGTCATTATATTTAGAAACTGCCATGCTAGCATATAACACAAATGTCCATTCAACCACAGGCTTTTCACCCTTCGAACTCTTATTCGGTTACAAACCATACATACCTACATCCATAGATCACTTAGAAGGCAATACCTACACTGATTACGTCAGAGCACTGAATCACAGGTCGTCAGAAAGCCCTACAAAACATTACAAATTCAAAAGAAAGGTCAAAGAGATATTATGATGTCCATTCGAAGCCGGTTAGCTATAAAATTGGTGACTCTGTTTTTGTGCGATGTCATCATAAGCAAAATAAAGCGCTTTCCCCTACATGGAAAGGCCCATTCACTGTTATCAAAATTAATGGTAACCATACGCTTACATTATTAGTCAATAGAAAACACGTTCGATATCATTACGACGAAATAAAACTAGACCGCTCAAATTAAATCATCCTTTAGTTCTATTTCTCATTTCCAGGTTCGTCGTGACGTCATCACTTACGAGCCAGTTCGTTACTCAGATTCCGTACAGCCCCGGTATCTACTTTGACCAGCTTTTAGATTTAAAATTCTCTCATGTTACTTGGGACGTAGTAACCTACATAGATCTCTCTCATATCCAACCCCATTTAGATAACATAGAGTTTTTATTCAGTAGGGTAAAACAATATTGCAATTCAGTCCAGTCATCTAAAGTAAAAGAACAATGTCAGAATACGTTAACTTCATTAGAAACTCAACATAATAACAACATGAAAAAGTTCTCGTCTATATCTTACCTTATCAACGTCCAACATACTCGTAACAAGAGAGGCCTAGTCGATATGGGCGGCTCTATACTAAAATCTTTATTCGGCACTTTAGACGCCGACGACGCAATGCAATACAATGACGCTATCACTAAAGTACAGTCGGACGAGAAACAGCTACATTTATTAATGAAAAACAATATACATGTCATTCAATCTACTATATCTACATTTAATTCTACTATGTCGAGAGTAAAAGAAAACGAAAAAAGGTTAAACCATAATTTAAATATTATAGAAAAAGCTTTCGAAAATTTGATTAATACTACCGATAAAAATGATATCAGAATTCAAATATCCCTTTTATTTAGTTCTATAGAAAGTATCATACTGACTTTATCCTTTGATATTGACGACATTAATAATGCAATTTTATTTACTCAAATGAACGTGTTGCACCCGACTGTACTTGGGCCGCAACAGCTGTTCGAAGAGCTCCAATTACATATGAATAATATACCTCGCCATTCTGAATTACCTCTTAGCTTAACCTTGCATAATATTCACGACTTAATTAAAATATCAACCTTAGCATCTTATTGCAGCGATAATAAACTTGTTATCGTGATTAAAATCCCGCTCGTGCTATCTCAAGTTTACAATTTATTTCATACTATTCCTTTACCAGTACCTTACGACAACCTATCACCTGACACTTATGTTTTAATTGCACCTAATAAACCGTATTTAGCAATATCAGCAGATCGTCTCTTTTACTCTCAGCTCGACAGTGTAAGTGAGTGCAAAGTGATACAAAACCAGTGCTAGTGTGTCCCTTGACAAACGTTTATTCGTCCATTGCCAATCCTACGTGTGAAAGTGTATTACTTACTGAAATAGTTCATAAGATACCTAGCTCGTGTCAAACAAAAATCATACATGGCTCTATCGATTATTTTCAAAAAATTACAAACAACCGCTGGATCTTTGTGCAATCAGATCGGGGCAAGTGTCATATAACTTGCGATAACGAATTATCAACAGCTGATGAGATTTTGTTCGGCACTGGCTTTTTATACCTTCCTAAGTCCTGTACAGCATTTTTTAAAACCCTTAGTTTTACAGCTACTGATAAGTTTGTCTCTAATATTTCTATTTCTTTGTCTGATTTTAATATTGTTAAAGACGACTGCTGTGATCATGTAAGAATTAACAAATCTTTACCATCTCTACCTTTCGTTAAGTTAAACGAAATAAATAATTTAGATTCACTGATACAGGCTAGTTCACATTTGAGTTCACTTGAAAATGATTTAAATAAATTGGAAGAGCCGACTCATTTTGTCAAGTATGGCATTCAGTATCTTTCATTTTCTTACTTGATATCTATTATCTTTTTATGTTATATACTTTTTAAGTTAAGAAAATATCTCTGTTCAAACGGTTCTGGTTGTTGTGTAAATATCTATAATGATTGTCATAATAAAAGGATAAAAACCCACAAAGCAATAAATGTGGTACCGAAATCCACAATTATGTTTACTTCCGATTCCTCGGAAGCAGAGGAAGTCGACTCTGTATCTATAAAATCTTTACCAGTTCCCTTAAAAAGAAATGTTTTACGTTAAATCTATTTTTTCTTTCTATTTTATAACTTATGCTTTTGGTTCATCAAGTTTATTCCAAGGTATTATTAGGTAATGACAATGTCATTAAGTATTGTTATGTATAGTTAAGTCAACATACATGGGTTTAATTATATTATAATAAATGGGTTTTATGTTAAGTTTATTAGACTATAAAAATGTTAATATTAAGTTTCACTATTTCTTTCAATTTCTCATCACTTAAAGGGTGATGATCAATCTTAAGGGGGGGGTTGTTATAATGCCTACAACCCTACCAACTTATTGATGCAACCGCGCTGACACTGCATTCTAGTTATTTGATACTTTTGTTGTTTCCTTTATTCTTGTTAATTTTGTAATTTTAGTAACTTGTTTTTCAGTCTAATATTTTAGTCTTAATCCAAATTTCGTCTCAATCAGTCGCTGTATCAATTCTATTCCATTTCTAATTTTGTAATTCTAAGTTTTGTGTAATATTGATAATAAACTCTATTTTAGCAACTTTAAAAGTGTTTTTTAAAAACTTTCTCCTGACCCGCCCCGTAACAGTACACTCAAGGAATAAGATTTTTCATACAAACTAAAAAGTCCTATATTTCCCGTACCCGTGGGAATTTCGGGAATTCCTTCCTTAGTGCACCCCTACATCCCCTAAAGAATGTATGTACCAAATTTCAGCTCTCTACGCCCAGTAGTTACGGCTGTACGTTGTCTGTCAGTCACTCAGTCACTCAGTACCTCAGTACCTCAGTCACTCAGTCAGTAACGGAACAGTTTTATTTATATTGATGGTGGGAACGGAAATCGATTCAGTAAATGTGTCCTATTAACAAAAAATGGTATTCTGATTCTTGAAGGTATCTTGCTTCCACGCTAGACTGGGAGCTAAACAAAAACATAGAATGTACCATCTGCTTCTCTTCCCGGGCATACTGTAAAGGTGTTTAGAGAGGTTTTTTTTATGGGCGACAGGATGACCCCCTGTCCCTGCAATAGTCTCTCTCCATCATTATGATCCCTCCAAATTTGTCAACCGTGATATCAGATGGATTTATAACCTCTGGTGTTCTGCCTACCCCATCAGGGATAAAGGCGTGACGTTATGTATGTATGTATGTATGGCATTCTGATATAATAAGCGGTGACGGACAGTAAGTTAATTACATATGTACATATGTGTACATATGTAAGCAATACATATGTACATAATTAGGAATTTATTATCAATGGGCTAATTTTTTAGCTACTTTTTCAAGGATTTCCTTAGTGCAGGCGTTTCATAGGTAATGGCCGTATTCGACGAAGCCAAGCGATGATAAAATTGGTCTTTAATAGACACTTTCATGAGATTACATGCATAACGTCACGCCTGTATCCCTTATGGGGTAGGCAGAACACCAAAGTTTACAAGACCATCTGATGTCACGTTTGACAAATTTGAAGGTATTTTAAAGAAGGAGAGAGACTATTGTAGTGACAGGGGGTCAGCCTATCGCCCACAAAAACGCCTTTAAAACCTCTGAGATTAGTTATATTAAATTTGTTATTACCTATTCTTTTTAAAGTATTCATGCAGTCTTTCGAGAAATAGGTATTAATATTTTTTGTTTAATAAAAAAATATACAAGATTTTTTCATTTTAAAGCGGAACCATTACAGACAGTCGCGACTTTTCCTCAACTGACTTAGTTACTTATATTATTTTTAAGTATCTCCAGTGTTACGACGTGAAACTTGACAGCCTCAGACAAAAACATTTTTTTTCTCTTTCTGTCTCGGCATTAAGAAACACTTATAAATATCGAATCGGGCCCCTTGTAATAATGGAGCAGCTATTGAAGACACTTCAATAGCTGCTTCATTAATATTGACTTAATTTTCCACAGTTTTTTGTATTCAAATCAAATAAATAAATAAAATAAAATAAATAATTATACTTAACATTTACACGGTGTGAACTGTGAAGTAAGTCGCTGGTAAACGCTGGATCGTAGCGCAGGATCGATCGGTGTGGAGAACCTGGGGAGGCCTGTGTCCAGCTGTGGACGTTTCCTGAATGATGATGATGATCGATTTTAAAGACAAGGTGAATTCGTGGCTATGAATTATTCCCCATGACTTGTATCATTTGGCCATGGGGTAATTAACACTGTCTGCTTCAGATGCCAGTGGTCACGGGTTCGATTCCTGCACGGAACCAGAAAAACAAAATGATCCGGGTCTAGGCGTTTATCTATGTATGTATTTATATTTTAGGTTCCCCCTAGTACGCTACTTGGTATCCCATAACGCAAGCTCTGCTTAATTTTGGGCCATAGAGTTGGTGTGATTGGGGAGTTTCTAAGTTTGACATTAGAGAGACTTCAAATTAGAGATTGTAATGTCGAATACGGCCCATTGAATATTTTATTTTATTTTATAAGGCCTCATAAAGTTTTAGTTGCTGGATCGGTTTGAGTAATGTATTTATATTTAGCACAAGAGCAAAGTAAGTAAGGGCTGAAAGAGTTTTAGCACCAAGCTAGCTATTTGTATGTATTAAAAAGCTATTGCTATTCCCTTATAGAAGGGGACTCTTTTAGGCTAATCCTTGATGGGCAAGGGTAATGTATGTGATAAATATTTCTGATTTCCACACCACAATGTCTATCTGAAGTCGTCGTGGCGCCGTGGTTATTGTGTGTATCATAGGTACGATATCACAGATTAAGCAACATTTGGTGCGGTCGGTGCTTGGATGGGTGACCGCCGACCATTAATTTCTCACGACGACTTTCGTGCTTCGGAAGGCACGTTAAGCAGTCGGTCCGGGTGCTGTATACTTGTATACAGTAGTCGTTAGGGTTTGTCAGAAGCCACTTTGGCGCCCTGAAAATCGTTGACATCCACCACCCAGCACTGGGCCAGCTTGGTGGATTATGGCCTATACCTCCTCGTCACCAAGGGGGGAGACTCATGCCCTGCAGTGGGCTCATTACAAAGAGTTGTGATGATGATGATGAATGTCTATCTTCCATGCTGGACTGGGAGAGAAAGAAAAACGTAGAATGTGCCAGCTGCTTCTCATCCCGGGCATACTGTAAAAGTCAGCGAAGGGGCGGAGGTTTTATTGGCGTTTTTGTAGGCGATAGGCTGACCCCCTGTCACTGTAATAGCCTCTCTCCATCATTATAATACCTCCTTTGTCAAAACGTGACATCAGATGGTCTTATAATCGCTGGTGTTCTGCCTACTCCATAAGGGGTATAGGCGTGAATTTATGTATGTATTACCTATGTATGTCTATTCGACATTAACTTTATTTATGTTTTGTTCATAATTTACTCTAATACAATAAAAACTGTAGGGTTTGTTTGTTTGTACCCGCTGTTAGGGCCAACACTGCGTAACGCGTTCATGCAAAACTGCCACGTCGTCGTGGTCGTGTGGCCACGCGCGTACGACACGGACGTTCGACACGCGCCACGCTCGCGTTGGGCGTGGCGAGTTCCCGCGTGCACTACAGGCCCGTAGATACATCATTTTTCGATTTTAATCGAAGTTTAGCCAAATAGCAAGAGGTTTAATATTCCATTGACACAACTTCGTTAGCACCATTTCAAATATGTAAACACTATTACTTACTCCAAAACGTGTAAAAAATAGTATATTTCACTACGAGTGCGGAAAGCCTGTCATTGCAAAGAGTTCTGACAAATGTCTACACGAGCCGAGGCGCAGCCGAAGGCGAGGGTTGACAGTCGGAACGAGTTGCAATGACGGTTCCGCACGTGTACTGAACGACTATTTTTAATACAGTTGCGAAAAAATTAAGCAATTTTATAAAATATACAAAATGGCGCCAGCTGTGAAAGATTATAAACAGAGATTTTTTTTTGTTTACCCATTCTGGGCAGGCAAAGGGAACTATGACCATACAGCCAAGTCTTTAGTAGAAATTTTGTATTGACATGAAATGAAAATGAGTTTAATGAGATAAAATGAAATGAAACCTAACCTAACTCATTGCATCAAATCATTTTACCTGATATTGAAACAAATTAGTAGCTTCTTTTCAGAAATATTTGCATGAATCGTAAAAACTTCTATGAATTTTGTTTTAAGTAAAAACTTCGTGGTTGATTTTTTCTTTTTAATGGACATTATTTTGACATTTGGGAAAGAAAACGCACGAGTGCGGGAAAGGTAAAGAAAAAGCACGCGTGTGTAATAGCCCACATCCCGAACGCTAAACGTCCCTGCAATACGCCACTTTTTGAGCAACTGTATTAAAAAATAAGTTTTAGTTTTTGAACTTATTTTCCAGACACTACATTGATTGTCTTGTCTAAGGCAACTTTCAGATCAAACGCGCCCGCTCTGCGCACGCCACGAGCCTCACGCGCGTCTATCACGCTTTGCAATTTTGTAAGAGTAATTTGAGTCTTATTTGATATATAATAGATGATTAAACGAACTTCTAAGTGAAGTTCTATCGCTATTATATGAGTCGCTTCATTCGAAGATATTATATAACAGGTAGTCCTTTTTAGGTACTAGGTAACTTCGCACAATTTAAAGTATCATAAAAAAAACAATGTGGTGGGGCGCCGCGTGGCATGATCCACCCGGTTCGCGCCAAGCCCTCATTCTTTAGAGACCCTAAACGAAAGTTTTAAATGGGTTCTGGGGTGGGTGGGTACGTCATATCTTCGAATGAAGCGACTCATATAATAGCGATAGAACTTCACTTAGAAGTTCGTTTAATCATCTATTATATTTCGTCGCTTCATTCTTCAGATATTATATAACAGGTAGATTTTCAGAGATAGAAAGTTTTGTTTAGGTATATACTTGGAATTGAAATAAGTAAAGATATAAATATGTAATTACATATTTTATTATTATAGTACTTAATAATTAGTATTATTACATAATGAGCTTCAAATAATCTTACTTTATTTGAGTTGCTAGAAATTATAATCAGCTTAAATTAATGAAACTTAGTGATAGTCTATTTATAGACACATAATATTTTTAATGTAGTAATTTACTTAATATCAAAATATGTAATATTCAATAACTATTTTTAATATTAGGTTAAGTATTGTTCATGTCTCGATTAAGTATCGACAAAGCAAAGTTATTTTGTTGATCATCTAAAGGCCGATGGTAAAACTTTGCGAACACCTGTGAGTTTTGTGTCCACCCGGCCGTTTTTCGAATGACATCGACACTGATACCGGCCGCGCGCGCGACTGAGGTTGACGCGTGTCGTGTGCTGTGCGCACTAAAACGCTCATGTCAATGCCGCTCGTGGCGAGTGTTTGCTTAATCCATCGATCTTAGCGTCTGACTTGATGCAGTTCTGTGGGGAGCTTTGAATGTTACGAAGAGATTCCCGGAGTTTGAACCTCAGATATTTTTTGTAATAAAATATATTCTTTTAAAGTTGATACTGGCATATGTTGATATTGCTTTGAAAGTTTGGGAGAGATAATAAGGGCTGTTCACGATTTGGAGCGGAAGTCTTGATTATATCTGTTATAATAATATTTACTTTATCAGATTGAAAAAACAATATTTTCTAATTTAATTAAAGACTGTCTGTACTCTTTGACCGGTACATAAAGCTAATAATGTAACGAGTTTTTTTGTAATATTTTCTAATGATGAATTAATATTTGGATACCAAGAAGACAGTTGATTTAGTACTAAATTTGGATCCCAAGTGAATGAATATTTAGGCTTAATAGGTTTAGTTTTAAAGGCTCCTTTTAAGAGGCGTTTAACACAACTATTATCACTTATCTCTTCTCCTAATAAAAGAGATAATGCAGATCGATGTGTATTTAATGAACCGTAAGAACATCCCTTATTAAATTGCTCGTTTAAGAATCAAAGAACTAATGGAATGGATTTTTCGAAACTATTAATTCATAACCACACTTCTTGAAACCATAACTTCAATGAGACGTTGTACTGGCGAACAGTAGTGTCTGCGAGCGAGGCGAGCATCAACGTAAGAGCCTCTGGTGGGCAGCCGCGCCGGCTGAACGACGCCCGGAGAGCCTCGCGGCACCCAGGGTAAGGCTGGACTGCAGTGGGTGCTGACTCCATGGCTGGGAAGGCCAGAAGGGGAATACAAGTACCCCTTCGGCTTTATCATCAATGATTTTTCGTATACATTTTAATACAAGAGAAAAGGGAGGAAATGCATAAAAATCCAAGTCAGCCCAGCTTATTGTAAATGCATCAACTGCGACTGCATCAGGTTCAGGCTTCCAGGTGACAAATAATTAACATTTGGCATTGGCTCGACTTGAGAACAAGTCCATCTTAATGGGCCCGAAACTATTTACAATAAGTTGGAAACCGCTATCCGAGAGGGCCCATTTCTGGACTCGAAATCTTCGATTTCTTTGGTGTTAACATAAGAAGCAAATATCCATAAATTGCGTTTTTCACACCATTGCCAAATTTCTCTTCTTAAAATATTCAAATGTGGGAACTTAATACCTCCCATCCTATTAATGTAGCTAACGGCGGTAGTATTGTCAATACGTAATAATATTGCACAATCTTTTCCTTCACTAGCTATACTTTTGAGACCTAACAAAACCGCGAGTAAAAAGTTCATGTAATTTTCTTTTTCACTGTTCGTCCATGAACCACTATATTTATAATTTTTGCATACTGCTCCCCAGCCTGTCCTAGATGCGTCGGTGTAAATTTCTGACTTATAATTTTGAGTAATGATTGGACAAGAAATAATATTAATATTATTTTTCCACCACCATAAATCTTTTAGTAATATCTTATTAAGATTCATTTTCGCCTCATAGTTTCCTCCGAACTTATTTAAGGCTAAAAACTTTTGTCTCTCTAATATTTTTGTATATAAGAATCTATATTTTGTGGCTGGACAGGCTGCGATCAATACACCTATAAGTTTAGCGAAATTTCGTAACGAACAAGTTTTAAGATTAATGTACCTATTTATTAACTGTGCAATGTTATGCCGCTTATCGCCAGATAACGTAATAGACATCTGTTCTGTGTTGAACATAAAACCTAAGAATTTGATTGACTTTTTTGGTACAATGTGACTTTTATCGAAATTTACAATAAAACCTAGACAATGTAATAACTTCAAAGTTTCTCTTACATTAATCATGCATTCTTCATATGTATCTCCTAAATAGGTAGTAGACTTAAAAACCTTGTTTTCTCAAATGACTCATTACTTCACGCATAATTTTTGTAAATACCCACGGAGCTACCGATAATCCATACGGCATTGCTGTGAACTCGTAAGTGATCGGCTCAGACGAATCATTTTCTTGGAATTCGAATCGTAGGTACTTTCTGTCACTAACAAAAAACGGTATAAGTAGATATGATTCTTTCATATCTATGTTGGCTAAGTATCCATTACGAGGAATTAATTTCGAGGCTGTTTTATAAGATTCCATTTTAAAATGTACTTTTGTTACGAACTTGTTTAAAGATTTTAAATTTAGTATAAACCTTTTTTCTCCGTTAGGTTTCGGAGCTAAAAATATATTTGAAATAAATTGATCATTTGAAGGAGAACAAGGTTTTATAGAAGATCAAACGAACTTCTTAAGTCAAGTTCGATCGATATTATATGAGTTGCTTCATTCGAAGATATATTCATTTACCAAGTAGTCCCTTTGACTCACACGGTAGCACGCACGAATTTAAGAGTTGTGAAATGACTAAAAAGGTCAAAACACGTGTTTTCGATCGTTTTAGTTAAAATTTTTCACACCAGTCTGGATCCATAGGATGCGCCTCTGTCGAGCTCATTATTTTAGAGTTCTTAATTTTATAGTTATGGCAAAACTTTAAGGGCAATAGTTTACTACATTGACAGGGCGGGTGGGACCTTAATGTATATCTTCGAATGAAGCAACTCATATAATATCGATCGAACTTCACTTAAGAAGTTCGTTTGATCTTCTATTATATTTCGTTGCTTCATTCTTCAGATATATTTATTAACACGTTGGAATGGGACTAGCTTACAATTTACGTTTCAAGCAGTTTTATGATATAAAGGTCGGGTTGTTATAGTAAAGAAATGAAACTAATACTGACATGGTTAATCAGGTATATTTTAATACCCTTAAATATAACACTCAACTGAATCTACCACCACTTCGGAAAGTCGATCTGTTGAGAAGAAGTGGCAAGAAACTCAACAGCAATCATCTTTTAAACTCTAATGTTTTTACAAATCCTTGGATCACAATCACAAAGTTATCTAATCTTAATTACTTATTAGTTAGACGAAATATATTCATTAGTTCACCATCAAAAGCGGAGAGTAGACTGACTAAATCAATCCCGGTTTCTCTTTCCCCTCCAATAACTTTCCCGCCAGAACTATCGGACCACGTTTTGCTATGTCGTCGTCTACCAACCGTCGTGTCAGTCTGCTCTCCGGAAATCAATAGACTAACTCATTTATTACTTATAAAAATCATACTAGAATAACTAAATAAATTGATTAACATAAATAAACATTGTATAATATAACTGCATAATTAACTATTGATAACAGTCGGCCATCCAAATTACATCGTGCGTCCTCGAACGATTTACAAATCTGATAAGATGCTAAGAGTATATATTACAACAAAATTTCATAAATTTCAATTAGCAATAATTACTTATGTCTTAATTTTTTTTTATATTGTAAAATCTGTTATCACTTTAAGCATATCATAAACATACATAGTTTTATGCTACATAGTAGGACCAGTTTTGTCCAAAACTTATCTATATGGACCAGGGTGTCCATTATTAATCTATACGGACCAGGGTGTCCATTATTAATCTATACGGACCAGGGTGTCCTATACGGACCAGGGTGTCCATTATTTATCTATTCGGACCAGAGTGTCCATTACTTATAAACAAGGACCAGGGTGTCCTATATGGACCAGGGTGTCCATTACTTATAAACAAGGACCAGGGTGTCCTATATGAACCAGGGTGTGAATCACGACGACGTTCTGTTCGATCTTGCAAGCTGCGGCTTGCACGCTCCCTGTAGTCTTGACCGAAGCGGCTGCGAATCCGCAGCATACGATGGCTCGGTTGGCGCCTAGTAGAACTGCGTGACCGACGACCTCCAGCAGGTGACTTAGTTGGACAAGTCGGAGTGTAGAGCACGCGTTCCCGACATTGGTTCATTCTGGAACGTAAATTCTTACGCGTAGTTCATGTAACCCAAATACGTACTCCCGCAACCCCATAGCAACATAACCATAGACTAGAGCATAAGGGGTAGAGGAGCTTATATGAATAAATAACGTATGTAGATGCGCACAGGGCAAAATAGTTTGTACAGACAAAATCTCAACTGGCAAAAAAATGTATTATAGTTTTGTACGATCCCACTTCTGAGATATTAACACGTTGGAATGGGCCTAGCTTACAATTTACGTTTCAAGCAGTTTTATGATATAAAGGTCGGGTTGTTATAGTAAAGAAATGAAACTAATACTCACATGGTTAATCAGGTATATTTTAATACCCTTAAATATAACACTCAACTGAATCTACCACCACTTCGGAAAGTCGATCTGTTGAGAAGAAGTGGCAAGAAACTCAACAGCAATCATCTTTTAAACTCTAATGTTTTTACAAATCCTTGGATCACAATCACAAAGTTATCTAATCTTAATTACTTATTAGTTAGACGAAATATATTCATTAGTTCACCTTCAAAAGCGGAGAGTAGACTGACTAAATCAATCCCGGTTTCTCTTTCCCCTCCAATAACTTTCCCGCCAGAACTATCGGACCACGTTTTGCTATGTCGTCGTCTACCAACCGTCGTGTCAGTCTGCTCTCCGGAAATCAATAGACTAACTCATTTATTACTTATAAAAATCATACTAGAATAACTAAATAAATTGATTAACATAAATAAACATTGTATAATATAACTGCATAATTAACTATTGATAACATATTCATTTACCAAGTAGATGTTCAGAGCATAAGGTAAAGTTTTGCTTTATAAAAATTCATTAACTAATATTCAACAGTTATTTAATCAACTCAATGTAAATGTATAACTTTGAAACATTTTGTTTATATGCATACTGAATAAAATTACTTAAAGTAAATTAATAATTAAGGATCAACAAAGGAGTTTACTTCAAAAAACTGCCCTTCCAAAATTACTTTTATTGATCGACCATGGGGCGGTTATAAAACTTAGCGAATGTTTGAGACTGAGCGGTCCTGCAGGCCGTGCTGCGAATGGCTAGCAGCGATAGGCCGCCACGCGCTCTGGCCGCGGACGTTGCTGCGCGTGCCGCGTGCTGTGAGCGCTGAACGCCGCGCGCCGCCGCCACTCCCGCGCTGCTAGACCCCATGACATGCTTTATCCAGCGACTGATAGACGGTGAGATCGTTGTTTTGTAAGGTCGCTTTGGTTTGACTATAAGGCAATCTACACGCTCTGACCTAAGTTAACTCGTTACAAATAACTAATTTTCTAAAGCTAATGCAGGGCATATACAGGAATGGCATGTTCATGGAAATATGGCAAAACTAGAGTTGGTTACTAGCAGTGGCTGAAATTATAATCAAATCCAAATTCCCTATTTTGATTTCATTTGCAAAAATTATACGAGAAATTGCACACGGTGTGCTAGTGACCTAAAAGCCAGTAAAAATACCAGTTACTGTGTGTGTACTTTGCTCAAGAGTTAAATAACTATTGGGATACCATTTTGAAATATAATCTTAAAACGACTTGAAGATCTTAATCTTAAACCAAGTGTAATTGTGTTATGTTGGTAATGGCCTTAACCCAAGGTAATGGATTAATTAGTTCATGTGATCCTATATTGTTTCCTAATAATAAGGCCAACCTATGACTATTTACTATATCTATTAACTGTTTTTATTAGTTTTACTTTAATTGCTCCTTAAAAAATGATAAAATTCAGTGAAATCGAACGATTAAAGATATCTCCACTGTTATTGTGACAATAATTCTAGTACCGATACGTTGTACCATGCTACGTTGTACTGAGCTTAAGTTTTGTTAGAAAGCGACGAGACCACGACTAGGTACTGTGGTGACCGCCTACACGTCTTCTCTTAATGAAACCGAGCCGGGAAGCCTCGCTGGTTCGTTCTGGAAAGATAAATAATTTCTTTTCAAAATCGTTAGCTCAGTAAAAGAGCACTCGTTCGGCAAGCGAGAGGTCCCAGGTTCGTGTACTGATCGGTTTTTTTTTTTTTTTTTAATTTATTTTTCCTGTTACCTATTTAAGAATAATTGAGCATTATTAAATGCAAAAATTTCAAAACGGCTTGAATGTTTTAATTTAAAGCAATTTGGAGAGAGAGTAGACGCGTCTATAACCGTAGCTTCAAGATCTCGTTACCAAGAAACCTATTGTGAGCATTTAACATTGGTGCGAAAAGCAAACAGATTTACTTGAGGTTGACTGAAAACTTTGATACGCATAATTGGGTAGTGCTGTATTTTTTCCTGAGTTGATATACGGAGCAAATAGTCAAATATTCATTTTCTCAAACTATTACCAAATACTTTTAGCTAATGCATTTAAATGAGGAAATCAAATTCCTCCCATTAAATTAATATAGATAGTACCTACATACAGCGCAAACGTGTTTATCCTTTGCAAAACACTGTAACCCATTAAAAGCTGAAAACATGTCTCACTATTTTTCCAGTTTCCCTTTGCATGATTATCTTTACAAATAACCCCCCCATCAGGCTGTGACGCAAATATTCGCTAAATATTTCTATGACAAGATGTCTTTCACATGTTTTTCCACCACTGTAAATCTTCTAAAATCTTACTATGTATTTGTATTTTTGTATCGTTATTATTGCTATTTTTGAGAGCTTTGTATCTATCCTTTCGAAAGTTTGAGTGGTAGTATAATCACTAATATTTAACCGTTGGACAGGCTGAAGTTAATGGTTAGTTAGTTGTGAATTGTGCTAATTCTCTGATGGTGCAACACCTTACTTTTTAAAATTTGTTCCTTACTTTTTAAAACTGAATTTAGGATGGCAACACAGATTTGAGATAGTGAACACTGATTGAAACTGGTTGATTCGATATATGTTTTTATACGTGTTGTTATTTATGACAAATTGTTTACTTCGTATTTCACTTTTTTCTTGCAAAATCACTGGTTATATTTCCACGGAGCAGTATTAATTATCTTTACTAATATTTGCAATTCACTTTGAGTTAATTTTAATATGTTGATATGCGACTTTGTTATAACTTTTCCAAAAATCTTTAAGAGACCTCGTAAGCACTGTATTCATTTGACAGATCCGAGTTGAAGTCCTCGAATTCATAAGTTTGTGGTAAAAACTGAAATCGTAATTATTTACTATGTTCCTTTAATATAGGAACTAAAAGATAAGATTCTCTGAAATTAATGCAAGCTAAAAAGGACTTTTTTGTCACTATGCTCAGGGAGGTTCTAAAATGTTCTTTTAAAATGTGATTTGTTATTAAGGAATTTATAAAATTTGTATAAGATTTAAAATAAATCTTTTGTCTCCATTTGATTTTGGTGCAAAAAATATATTCGGAACAAACTGATCAGACTGAGAAGAGCAGGAGACTATTGCTCCTAGATTAATTGATTTATGTATGGAGAGAGCCTATCTCGAAAGCCTGATTTTATTTAGAAGCAAAATTGTTTATAGGAGTTACGATTTGTATAACTTGACAGATTTTTGGTAATGAGACGCCTTTGGAGATCCACTTTAAACCAACAGTCATTGGTAATAGCTGTACCAGAATTATAAAAATATGCCATTTTATTGATTTATTTATTTATACTTCATTGCACACTTACAAAATAATAAAAGGAAAAGAATACATTAGAACAAAAACAGTTTTGAAAGGTACAATAGGCGGCCTTATCGCTATAAAGCCGTTGTCTCGTTGATATCGTCCACAGAGTTCGGGGGCGTAGCGCTGACAATAATACTGTTGCGTAGTTGCGAGCCGATATTCGGTCCAGTTACCTTGAAACCGCGGGCGTGGGTTCGCTTGATATGTGGATATTTTAGGCATGTCAACATGCTTTTTTATCCCTTTCTTCATTTTCCAATATGTTAACAAATCTAGACCTTCATGGCAGTTTCGTTCTTGTTTCAGTTTCAAAAAAAAATGTAAATCAGACAGAACTCTGCAATTCTCCACTAGGAATTTTATTGTGTTTACTTTAATATCCAACCAAAGAATAGTCATAGCTTGGCTTATGGCTTGTTGTTCCGAGCCCAAGTGCTTACCTTCCAATTTTTGGTTTCAGACTAAGGGTTTTCAATAATCTGGTTGATCTTAAACCTCTCTGGGTAGCCCTTTGCGCAATAACGGCAGCCATCTTTGAGCTAAATCTTGGTGAATACATTCGCCATGTTTAGAGCCTTTGTTAACGGGAACTACCAGAACCGTTAAGATTTAAATTGGAAGCGTTTGTATTTCCGCTTGAATTATTGCTGTTTCAGATGGAACTTTCGGTTACAGTTGACGTTCTATCTCCGAAATCTAGTTTAGTTTTTGCTTCCATGCTGGACTGGGAGCGAAAGAAAAACATAGAATGCGCCAGCTGGTTCTCTTCCCGGGCATACTATAAAAGTCAGTTAAGGGACAGAGGTTTTAAAGGCGTTTTTGTGGGCGGTGGGCGATAGGCGGACCATCTATCACTACAATAGTCTCTCCATCTTTATAATACCTCCAAATTTGTCAAAAGTGACATCAGATGGTCTTGTAACTCTGGTGTTCTGCCTACCCCATAAGGGATACAGGCGTGACGTTATGCATGCATGCATGCTTATTAGTTTTTATTTGACCTCCGTGTCGATTTATAAAATCAACATCCTGGGTACTACCTCCGTGTCGATTTAAAAAATCAACATCCTGGGTATTTTATCCTTCGCGTTAACGCGAGGTTAAGATCCTGGAGACATTAGATGCTTTTCTTGAATATTGTCTGTATGAAATCACTCATCTATGATTTTTTCCGCTCCAACCTTCTAAGCTTGCGTTTATAATATTCTTCTTTTCTTCGGCCGTCTTCTTCGGCATTTTTATGACAGGTGTACTTGCTACCGCGCACGAAAAAGGAAATGAGCTCGACAGAGGCGCATCCTATGGATCCAGACTGGTGTGAAAAATTTTAACTAAAACGATCGAAAACACGTGTTTTGACCTTTTTAATCATTTCACAACTCTTAAATTCGTGCGTGCTACCGTGTGAGTCAAAGGGACTACTTGGTAAATGAATATATCTGAAGAATGAAGCAACGAAATATAATAGCCCCTAAGTCTAATAATTTATTTAAAGCTATTTTCATGTCTCTTTTTTCACATGATGACAAATTATTTTTAGAAATAGAATACTGACAAATTTGAGTATGAAATGGTATTCTAAATCCATAATTTATCCACTTCAATATAACTTCGTTTTTAGTTACTTTTGTCCAACAATCATAAAATAAATTAATTCGACCTGCATGTACCTTGATTAATGTTGGGTCGGAGCACGCGTCCTGGACGAAGTCTGCGGCTGGAACTTGGCGTTGAACGCAGAGTTCGATTGAGGGCGCCGCTGTGTTTGAGCTGCTATCGGTTTCCTCTGACCTCCCCGCCCCCCCCTGAATGACGGGTAACGAGGAGGTCCTGTCCAGTTTCCCTGCTGAGACGACCGGTTGACCGTTGATATTTGAGAGGAGACTGTTTTGGCTGGGCCTTTTTTAATTAGGGCTCCCTACTTTTCAATGGCTTTACTTGCCTTTATTTTTTCCGGCAACGAACTTCCGAATAAAGTTTCGTCTCTTTCGGAGTCTTGTATAACATGTTTAAAGTTTGTATCCAAATTAGGTAAAATCAGTTTTACCCTATCTTTGGTGAACATAAAGTGGAGGTCTGATAATAGGCAGCATCCATCACTTACGTGACGGAGGGCCTTCATTTTGTTTTCTTCCTTTTCAGGGAGGACGTCCATCTCTCGATTTATGGCGGTAATACCGTACCCCAGCTGTTGCTGAAAGTTTTGAATTTTTTTTTTTGTCACGTGCTCGTGCTATGTCAGTTATGGCTGCTGAGATTTCAGCATTTAATTTTGGGGCTTGCAAGTTTTTGCAGTTTTTGGGTACCGTATTTTCTATGGTTAATTTATCTTTGTCTTCTTTGGATAGTCCTTTTCTTAGTAAAGGTGTCCATAAATTTGAGAGCGTATCGAGTATTTTAGCGCCAAATTCGGGTGTATCGGAATTTGCAGCTCCAAGTGCAGTAAGCAGCTCTGGATCCAGATCGGGATTAGGTTCTCCCGATATGCCTGGTGCGTCTTGTGATATTGACGGCTCCGGATTAGGGAGCGTCTCTGCAGATAGCTCTTGATCCACAGTGAATGACGTGGCAGTCTTCTGGTTATCCAGGTTTACATCATCCAGCGGTAGCGGTAACTCATACCTTGGAGACGACATGTTTATGTTTTAACAAACATATAATTCGTATTAATATAACGCCCATAACGTATTACAGACAACGAGATAAATCTCCTTGAGATTACCCGCATTTTCTGTAATCGTATTGAAAACAAAAGGTGATCGATAAGATCAGATAAAATTTATTGAAGTTTACATCATTACGATATTGAGCAGTTAACGTAATATATCTATTATAGATTACACGCATTTTCTGCTCTGATTTTTTAAATAACATTTTTAAACCGAATAAGTAGGTCTTACGTTGTAAGATTTCTTCTTCATCGGAAGAAATAATTCGCTGTTTCCGTTTTTTATTTATTTTTTGTTCCAACTTTTCTTTATATTATAATGTTGAAGCTGTTCTTCTGCTGTACGTTTAGGCATTTTGTAAAAACTTAAGTAAATGATTAAAGTAAATGACGTATGCATGTTACCACGCACGAAAAAAGAATGATCATGTTTTTTTTATGATACTTTAAATTGTGCGAAGTTACCTAGTACCTAAAAAGGACTACCTGTTATATACACACCGGCACAATTAGCGGAACAGAAAAAAAAGTGAGACGCATATATTTGACGAAAATGTAATTAGACACAAAATAACAAATTGATTAACATCTTTTAACAACGATTTTGAAAAGTCTTCGTTATTTTTTATTGGAAAATAAAGAAATTTGAAATAAGTGAAATTTTTTGATGATTAGGAACCGTCACAAAAAATAAAAAAAAGTAAGCATTAAATGATTTAACAATAAAATTAAAGCAAACTTAATAACGAGTGTTTCCCCCTCTTACTCTGATTACGGTTTCCATTCGTCTGGGCATGCTACAGATTATGTTATCGATGATTTCTTGAGGCAAACGCTCCCACTCCTCAAGTAATGCGTTTCCAAGTTCATTCTGATTGTTGGGGGGTGGCATTCTGGATTTAACCCTTCTTTTTAGCAAGTCCCAGACATGCTATATCGGATTCATATCGGGGGAAATTGCTGGCCACTGCATCACCGGTATACCTACGTGGCTCAGATATGCCTGTACCGATTGTGCACTATGAGCACGAGCATTATCTTGCATTAGAATAAAGTCGTCACCAATAAATGGGGCAAATGGTACAACAAGTTCTCATAAAATGTCTCTGATGTATCGATCTGCTGTCATGGTCCCTCCTGTGACTATCACTAACTCCGTGCGAGCTCCCAAACATATCCCTCCCCAAACCATAATCGAGCCGCCACCATAAGCCACTGTGTGTTCAAAATTAGACTGTATGTGGCGTTCTCCTTTGCGTCTCCATAGTCGCTGTCTCCCATCGATCTGTTTTAAAAGAACTCTGCACTCATCAGTAAAGAGAACCTGCTGCAATTCGTTCAAATCCCAATGACGATGTTCTCGCGCATAGCTTAATCGGTTTACGCGGTGACGTCTCTCAAGTTTTGGGCCTTTGGCAGGTATATACGACCCTAAACCAAATTCTTCAAATCTCCTGCGAACTGTACGCTCACTTACTCGTACTCCTCGAACGTCTTCCAGTTCATTTCGAGCTTGTACAGCCGTTAATCGCGTATTCCTACGAACTCCAAGTTGTAAAAAACTGTCATCTCGCCTTGATGTACATCTTTTTCTACCTTGACCCCTCCTCCTCACAAGAGAATTAGACGATCTGTACCGCTGGATGCTGCGATGAATCGTTGATACTGGTCGACGAAGCCTTGAGGCAATCGATCTGAAGGTATGGCCATTTCTTCTCATTTCATCAGCCCTAATGATTTCCAGTGATGTTAAGTCAGGCATAATAAAGAGCTTTTAATAAACAAAATTGCCTTTATAATAACAAATTTATAAAAAACCATTATGTGCAATTTTTCAAAAAAATTACAATTATGTAGTTATTACTCGAACAACTTGACAAAATGTATTGTTCGGGAAAATAAAACAAATGAATAAAAAAAGTGTATGTCATCTAATTTTCTATTTTCAAATTTGACAATAAATCAAAAAAATATCATAACTGGTCAGTTCCTCAAGTAAAAGATTTTAAAATCCTGCTTTTTCTTGTGTTCCGCTAATTGTGCCGGTGTGTATATAATATCTGAAGAATGAAGCGACGAAATATAATTAGAACTCAAATCGCGTGTGCCAGGTGGACGAGGGTAGTGCGCGGTGGCCGCGTGTTGACTTCGATTAAATTTGAGATGTTCAAATTATATACAACAAATTGCAATTGCGGGTAATGAGACGCGAGGCGTGCCCTAGGCGTATAGTCTGAATGTGGCCTTAAGTTTTTAGAATTTATTTCAATAAATGAAAACCCGAATTTCATTATTATCTTTCAAACGAATTTCTTTCACAGAGTTCTACCAAGGGGAATATGAAACAATTTCTTAGCAAGAAATAGACGATCGTGTCTACGGGGTATTCTTAAAGGTATAGACGTATTTTATAATAGTTTCAATAGTAGTAGTATTGAATTGTAAGTTGTAGCTGAAGCCGTTTTTACGTCTTTTAGTTTTGTAATAAAAGATACATAATTATGTCTATCACTTTGATAAATGAAAACAATATTTTTCTTACATTGCCACACGTTTACCGCGTGTAGCAGTTGATTTGATACTGCTGAAATTTCTTGATATTATAATGTGTACTTGTAAAATAATTTGGAAACTCGTTCCTAGTCGGTTGCGAGCTCATTCGATACAAAAAATGTAAAATCAAATCGTTCCTCTTTAGAGCAGCTCCTTTACAGAGCAGGCTGTAAATTCGTTATTTTAATTTATGCTAGAATTTTCCTTGATCGTCGCTTGATTCTTTATATGTTTAATTTTAATAATATTATTATTGGAATAATCTACCATTAAGGCTTCTTATGTTCTTCTTGGTCTTCTAAGTCATAGATAAATAAACATAAAAAAGATAAAATCCCCAGACAATCACACCAACTACATGGCCCCAAAGTAAGCAAAGCTTGTGTTATGAGATACCATGTAGCGAACTACGGGGGAATCTAGAATATAAATACATAAATAGATAAACACCCAGACACGGAACTTTATTTTTTCTTGTTCCGTGCGGGAATCGAACCCGTAACCATTGGCGTCTGTGGCAGACAGTTTTACCCCATCGCCATAGTGGTGACAGAGTGGCCGTGGTTGCGCTGAGGGCGTTCAAGGTTGACGGTACGCGAGAGTTCAAGCCGGTAGCGGATTCGGCTTGAACTCTGTGTAGGGTTGAATTAAATAGCCCTTCCACCCCTACAAGCGTGTCGTAAACGGCGACTAATCCGAGTGAGACCCACTTGGTGGGAGGATCCCGCCAGGGTCCCACTCTTCATATAAAATCTGCCGCCAAATATTACCGCTCTGGCGCGTCGGTGACGTGTTCCGACAATGGGGAGTTTTCTGACAGCTCATAAAAATTGGTTCAAAAAACCTCTATAGATGGCAATTTTAAAAAGCCGAAGGCGTTAAGTCTGTATACTATAATGTAGGTAAGTGGTATCTACCATCTATGGTTATTTATACGTTCAATTTCTGATACAGACGTCAATTAATTTATTTTACTTTAAAAAACGCAGTGTGGAATAAATTCTTTGCCTTCGCCTTTTGTAAAGCGCCATCTATCGAAGCCTTTTGTACCAGTTTTGTACAGTTTTGTTTTTTTAATGAGCTGTCAGAAAACCTCTCATTAAGGCACAATTTAATGATTCTTTATCATTATTATCTTTCTCTTTTCGTTTGGGGTATCAAATGAAAGAGCTCTCTTACAGTACAAATATGTAAACATTATTACTCCATGTGAAATAATAATTACTGTAATAAAATAAAAAGTAAAATTCTTTGTTGTTTCGTGTGGGGTATAAAATGAAAGAGCTTTTTTACATCAAGGTCATAAGCGACCGCATTTACACAATTAACATTCAAATATAATCATAATATTTCGTTAGCTTAAGAAAAACAGTACTTTTACAGTTGTTTAAACAATCTTTCAAACTTGATGGGAGGGCTGCTAGTAGCCTTTCCGTATTAAACATAGGGCATTCAATGAGAAGGTGTCGTATACTTAAATCGTTATTACATTTAATACATTTGTTTTTGTCTTTTTTTTGTGATGAGATGTATATGTGTCAGGTTACAGTGCCCAATTCTTAATATATTTAACACAACTTGGTCTCTTCTATTGTTTACTTCTAATTTGTATGAAAGAGCTTTGTTAGCACAGTTTAAATATGTAAACACAATTACTCCAAGATAAGTAAAAAATAATAAAGTTTAAAAACTAAAACTCTACTTTTAGAGCGTGTTTTAGTAGTTGGGGTTTAGTTTATAAACTTTATAATTTCCATTGTAAGCTTTAGAGAGACATTACAATACAGTATTGTCTTAAGTTTTCACGACTCAAAATTTAAATAAAACTACTTTTTAACCGGATTAATCGCGTATAATTTATATTTTACATTTTAACTCGACGTTTCGGTGTCTTTGCAGACCTCGTAATCACGAGCGACTGAGGTGTCAGGCGTCAGATTGATATTGGAAAAAGTTATACATCATCTCCATCTATTTCTCAGTCTTCGAGCGTAGCGTTCAGGGTTAACACAAAATGAGCTGACAGTGTCTCGAGTTTCAGGTCGTGCAGCTTGCTGGATATTTGACTTAATATCTTTGAGAATAGGGTCCCATGCTGGTGATAGTTTCCAACCATCTTCTCTGTTGAAATTAGGGTGCTTTTTAATTTCAATGGCTTCTCTGATCATTCTAGGTATATAATGTGTCTCCCTAGATAGAACTTTCACAGAGTCAAACCTTAAGTAGTGGTTGGGCTTGTCTATGGAATGCTCACAAACTGCAGACTTGGTTACTCTTCGGTTTTTAATGTCAGCTATGTGTTCTTTAACGCGGGTTGATACACTTCTTTTAGTTTGACCAATGTAGGAAAGCCCACAGCCGCAGTCAATCTTGTATACACCTGGGTCTTGTAAAGGGATGTTGCATTTAACTGGGCGAAGATGTTGACCAATTTTTGAGTTTGGTTTAAATATTGTTTTGATGGAAGCGCGCCTAAGAATTTTTGAAATTTTATCGGTAACTCCCTTCACAAAAGGTAAAAATGCAGGTCTTCGTTCGACTGTCTGCGGCTTCACGTGGTCACTGCGGCGGCGACGAGGTGGTTTGAGGCCGTTTTGACGAAGCACTTTGACAACATGTTTCAGTTCATCATCAATGTGCTGGGGATCGCAGATTCCATGTGCTCTCTGAAACAAAGAGGAGCCTACGGCGAGTAATTGGCTCGGGTGGTGGTGGTATTATTATAACATATAATGACGACCACTTTGGCGATGGGGTAAAGCTATCTGCCTCAGACGCCAGTGGTTGCGGGTTCGATCCCCGCACGGAACAAGAAAAAAAAAAAAATGTTCCGTGTCTGGGTGTTTATCTATTTATGTATTTATATTCTAGGTTCCCCCCTAGTTCGCTATATGGTATCCCATAACACAAGCTAAGCTTACTTTGGGGCCATATAGTTGGTGTGATTGTCTGGGGATTTTATTATTATTATTATTATTTATTAATACGTTAATTAAATAAAATAATGCTGGACTGGGAGCGAAAGAAAAACGTAGAATGTGCCAACTGCTTCTCTTCCCGAGCATACTGTAAAAGTCAGTTAAGGGAAAGAGGTTTTAAGGCGATTTTGTGGGCGATAGGCTGACCCCCTGTCACTGCAATAGTCTCTCTCTCTATCTTTATAATACCTCCAAATTTTTCTAACGTGACATCAGATGGT
This sequence comes from Stenoptilia bipunctidactyla, assembly GCA_944452665.1. Lineage (NCBI taxonomy): Eukaryota > Metazoa > Arthropoda > Insecta > Lepidoptera > Pterophoridae > Stenoptilia > Stenoptilia bipunctidactyla. The sequence continues at coordinate 19,397,479 of OX101741.1, forward strand.
CTTGTAACCTCTGGTGTTCTGCCTACCCCATAAGGGATACAGGTGTGACGTTATGTATGTATGTATTATATTAAATCGTGAAACCTTAAAACAAGCCTACTTTCAGCTCTTGATCATTCTAGAAATTTACTTCGCTACTGAAAATTAAACGACAAATAAGGGTAATTATTTATTTATTACAGAACGAAACAATATGAGAGAAACAGTGCCAACCCGCAATTAAGTATTACCATGCTCTACGCTACAGGTACACTTTCGTTTTAACAAAGGAACAGGGTTGCCAGGATATTCGAGTTTAGATTTCCCGGAAAACAGAGAAAACGTGCAACCCCTTGACAGCATCGGTAAATTAAACTTTTGAGATTTCTCATTCCAGTTCATTAAAATGAAATTACTTTATAATGAGTTTGTAAAGAAGCTGAAAGTAAAAATCTTTTAATAAGTATGTAGGTATAAATATTATTCAAAAAAGCTATTATATTTGTAATTTCCTAAACTCCTCTGGATTTATGTACACGTATTGAAAATTTTAAAAAGCATACTTACAAGGATTAAATTATCTACCTATGTATATTAATTTAAGTATTTTCAAAATTGAAAAGATTGCACTATTGCTATAGCAACTACCTATAACAAAAGCTAACTCAGTGCTTCGGTTTAAATGCATAAAATTTACGGTAAAATAAGTTTCAGTACTAGCAACACTGAATAAAGAAAAGCGGGAAGCCGGGAAAAGGGGGTACGTACGAGCGACCGAGCTAAGTTCAGTCGGTCGCGAGAGCCCGGGCTCTGCAGTTGACGTTTCTCGCGCGCGCGAAATATCATAACCTATACACAAAACGCGTTCAAATTCACTGAAGAACCTAACCTATTTAGTAACATTCGAAATAAAAAAAAAGTGTTTTATTCTTTTGTGTTTGAGTGTGTTTAAAAATGGAACTAGGTTATTTAGTGCAAAGGAAAGTCACGCAGGTATAAACTTAAAAATAGGCTGTGTGCTACGAGGCATAAGGGCGAAGCGTAGGTAAGTCGGGAAAATCATTTATTATTAAATAGGATGATTTTTTCAAGCTGGTTTAGAGAACGAATTGCTTTGGGATCGAATTTGTCCTGTAGCATGTGAACTTTTTAGGTCTCTACATCGTCAATGATTGTCTGTTGACGGTGTTAAATAGACTTATTGCATAAAAAAAAACTCTTCTATTTAAGTAAAGTAAAACCTAAATATATATATGGTGGACCTCTTATTTTCATTTTCACCTAGAAATATTCGATAATTGTAGGTACATGGTAGTCATAATAAGTGTTGAATATTTTAAACTACTTTAAACTTCATAAGTGTAGAAATATAAACAAAAATATAATTTCATAGAAATTATATAAAGACTCAAATTCATTATATTATTGTCTCGAGTAAACTCACTAAAACCTCGAGTTTTATTGCAAAACATGTATAAAACCGTATCTTCATTAACGCACTAATAATAGTAAAAATAGAAGATATATTATTGTAATTACTATGTTTTTGCGGTACACACATTAACCAAACCGGCTGAAATATAAAGGAACTATATGAGGCAATAATTTACCTCATTCCCACTTTTTTACAATGGACCAATAAAATACAATCATTTGGCACAAGTTTTTGAAAATTATTTTGGAATATATCAATAGAAAAACTTATAATGTCATGTGTGCGATATAATAAAATTTTCGGAGTCCCATGGATCTATTGTAAAAAAAACAGTTATTTTTAAGACTATTTGCTGTTTTGGTGACAAGAGAAACCTACATCTTCTTTGTTCCTATGATTAATAAATACTTTGAAAAAAAAAAAACATAAAAGCCTGGCACAAACTTTCAGGTCAATCGCTAAAAGATTCTCACTAATAAACAACCCCCTAACTTAAACTTTTGTACCAGGAACTCATAAGCTATGAGTAATAAAGAGCTTAAAACTTGCTCTACAATAATATTTGGCCTACTCTACATCGTCGATCAGCCTGTTGCAGTGGACTGCAGCGCTCACCCATATACTATTTTATCTGATACTGCTGTAGCGATTGCGGTTTTTGCTTTTATCCTATTCAATGAATACTGTTGTATTCATTGAATAGGATAGAGTAGAGAAAAACTGAAAGAACTATTTAATTTTATACAGGGTCACGTTTTCCTTGAAATGTTTATATTTTCTTATGAAAAAATCTGTAAGTCCACAAAAAAAAACGGTTTGTAGTTGAATAAGGAAGACTATCTAGGATATTTTTCTACAAAGTACTTTTTAGACACCATAACTAGCGAACATACATTTGCCTCCGCAGTGTCTTGAGACCTAACTAAAATAGAGATAAAAAATAAGCTTTTTTGCAACAATTATAAGGTAAAAATAAAGTTAATATTTACTTCAAATTATGAAAATAATAGAGTTCCAGTTTTGTAGGTATTGTTGTTAAATGTTATCTATTTTGTCAAGCAATACAAACTTAAAATCCTTTTTATATTACATACTAGCTGCTGCCCGCGACGTCGTCTGCGTGAACGCTATGCAGCACCAAACGCACCTACGATTATAACACTGCTAGCGTGATAATATGTAGCCTATATGTTGACCCGACTTCTTAACTATCTTCATGCCAAATTTGAAGTAAATCCATGCAGTACTTTTTGAGTTTATCCCGGAAAGACAAACAGACAAACAGACAAACAGACAAAAATTCTAAAAACTATATTTTTTGTTTCTGTTTCGATTGTAGATCATACCCCAAGTATTCTTTTAAAAAAATATTCAATGTACAGTTTTGACTTTCCTACCATTTTATTATATGTATAGATTTAACATGGCACGTACGTATTGAACTATTAATATGGCCAAGTTATCTTGGTTCACACATTTACATAAATAATAGGATGATAAAAATCGATGACATGATGATGATAAGAATGTCTTTTTTTTCAGACTTTCCCATACTAACCCCTCTAAATGGTCAGCGGGTATATTTGAAAGTTTGTAAAGATGACGCATTTCATCACACATTCAGAACAAAGCTTTCATTCTCAAATTCTGCCTTGAAAGTCCGATAACCGATTACAATCCGTTAATAGGTTAAAAAGTTGTTAAAAAGTGCTTTTTGAAAAACACAGCACATCTGGCTTCATTTACCATTTATCCATGACATTCCCAATTAAAAAAAAAAGGCTAGAAAATCCAAGCGACCTCTTTGCTCTCGAGATTGGAATTGAAAAAAAAACGACAACCGTCACCTACGAACAGAGCACAGCGTAGCCAGAGTTTCCGGAGCTGCAGCCACACATAGTTTGCTAACTGCGTCAAGTTTTAATTGTACTATTTAGTTACTCTGCATTTTAAATCTAGAGCACCAAAAGTTTGCCTGATATACTAGGAATGGGAATAGAGGGAAATAAAACTAAGAAGTTGTATTAGTAGCAGAAGGTTGGGTAATATAAATTACTATGAAATTTCACTTGGTTTTGACAATAAATATAAAAATGAATGCAAAAACAGTCCGATTACGATTCTTCTGATCGATTCTTCAGGTCGATGATCAATCAATGGATGCACCTGATGGAATGTATTATTCAAACTAATTGGCATAATAGAACGAAGGTGTAAGAACTAATTAGTGCGTCATATACGAGTACCCTTTTTTATGTAATAAGGATAGGACGTTTGTCTTCCATGCCACCTGATGGAAAGTGCGCATGAAGATAGTCTTTCAGATAGTGGTACATGTCCATCCACGAGATACCTATTCACTCGAAACTTAAAAGTACCAGGACTGTAGTGGTCAGAGAAAACAGACGCAGGCAGACCGTTCCACACCTTGATAATCTTAAAGTAGAGTTGCCTGTAATAACATGGTTGTCTGGTAGAGATCGCTTTCCAGCGATAAGACCGCCAATTGTATCTCAAAATTGTTATCATGTATTTCCTTTTTTTGTACTTATTAATGGCATACAATAAAGTGTAAATAAATAATAACATTTTCAGTTTTTACCTGCTGGTGACTAAGACAGGAGCTACAGTAGTCTTTGTTAAGCTCTCGTCCTATTCAGGTGACATTTACCATCAATTAAATGAAGAACAACAAAGAAACTTTACTACTAATTGGTGCAATGAAGCAATCAATATGTTTAGGTGTCTACTAATTCAGTCACGGTAGTATTATCTGTACAGTATTTCAACTCGGCCGAATCTTTGAAATAAATGCCTACAGCTGCGTGCTACGGAAACATGCTATAGGGCTGCCCCCTCCAGCATTTTATTGACATTTGCCTAGTTTGTATTTATTTCCATTTAGATTTATGGTCGTAGTAGATATACTTTTCTATATAAATAAATAACATACTTTGTGAATTGGATAGGAATCTGTCAAAGAACCATTTTTATTTTTGAATAACAAATCAGTCTTTATATTTAGCAACCGAAAAATACTTGCGTCTCGAATAAGACGTACGAAATGCTTAATTTTTTTAATTTTAAAACATAAGAAATCCTAATATGAAGCTCAATCAAAAATTTTGGCATGCACAGATCTGCTAGATGCGGCCGCATGGCTGGAGATCGAGCCGCGTTTGTATAGGTGTATGAAGTTGAAATACTGTACAGATAATATTACCGTGCTTGAACCCGCGCCACGTTTGAGGTCCATCTCACGGGTTTAGAAAGGAAATTACTGTATAAAACATTGCCATAACACATCACTACCGAACCGGTGATATTCGGCAGCTGATGGTGACTTTTAGATATTGAAGGAGAGCGCTCTTCAATCAGTTCTGATAATAATTATATAATAAAAGTAGTTTTTTTTTATTTAATTCACAAAACTGGTAACAATTTAAACTTAATTCTATACAGTACAAATAAACATCAATTCTTAATTATTACCTACTAGATGTGAATCCAGCATGCTTATATTAGGATACACAAATAAGGTAGTACCTACTAACATAAATTACATCGAACAAAACCAAAAATCAAGTAAGTTTCAACTTAAAATACTAAATTTATTTATTTTAACTTTAATTGAGGCCGAAGAACTTGAAAATACATCAAACTCATTTCTCATGTTATTTGCGAGACTTAACATTCTCTGCATAGGAGCATGACTGCCGGCGGTAGTCTTCACTGAAGCTAGCTCAAAGGTTTTCCTATTCCTTAATCTACTTCCAGGCCGTGGGACACATAGCTTAACTTGGGACAGTAATTTGCATGAATCAATGTGACCTTGAACGATGTTGTTCAATACAATTAAATCTAATGTCTTGCGTCGATTTACTAACGGCATCACTCTGTAATAACTACACCTTTCTTGATAAGAACGTAAAACACTGCACTTATTGTCAGTATATGCAAGATGATACAGGAATTTCTTTTGTATACGTTCTATATTCTTTATGTGAACTTGGTAGGTTGGTCACCAGAATTCCCTATAAATAAATAAAGAGTCGTCGCCGCCTCAGTCAACACGCAAGCTAACCACCACCCGCTATGTATCTATTGTACTACGCTTATGTAACCATGCGTTGCGTAAAGAATTCTTTAACTTTTGGTTAGGTGTACTCAGTAAATAATTAATATTTATTTTTTAGTTTATGTTCAACCGACTTCCAAAAAAGGAGGAGGTTCTCAATTCGTCTGTATGTTTTTTTTGTGTCTCTGTTACACGATATTTCGGACAATTATTCAATTCAATTCAATTCAAACACTTGTATTGCCATTTGCATAGAATGGTGAAATATTTAAAAACATACAGTAATATAGTAACATGAAATGGTGCAATATGGGCAATATTGTGAAATATTGTGAATCGATTTTGAAAATTCTTGTTTTATATGAATATAAATTTCAACAAAATCGGTTGAGTACTTTATGGGAAAGGATGGTTAAAATTATTTCCCAATAAAACTTTAGTAATAAACTACAAATAAAATTCAAGTGTAAGCAACAGCCATGTAATTTCAGAATAAAAATATAATAAATGACATTGTCAAATAGACACTAAGTTTTCTACCAGTGTAGCAACCTTTTTGCTTTCAGCTACCTATAATAAGGTGCGCCACATATTCCCCCTCGCCAGACCGTGACTACGGTCGGTAAAATTGTGTGAAGCGAACTCTTCTGCCGCTGCGGGTCCTCTTCTCCTCCGAAGGTGATGGCGCAGCGGAAGTGGTTTGGAGTGCGTCCTCTTCAGTAGCGGTTATAGGCGTAGGGTTTTGAGTAATCTTAGCCATATATGCCGGTTTTAGTCTATCAAGGCTTATAGAAGTTGGCTTGCCCTTGACTTCTATGGTGAAGTATTTCGGCTTTCGCTCGATGACTCGATAAGGACCAGCATAGGGAGATTCTAAGGATCCACGCACGTGGTCTTGGCGAAGAAATACATGCGAAGAAATTTTCAAGTCCTGTGGCACGTAGAATGGTGCAGAAGTGTGCCAAGCAGTAGGTCGAGGTGACAGTTGTTGAATGTGGCGTCGAAGGCGAGTAGCATACTGCGTGATGTCATCAGTGCTGGAGTTGTCGGTAGGAGAGATAAACTGCCCAGGTAAGCGAAGAGGCTCACCGTATACAAGTTCAGCTGCTGACGTCTGTAAATCTTCCTTCCAGGCGCTGCGAATGCCAAGGAGCACCAGCGGGACTGCTTCAGTCCACTGTGCAGTACTATGACACATAATAGCTGCCTTGAGTTGTCTGTGCAGTCGTTCAATAATACCGTTTGCGGCCGGATGGTATGCAGTGGTGCGGAAATGGCGCGCACCAACTAGTGCAGTCAGTGACTTGCAAAGATGGCTCTCGAATTGGCGTCCGCGGTCAGTGGTGATTCGAGCAGGGCATCCGAATCTGGAGATCCAGATTGAAACAAGGGCAGCTGCGCAGGTTTCTGCAGTGATATCTTGTAGTGGAACCGCCTCAGGCCATCGTGTGAATCTGTCGATGACGGTAAGGCAGTACCTGTAACCACAAGACAAAGGTAAAGGGCCCACGAGGTCTAAGTGGATGTGGATGAACCTCGCGGAAGGAGTAATGAAGGATGAAAGTGGAGTTTTGGTATGTCGGGTAACTTTTGATTGTTGGCAATGCAAGCATTGCCTAGACCACTCTCTACAATCGCTGCGTATCCCTGGCCAAACAAATCTTTACGTGACCAGTCGCACTGTAGCTAAGCTTCCAGGGTGATGAAGGTTGTGTACCATGTCGAAAACTTGCTTGCGGAGCTGTGGCGTTATGTAAGGACGAGGTTGCCCATTCGAAATATCGCAGAAGACTGATACATCACCCTCGAATGGTTTTCTTCTTTCCAGCTTAAGACTGGAGCCATTAGTCATCAAATCTTGCAGTTCAGAATCTGATTCCTGAAAATGTGCAAGATCTTGATAGTCTATGCATTGAATTTCTGTAACGCGTGAAAGGGCATCGGCTACAACGTTTTTCTTTCCCTGTATGAATCGGATATCAGTTGTAAATTGACCGATAAAATCCAAATGGCGGAATTGACGTGGTGAACAATTCTCTTTATGGCGTACAAAAGCAAAGGTTAAGGGCTTATGATCGGTGAATATAGTAAAAGTTCGAGCTTCGACCATATGCCTAAAGTATTTGATGGCTTCGTAGACGGCAAGTAGTTCTCTGTCATAAGGGCTGTATTTAGATTGAGCAGTAGACAGTTTATGTGAGAAGAAACCAAGAGGTTCCCAGTCCGTACCTTTTCTTTGCTGTAAGACTGCGCCTATAGATTTGTCTGACGCATCAGTTACGATTGCTAGCTCCGCAGAAATGTCTGGATGAGCAAGAAGAGCAGCTGTCGATAGTGAAGTCTTGCAATCTTCGAAAGAACGCATCAAATCGGCTGTCATATCTACAGGGTGAGAACCTTTTACCGTTGGACCAGCTAGTACAGCGTTTAACGGCGCTTGAAGTTTTGCTGCATTCGGTATGAAGCGACGGTAAAAATTTATCATACCCAGAAAGCGTCGTAACTCCTTAACTGTTTTGGGAACAGTGTAATTCTGGATTGCTTCGACTTTGGACTGGGTAGGGCGAATTCCTTTAGAAGAAACGTTAAATCCTAAGAAAGTTACTTCAGATTTACCCAAAACACACTTCGACGTGTTGATATTGCTTGAGACGATCAAATAGCTGCTGCAAGTGACGTTTATGGTCAGAAATGGTCGGGGAATAAATCAGCAGATCGTCGATGAACCCGTAGCAAAAATCCAGCTCTCGAGTGACTTCGTCGATAAACCGCTGAAAAGTTTGGGCAGCGTTGCGAAGGCCAAAGGTCATGTGTTCAAATTCAAAGAGACCGAACGGTGTAGTTATCGCAGTCTTCGGAACATCGCTCGGATTAACTTTCAGTTGATTAAATGCCTTCACAAGATCGATCGTCGAAAAGATGTTGCATCCTGACAACTGGTGGGAAAAGTCCTGTATATTCCGCACAGGGTATCTATCGGGAATTGTTCTAGCATTGAGTGCCCGGTAGTCGCCACAGGGTCTCCATCCGTCATCTTTTTTTCTAACAAGGTGAAGCGCTGAAGACCATGGACTCTCTGAACGCCTAGCAACACCGTTAGCTACCATGTCTTCAAACTCCTTCTTTGCAGCTTGGAGTCGGACAGGATCTAGATGTCGAGGTTTGCATGACACAGGTGGACCAGGAGTTGTTTTAATAAAGTGCATTGTGTTATGCTTATACGGAAGAGGCATACCTGCAGGTCTTGTAATTTCAGGATATTCCCGCAGAATCTCGTGAAACTCCGAGTCACCTGTCACTGCTTTGATTGAGACAGTGTCTTCAGGTAATCCGGACGAAATAGCGCATACCGATAAAGATGTTTTGTCATCAACTAGGCGTTGGTTCTTGCAATCTACTAAAAGACCATAATAACTTAAAAAGTCAATACCTATGATAGGCCTAAAAACATCAGCAATGGTAAAAGTCCAAGTAAAGTTTCTCCTCAAGCCTAAGTCGAGTTGCAGCTGTGTTGGACCATAGGTTTTTATGATAGAATTATTGGCTGCTGTCAGGGAAAACTTCGATTTGAAACAGGGCGTTTTGACGGCCGAACGCGGGAAAACGCACAGGTCAGATCCAGTGTCCACAAGGAACTGCATTTTCGATGCGCGGTCGGTAACAAATAGACGGCCTGTTGAAGTAGTAGGACAGTCGTTGGCCGCTACTTGCGACTGCCCTGGGAGTTTACCGCCTCGAATTTGCAGGGCTCTTTGCACTTGGCTGCTTTGACTCCGAAGTTATAGTGGTAAAAACAGAGCGGTGAGTTTGGTGGTGGTTGCTTAAGTGGTCGTGAGCGTGAGCGTGAGCGTTGGCGTTGGTGGTTATTTCGATTCCACTGAGATCGTGAAGAGCTTCCGCTGGAAACTTGTTCCGTCAGCTTCGCTACCTGTTTGGTTAGTTCACATACCTGTATAGCCAGGTCTTCATACGCTGATGAAGGAGACGGAGTCGCCGCTGCAGATGCACTAGACACCTGGGGGGTATTAGGGACAATCTCGTGAACCTTATCTGCAATGTCACATAACTTTTCAATAGGTAAATCAGTTTGGGTAGCGATAACTGCCTGAATATTTAGAGGGAGGCAGCTAGTCCAAATAGTGACTAAAAAATCCCAGGGAACACCTGGACCAGCTAGACTCTGCAAGTGGCGCAGGAACTGTGAGGGTTTCCTGTCCCCCAACTCCTCATGCATCAAAAGCTGTTTTAACTTCTTCTCCTGTGAAGCTGAAAGGCGTTTTATTAATTCCGATTTTAAATTTGTGTATTTGTCAGTTGCAGGTGGATTGATTATTATGTCCTTGACTTCGGCAGCATACTGATGATCCAATTGAGAGACAATATAACAAAATTTGGTTTCATCCGTTGTTATTTTAGAAAGTATAAATTGACTCTCAACTTGAGCAAACCAAACACACCTGGCTCTTGTGGCCAGAAAGGCGGTACTCGTACACCCACGCGCAGTACTTCGTGGCCATAGTCACCATCATTAGCCATCTAAAATTTTTATTTAAGCACCAACAAAAAAATATCTAAAAATTTTTCGCTCACCACTCAGTGTAACCACAACTTTACAATGACAATTCTGGAAATTTCCGCTGCAATCCAATCAGAGGTTTTTCTTTTATTGTGTTCCGTAGGTCACCAAATATGGGAAAGGATGGTTAAAATTATTTCCCAATAAAACTTTAGTAATAAACTACAAATAAAATTCAAGTGTAAGCAACAGCCATGTAATTTCAGAATAAAAATATAATAAATGACATTGTCAAATAGACACTAAGTTTTCTACCAGTGTAGCAACCTTTTTGCTTTCAGCTACCTATAATAAGGTGCGCCACAACTTCATTAAAAATTTTGAAATTTTGAAAAAATATGTATGAATTCGGAGAATGTTTACGTGGATGACATTATAATTCAGTCAAAGTTTTTACGTGAAATCAGTTTTTTAATGCTCTGCATGACCCACTAGTCACCCTGTATTTAAGGGTGGTCGCTGGTCAGGCAAACCCTGAAGAGGTCTTACAACCAAGTGGGGTTCATTCGTATCTTTTACTTACTCGTATTTACTCGCAAAACAACTTATAAAGCGTGGGTATAACAATGATTTAACTTACTCCATGAGTGGAGAATAAAATAGTGCTTTCACATTAAGAACAATAAAGTTCTTTAGCTTTTAAATAATTTATTTGCAAAACTAAAGGACAAAGCCTCAAATTCAAAGATTCAAAGCCCTTTTGATGAAATCAAGTGCTGTGTAGCAACAACGTCTGCTCTACACGGCAACGAGGATGACAACATGAACTTTATATATCACACAGTAACCATTCGTATAAAAATTCTATTAGCCTCGTAATAAACATAAATAAATGTTTGCCAAAGGGAAAAATGGGTATTTTAAAAAAGGAAAAAAAGAACAATAAAAATGAAACAATACTTTACCTACTTATTTTCTTAAAATCATACTACCTATGTTGTGATTACACTTTTAACTTCTATTTTTCATTATTATCCAAATGTCGCAACTTTTAATGGTATGCTATCGAAGTTTCAATATTTCATTAGAAATTAATAGGCACCTGAGTCAACCGATAAATGCTTCATTTCCGTTGTCCATTGATCTCTTATTTTTACAAGTGACCAAATACATTTTACTCAAATCTCATCTGATGGTAAATGATAAATAAAAAAAATCCCCAGACAATCACACCAACTACATGGCCCCAAAGTAAGCATAGCTTGTGTTATGGGATACCATGTAGCGAACTAGGGGGGAACCTAGAATATCTATACATATAATAAAATGGTAGGAAAGTCAAAACTGTACATTGAATATTTTTTTAAAAGAATACTTGGGGTATGATCTACAATCGAAACAGAAACAAAAAATATAGTTTTTAGAATTTTTGTCTGTTTGTCTGTTTGTCTTTCCGGGATAAACTCAAAAAGTACTGCATGGATTTACTTCAAATTTGGCATGAAGATAGTTAAGAAGTCGGGTCAACATATAGGCTACATATTATCACGCTAGCAGTGTTATAATCGTAGGTGCGTTTGGTGCTGCATAGCGTTCACGCAGACGACGTCGCGGGCAGCAGCTAGTAAATACATAAATAGATAGACACCCACCCACGGAACATTTTTTTTTCTTGTTCCGTGCGGGAATCGAACCCGCAACTACTGGCGTCTGAGGCAGACAGGTTTACCCCATCGCCAAAGTGGTCGTCAGAATGATGGTAAATGATGTGGAGGTCGTAGCTGAAGCGTATGGTTTTAGGAATAGTTATCTTCTCACAGAGTAAACTGGTGCAGCTTGAGAGAAACCATTAGAAAAAAATCGCTACGTCTAAAAAAACAATCTGTCTTTTTGGAACGAGCACATTACACTCTCCAATTTTTAGTCTCTATAATGTTAAAATTACCTCAAAACCAGTTTTTAAACTGTTGTCTTTGAATTCCTCTAATTTGACATAAGAAATACCTATAATAACATGCATAATGGGCCCGATTCCACATTGAATTCTCTTATTTTAAGTGTTTCTTAATGCCGTGACAGAAAGAGAAAAATATAGTTTTTGTATGAGGCTGTTTCACGTCGTAAAATTTGACAAAGAAAATGCAATGTCGAATACGGCACATTGTCGAATAAGGCCCTATTAGTCATAAAGCAAATGTTTTCAATTTCAAAGCACAGTCGGTTGCTTCATAGAAATCGGACCCATCTGTGCCATCTTCAATAAAAGCCTTCGCGAAAGGTTTCACTGGAGCTGACCATACAAAGTTTTTTTAAATACGACAACTTTATAAAATAAACTTCCAACTTTACTGCCTAACCTAAGCCACAGCTAGTTGGTTTCTGTGTTTCATGCATTTGTTACATATTGTTAAAAACAAAACACGATAACCTAAAATGAAAAAGTACGTTAACATCTCTCATGAAATAAACAAGCTTAAGCTATATCTGTGTAAGTTTAGTATTAATCCGAAGAAAAAAAAGATTTCAGCACGACTTTCTTGCAGATTCCTGTGACTAAACCACAAAACGTATTCTCTATCACTATTATCCAAACATGACATTAAGGTAAAGTATGCTACAGTAGAAACAATACGCAACACGTCTATGCCTCCCTGGTTTCAAAGTGATGCATTGGATGCACGGGTTTAAAATTTAAAACCGACGTAATCTGACAAAGTACATCCATTTCAGCATACACTCACCAACTTTACTAAGAAAGCCCATTACAATTTTCTCATACACAACGTTAAAGATTCTATTCAATTCTTCAACCCCCCTTGCTATGTGTACGTCGTTCCCACTTCTAGTAAGGGGGTAATTACTTCCCCTAGAAGCGGGCGTGTGAAAAACTACCCCTACTACGGTAAAGACTCGTTCCGGAGGCTTTGGGGGCTGCGTCGGTTTTCATTTACTTTGACGGTGTTTTTAAATTATGTTTCAATTTAAAAGTTGATGTTATTTGAATGCATTTTTATTTAGATCGTTGACGGTATATGCATTTAAAAATTACACAGAAAGATTTTAATGAGAAGTTTTTAGTTTTAGCGGAGAATACATACTCGTAGATGGCGTAGTACCTATAGGCGCGGTCAGATTGGCCTGTCAATTTTAACGAGTGAAGTGTCATTATCATGTATTTTTTTCTACTTACTTCTTCTTTCATTTTCATTCATTATTACTATTTTGGAATCGTGGAATTAGCAGGATAACTTGTGTATAGTGGCTTCTAATTAAACTTTCCATCAATAACATGATTATTAACTTTTATGGAAGATCGATAACCAGGTAATTCGTTAAAAGTTTTAGCACCAAGCCGCATATACAGGGTGACTGGTGGGTCACTTTCAAAATTCAAGGACGTGATAGTTTGAGATCATATATGAAGAGAAAAAATGTAATAAAAAATAAATATAAATTATAATTATACTGAGTAAACTTAACCGAAAGTTAAAGAATTGATTACGCAACGCATGGTTCCGCTAGCGTTGGCAGCAATCCGCGTGCCAGGTCACGTGCCGCGCTCGACTCAGTTGTATCTAAAGTAAATAGTAACAAAGTAGTATTTATTAATAGGGAATTCTAGTGAAAAATTAAGTACCTACTTTTATTACATAATATGATCAGAATCGAATACAGAGTGCTCTACTATTGTGTATCTAAAATTTGTCACCAGTTACCGTGTATAATCCGATTGGATCGTTGTAAGAAACAATGTAGAAATTTCATTCATGTTTGTATGCCGCCGTGTAGGGTCGGCTTTAATAGCCCTACCGCCCTTGGATAAACGTGTAGTGAAAGGCGACTAATACAATTCGCAGGATCTGTCTGACTAGCAATCACCATTAATGGAAAATTTGCCGCCAATTATCACCGCTCCAACGATGCTGTGTTCCAACAATTTATTTATAATAAATAAATAAATAATAAAATCCCCAGACAATCACACCAACTACATGGCCCCAAAGTAAGCATAGCTTGTGTTATGGGATACCATATAACGAACTAGGGGGGAACCTAGAATATAAATACATAAATAGATAAACACCCAGACACGGAACATTTTTTTTTTCTGGTTCCGTGCGGGGATCGAACCCGCAACCATTGGCGTCTGAGGCAGATAGATTTACCCCAACGCCAAAGTGGTCGTCATTTATTTATTCATTTAATAATTTATGTACACACAAGGAAAACTTAAACAGATAAACAATTAAATTGACAACAAGGTACAAAGGCAAAGCTTATTTCTAAAAGTAATTTCTACCAGAAAGCCTGAGGCTGGGAAATGAGAAAGAAAAAAAAAACAAATTAAGTGCGTACTACATACTAACATAGAAAAGATATATTACATTCAATACATACATAAACATACATACATATAATTACATATAAAATATAAATACATACAATATATAACAATAAACACGTGTTGAAATAATATCAAAAAACGTTCTATAATATAATCGATTTTAAAGACCTATGTTTGGCAGAGATAATGTTCTCTAACTCTATCTCTATCTTCATGTGTTATGAAGAGTCAGTTCCATTCTAAACATCTTCCACCTTAACTTCACTTACCATCAGGTGATTAGATTGAGGTCAAGATAAATTTCAGTCACTAATAAAAAAAAATGTCATGATATCCTAGTATAATTCATTTTCTAAGCAGCCGCACTGAATGATTCATAACTTTTTAAGTAGGTGATCGCGTGACTGTTTTGGCGGGAACTTAACATGGAAAGATGTGTGAGCCACTTAATTTTTTATTCCTTGTTAAATGTTTTTATTGTGTGAAGGTGGTGGTATTTTGGAGTAATTTTTAATAACATGACAGAATGAAAGTTCAAATAGGTGCATTTGTTTGTTACTGTTAGGGGTTTCGATAATTTATTTACTTCCGATATATTGTTGAGACGGAAACCCACGACGGATTTCAGTATTCACAATCATTATCTACCTTAAGTACAGTCTTACGGATGGTCGTTTACTTTACTTTCTTCATGAAGAAAAATAAAGAAGATTGATCGACGCGCCTTGCATTAATAACCGTATCAATGTGCCAGGATCTTACTTCCTGTCAAAGTAATTATCAACGCGGCGCTGCAATCGAATGTCATTCTGTCATTCATTGAATTCAGCGCTCTTCATAACATCGTAACTTCACATATTTTTCAACACACTTGCTCGTAAAGTGAGCGTTATTCTATTGAATTTAGAACTATAAACTGGGCTATAAGTCACGCGTGCATAATATATTATACCCTAGTGCATAATATAATGAATCCTACAAAGTTGAATTGTACCTTTGTGCAAATTAAATGCGAGTAAACAGAGCATATTTTATTGATCCGGGTTATACATTAAATTTTTTCAGAAACAACAAAGAGGTTTTATACCACTTCAAATCCATATACATTTTTAAATGTTTACGCCTTATATTAGTTAAACAAAATTGTATATCAAACAAATTATTCACAATTTACATTAATTTGTTACAAAATATTAAAATATTTGGATTTACCACTCCGAATTAAATATTTTCATGTAAAATAGGCTGTATATGCTATACAGCCATTGACACATTTGGCGGAAAAAAAAAACCTACGCGCATGCGCGAAGTTCGGCGCCATTTTTCAATCACAATTCACAGCTTTGTTATCAAGTGTGTTTGTTATTTTATGACCACGTATGTCTGTCTTTTACTCACAAGTGTGTTGAAAAACGTCGTATATAACTCGTGAGCGTTGCTAATTACAGTCTCGGCTCATAATTAAGCCCTCGCCTGCGGCTCGGGCTCAAATCACAGCCTCGACTGTAATTAGCAACTTCGCTCACTTGTTACATAATATACTATTGAAATACATCCATCAATTCAATATAAGGTTATAATGCTAGCTCAAATCCCCTAGGCTACTGATATTATACAGCATTTTTAAGCAGCAGTAAGGGCTGGTAGCTGTCAAAGATAGTCTATGCCCCTCCACGCGATACTGGCTAAAATAGTCTGTTGACAACGGCTGATTGCCATAAATAATAATAATAATAAGAAGAACTTCACATATCATCAAGTCAAAGTAACATTTCTTATTACTTTGTTATTTGTGGATCAATTTAAACCATATTTAGTAAAAAATAAGTCACAAAGTACGGTAGGGTTTGGTGCGCAAGGTGCGTAGCTATGTTGCATGTGGGCTACCATAAGTCTGGAGAGATTCAGATGGTAAAAGCCGGAAAAATGTCCCATTTTCAGAAATTCAAGGTCTCTCAATAAGGACGGGTCGATTTCAAAATGGAATAAAACAGGCCGTATGTATATAAACGAACTTATGATTTCATTTGAAAGACTGGATTACTATTACATTTTAGTGTTTACCGCAATGTGCCTGCCTTCTGTACATTAATAACATAAAAATTAAACTTTGTGAATTAACTCTTAGGTAAAGCTGACTCACGGATATTGTGAGGGAACGATTCCACAATATGAAAGGGCAGAAAAAGTAATTAGTTCTTCTTTGTTTAATGTTCTTTTGTCAAGCCTTTGGGATTTTATTACATAAAAAGTTGTAAAAGTATTATATCCATAATTACCGTGCAAACTCCATTATACAATAAATAACGTAATCTTCTTTTAAGTCAGGCTCCACCTTACCGTGTGATTAATTTTTTGGAATAGAAAGTTTTTATAAGGTTTTAGCTGTTTTTAATATATTCCAAAAAGTATTTTGGAAATGTTTTTAAATTACCATGTTTTTTATTAATTTTAAGTTCTCGATACATTGGCAACGATGTCGCAGCGATCATGGCGCTTGCACCATAGCTGTTTTTAGAATTATTCTAAAAATAGAATAATTCTTATCCGTGAGATTCACTAGTAGGAACCACCCGTACAACCCAGCTGCAGCTTGCCAAGTACTAGGCGTACATAAATTTGAAAGAGCGAAATGGCAGCTTTATTAGTTTATTGCAGGTTTAGTTTAGCTACGACGGTACTACGCGAATCGGAAGTCTCTACTGAAACCTACAATTTGGTTTTACTACTTTGTTCACGTGACTTTGTACACTTAAGGACATTGATTTTACGACGTTTTGACTTTGATTTCGTCTTTTGATATTCCATTGTAAGGACGGCATTTAAAAGATTTAAGTTGCATTTTTAATTTTTTTTTATTCGTGAGTTGTTAATATTGTACCTATCCGGTTTCTCGAAATACAAATATATAATACAAGGATATAATTTTAAATTTACTATAGTGTAAGCTACCAGTTCAGAATGGAAAAGGATTTCAAATCAAAAGTCGGGCAAACCATTTACAGTATTTATTATCTTTAACACCGGTCGCTTAAATTGCGATATTCACATAACTTAAATAATCACATTGTTTGTACTTACACTTTTATTCCAATCACAATCAAAGATGAAGCTCAAGCTTCACACACTTTCTATTATCACTATTTACTAGATTCAGTATTTGCCGACTTCCAACTCCTTCGACTGCTCCTAGCAGAATGGCCGTTGTATTTTTCCCTTGTTTTAAAAGATGTTCGAACGGAAGTGAACGAATGCACAAGATTAGTTTTTTAAAGGTGACCGAAGCTAACATAACGGATGTGTCAAACGTAAGGTGAGTGTGCTATAGACAAAAGAAGCTAACAGCTCGGCCATCCTGCTCGAAGCGTGTCCTCACGCTCTGATATTGATTACATTTTGTGACCTTATTATTGAGTACATAATTTAGGATAATATAATAAATCTGATCAAAAAAAAATAGAAAGGAAAAAAAATCACTACAAAGGCTTTGTAAACTTAACTTATAAAGCTTTATAAAGTAAACTTTGGAAAAACATAATATATATTGAATACAATACATCAGTTTTGGTATAAATATAATTTATCTAATTAAGTGTTTCCTAAATACAACAGTGTTTAATTGTACCTTAATTAAAACAGTATAATCCGTTATTTAATATCAATTATATAATCATAATGCTTAGTCATCGCCAAAAGTAATTTTTTTTTATTCATCATCATCACTATTACTGCTATTATTTTCTTCAGAGCTATCTAGATCTCTGTTAAACGCTACCCATGGTCGTATTTTGTCAATCGCTACCACTGCCTCATAACGGCGACGTCCTTTACGAGTCATGGGAGTGTCTTCAATTACGAATCTTTCGTTTGGGAGCACTTTTATTATGCGATACGGGCCTTGGAATTTTACAACTAATTTTTGAGATTTACCGTCGTGAGGCATTTGTCTTTCGACACGGACTAGATCATCTACTTTATATTTATATCCTATTTTCCTATGTTGATTATATCTGACTGTATCTTTTAGTTGCTGAATCTTAATATTTTCGCTTGCCTTATGTCTTTCGCTTTCAATTTTTTTAGAATCAGTGACTTGAGTAGTATCTGAGATGACTGGATTTAGAATACCTTCGGTTCTACTAGTGATATTGAAACCAAATAATAATTCTGATGGGCTCTTTTGAGTAGATTTATTCATAGTTGTATTTAAGCCTACCTGAATATCACAAATATAGCTGTCCCAAGTTCTATCATCTTTATCGTGTGTGGATGTAGAGAGAGCATCTAAAATAGTTCGGTTAAACCTTTCGACCTGTCCGTTAGCTCTAGGTGTTGCTACAGCGTTGATTATGTGTTTGATACCGAACGAGACGACGAATTCTTTAAAAGTTTTACTAGTGAAACTTGTACCTTTGTCAGTTATGAGGCGGGCTGGTACACCAAAGTGGCTAATGTGTTGTTTAATTACTTGTATGCTAGTTGACGATTTCGTATTTTTGACAGCTTTTATATTAACGTATTTGGTGAAACCATCCACTAATACCAACAGATATTGATTGCCTATCTTACTTTTAATAAAGGGCCCTAAGTGGTCCGCGTGTATGGTGTGGAATGGGACATTAACTTTTTCGATAGGATGTAACATGCCCTCTCGTTTGCCGCCTGGGTTTTTATGATGTGCGCATTCTAAACAGGAGCTTACATATTTTTTAACGAAACGTCGCATTTTTGCAAACCAGTAATGTTTTTGGATACGTTCCAAAGTCTTATCAAACCCGTAGTGACCTATATCATCGTGGTTTCTTTTTAGAATCTGCCATCTTACCCCTTTAGGAACTAGCCACCTAAGCTCGTCCCCAACTATACGGTAAACACGCCCATTTTTAAGTTTATAATTTTTGTGAATGTCTACAATCATGTCTGTATTTTCGTTATTTAGTATGTCTCTAATCCTAAGCACTTCCTCGTCGGAGTTTTGTACCGTAGAAATCCAGTCCTCATCAGAGCATTCGCCTACAGGTAATACGTCTAATACGTGCGTTTCGGACATAGGGGAATCAACCGGACTACGACTCAACGCATCTACATGACTCATCCGAGAGCCAGGGCGATATTCTATGGTACAATCGAACTCTTGCAACTGTACCCACCATCGTGCAACCCGGGGAATTAAGTCACGTTTCACCAACGTGGATCTCAAAGCGTTACAATCTGTATATATCGTGAAGTTTATCCCGAGCAAATACACTCTAAACCTTGACAATGACGATATGACTGCTAACGTCTCCAATTCGTATGAATGGAGCTTACGTTCGTCGGGAGCGGTCTTGCGGCTAAAATAAGAAATAGGATGGAGGCAACCCAATGCATCACTTTGCAGAAGAATCCCAGCAAGTCCGTCTTTACATGCATCGGTATGTAGCTGCGTCGGAGCTCTAGGGTCGTATAAAGCCAACAATGGCCGCTCCGTTAGTAAATGCTTTATAGAATCGAAAGCTTGTTCCTGCTTGGTGCCCCAAATCCACGCGGTATCTTTTCTTAATAAGTCGGTTAAAGGAGAGGCTATTATAGCATAGTTCCTAATAAATCTTCTGAAAAATCCAGATAAGCCCAAAAACTGTCTTAGTTCGCGCTGATTTCTTGGGGTCAAGAATTTTGACACGGCTTCGGTTTTCCTGTTACCCGGTCTTATACCTGCAGAATTTACCTCGAACCCCAAAAATTCAATAGTGTCCATAAAGAAATTGCACTTACTAAGCCTTAATGTAAGACCCCCGCGTTTTAGGAGTTGCAGTACTTCTTCTAACCTTAGCAGACCCTCGTCTAAATCCTTACTAGGGATTAAAACATCGTCCATATAGACAATCGCGTATTTGATTTTTGCGTCATAAAGAATTTTATTTATTGTTCGTTGAAAAACTGACGGTGCATTGACTAAACCGAAAGGCATTCTGTTATACTCGAATTGGCCGTCAGGGGTAACGAATGCTGTTTTGTGGCAGGACTCCTCAGCAATTGAAATCTGATAATAGCCTGAGGCCAAATCTAGGGACGTAAACATTTTATTACCCGATAAAAGGTCAAGCTGATCATCAATACGCGGGAGGGGGTAATGGTCTTTTTTTGTTTTTCTGTTAAGTGCCCTATAGTCAACGCATAATCGCTTCTCTCCGGTCTTTTTCTGAACTAAGACGATCGGGCTTGCGTAAGGTGAAGACGATTCCCTAACTATTCCACTATCCACCATCTCTTGCACCATTCCATTAACGAGAGATCTTTCGGAATGTGATAAACGATAAGGTCTATATACAATTGGTTGTGCGTCCTCAAGTTCTATGACCATTTCAGTAACATTAGTAAGACCTAAATCCTTCAAACTCTTTGAAAAACAGTCTTGGTGTTTATTCAATAAATCCTTTAAACGCGAACGTTCGTCATCATTTAATCTTTCACCGCAACGTATGACTTCTTCAGAGTCATCAACAGATAATTTGCAACAATTCATAATACTCATTAAATTATTTTTATTAGTAGAAGTAGCTCGAATCATCAAAGAACCTTTAGGAATAGTTAGATCAACTTGAGACGCATTAAATATTAATAATGAACCCGATCCTTTACTAACACCATATTCACCTGAGAGGATATAGTGTTCTAGGCCTTCGCGACCCCTAAGCGTCCCACGAACATAAACGTCCCCATCGAATACTGGATCGGATTTAATTGGTATCGTAAACAGTGCCCCTTTGGGTATTTTGACGTCGCTATCAGATACAAGATGAATTCTAGTTTTGTCAAATTTTTCAAATATCACTTTCGATGGCGTTTTAGTTATGATAAGATCGGGCAGTTCCGTGAAAGAGTGACCAAGAAGAACAGGGAAATTTAAAACAAAATCGTCCACCACGTATAGGTCTATTGTTTTCCTAATGCCCTGAACCTCTACTACAGCGGTGATCGCACCTAAAGGATTCACTAAATTTGCACCTATTCCTCTTAGCACCGGGAGATTAGGGGGGTGATTAACAGTCAATCGAAGTTTCTGTACGTCACTACTCCTAATCAAAGAACATTGACTGCCCAAATCGACGTGACATGGCAACGTATGATCATTAACTTTAATATCAAATACATACTTATCATTAGGATTATTATCAAGTGAACTTAATTTGGATACCTGTTTTTCAAGTCTATCCTTACTCTTTGATTCGGTTTTGTTCGAATCCACAATTGATTTTGTTTTATAACAGCTAGAGGCTTGGTGCCCTAGTCTATCACAGGTCGAGCATTTAACGAGGGGTTTATCACACCTAAAACTCGGGTGTCCCATCTCATTACAGTTAAAGCATCGAATATTTGAGTTAACTAAAGTCGGTTTCGTGGTTGCGGGTCTATGTGTTGTTAAACTATTAGGCCTTCGGTCGATTCTATTTCTACTAGTATCGTGAGTCATCTCCCTATTCTGGCCTACCTTGACCGACCTAAAATATTTGAGAACCTGTTCGGGTTCACTAAACTGTGCAGCTTGGGCTCCTACTTTGACAGCCCTATCATCTACCCCATATAAAATACAGTCAATAGCCCGTTTGCCGTAAATCTCACACCGATTAAGTAAGTTAATTTTTGCGTAATAATAGTGCTCCAAAGACTCACCATATTTAACACGCTTAGTTAACATTTCCGCCAATAGTTCAGCATAGTCCTCACGGCAAGGAAAAGACTCTATC
Organism: Stenoptilia bipunctidactyla; assembly: GCA_944452665.1. NCBI lineage: Eukaryota > Metazoa > Arthropoda > Insecta > Lepidoptera > Pterophoridae > Stenoptilia > Stenoptilia bipunctidactyla. The sequence goes on from OX101741.1 coordinate 19,419,559, forward strand.
AGTTTCTTTTTCCACTCGGTCCAGGTATATAAAAGTGAAGGCAAACCCTGGTACCAAGTTTTTGCTACCCCCGTTAATTTAGGCAACGGGTAGTGTATGATCTCTTTTTCGTCCCACCCGTAAATTTCTGCACATTCCTCAATTTTCGTTATCCATACTAATACAGTCTGTTCCTTGCTCATGGGGTCGAATTCTGGGATTACATTAGAATTAAATGACAATTTAGGTTTATCTGTGCTCTTAATACTAGCTAAAATCGTTAAAAACTTGTCCAGCATAGTGTTCGTTTCAGCTCCGGCATTTTTTGTCTTATTCCTAGAAGATGGACCAGACTCACCCTCACTGGAGCTGTAGTCCCGATATCTTCTACTCTTTGATCCTCGTCTCAGATCCTGTGACCGCTCCCTGTATCTCCTTCTTCTCCTATCCATCGAGCTGTCCGTGCCCGTGGACGAGTCCCGTCTGCGCTTCCTCCTTGAGGTACGTGACGTTGTCCGCTCTCCAGCATATATTGTTCTCGAATCCACTCCTCCATCTCGTGACCGAGATCTGTCCTCGCTCTCTAACCTGAGCTCACCTTGGCCCTCTAACCCGGGCACACCCCTGCTCTCTAACCTGAGCATCCCCTGGCCCTCTAACCTGGGCGCTTCCTCGCTCTCTAACCTGAGCATCTTCTGGCCCTCTAACCTGGGCGCTTCCCCGCTCTCTAACCTGAGCATCCCCTGGCCCTCTAACCTGGGCACTTCCTCGCTCTCTAACCTGAGCGTCCCCTGGCCCTCTAACCTGGGCCGTTCCATGGGTCCATTTCCGTCCATTATGAAATCTGAAACTTACGTATAATAAGCTTAATACATATTCATGCTAAAGACGACACGGCCATAAAAATATATATATTAACTGTAGCGCAGAAAAGTATGTATAAAATTTATAGTGGAACGATAACACATGAGATATCGCCATATACTAACAAGTATAAACTATAATTTTTAAAAAAATAACAAAACCAGAACAAAAACAGTTATAATATTCAATAATAAAAAGAGTCAAACTAAAGATTAAATTGTTGAGCCATGTTCATAACCATTATATCTTTAGATTTTAAAAGTAAACATCCCTTTACCCAAATCCCTATAGATCCTCTAAATTGTTAGCATATTTTGAGCATTGATCATATTCACCCACTATTTAAACATGTTAAACATTCTTTAAAATATATAATAAAAAGGAATATTGTTTCTCCGAAACAACTATTCATTCTATTATCAATCAATCAATTAATCAATCGATCAATCAACCAATCCGATAGTTACTTGAAGAACAATAAAACATGGCACAGTTAGATTGTCCGTAAGTATAAGGTATCCGAGTCATAGTCCAATTTGTAACTTTATCTGTTGTGAAGTAGTAATTGTTCGCGGTTTGTAGGTAAAATAGAGAAATGAGAAATTTTTTTTTTTATATTTTTTTTTTTTTTTAAGTTGAAGGTACTTGAAAAACACTGGTTACGATAAAGTTTGCACGACCTTTGTTGATTAAAAAGAAAACCATGATAAGTAAGTATAAAATAAAAAGTAATAAACTTCAACCGTCTTTATTACGCAAAATATAGGGAGAGAAAAAAAAAAAACTATTTATACAATTCACTCTATTTGTCATGGAAAGTAAGGCTAATGTGGACGTGAAAAGAAAACTATTGAGAATTCTCTTTTATCCCACTTCTGAACTGTAAGCTACCAGTTCAGAATGGAAAAGGATTTCAAATCAAAAGTCGGGCAAACCATTTACAGTATTTATTATCTTTAACACCGGTCGCTTAAATTGCGATATTCACATAACTTAAATAATCACATTGTTTGTACTTACACTTTTATTCCAATCACAATCAAAGATGAAGCTCAAGCTTCACACACTTTCTATTATCACTATTTACTAGATTCAGTATTTGCCGACTTCCAACTCCTTCGACTGCTCCTAGCAGAATGGCCGTTGTATTTTTCCCTTGTTTTAAAAGATGTTCGAACGGAAGTGAACGAATGCACAAGATTAGTTTTTTAAAGGTGACCGAAGCTAACATAACGGATGTGTCAAACGTAAGGTGAGTGTGCTATAGACAAAAGAAGCTAACAATAGCTAGCCAGTTTAGCTAAAATATCATGATGCTAATTAAAGCAAAATGGCGCCGTGTTTCAGCTAGTACCTAACCCAACAGTTCCTAAGGCTTTACTTTGTTATTGTTAGTGTAACTATGCCTTTACGAAATATTATAAAACAATGGCACATACTCGTACATAAGAGCATACAAAATAATAAGATTATGATTGATAAAATGATAAAATTCAGGGCCATTTTTTTGTCACCGGCTCAATTTATGGTCTTTGAGGCATATTTATTTTTGTGAGTGGTATTAAAAAAATAAAGATATGGGATCACAAACTTTGTTACAAATAGTCGCTGTTAATAAATATAATAAAACACCGGTTTCAAGGTTATAACGGAAGTGACATTTATTGTAGTCCATAACTTATATAGATCACACAACATAGATAAGGTAAACAGTTAATAACTTAGTTCTAATAGATAGCACTTATGATGATTATTTGTATATAATTCAACACCCCCACTATATAAAATAATCATATTTAAGGTTATATTATGATTACACCTAACAAATCCATAAAAGTATAATGCTTTTTAGAACATAAAGCTTTAGTCAATAAGTCAGCGGGCATGTCTGTTGTTGGCAAATATTTTATATTAACAATATTATTTGAAACACACTCCCTAGCAAAATGGTATTTCACATCAATGTGTTTAGATTTCTTATGAAACACAGGATTTGTCGACAGCCTCTGTGCCCCCTGATTGTCATTATACAAACTCACAGTATACATTTTATTTGTGATTTCAAATTGCAAAGCTCTTAAATAAATAGCTTCTTTGCAGGCTTCTGATATAGCCATATATTCAGCTTCACAACTAGAAAGAGCAACAGTTCTTTGCTTTTTGCATTCCCATGATATTATGCCATTAGCAAGTACAAAACAAAATCCGGTATAAGACCTTCTATCTAAACTATTATTTGCCCAGTCAGCATCAACAAAACCTTTTATTTCTGAATTACCATTTGCACAATATTTTATACCAAAGTTAATAGTTTTCTTTAAATACTTTAAAATCCTCTTAGCATAACACCAATGTTCATCTGTGTGGCTGTTATTAAATTGGCTTAAGTAGCTAACAGCATATGTTATATCTGGCCTGGTCAAGACAGACAGGTACATTAAACTTCCTATGAGCTGTTGATAAGGAACACTATTATTTAAGTTTTGGTCATTTTTAACATTTAATTTAACCTCCATTGGAGTATTGACAGTTTTGCAATCTATCATGTTAAATTTTTGTAACAAAATATTAATATAATTCTCTTGACTCAAAGTTACAGATTTCTCTAATTTATTAAACTTTATATTCATTCCTAAACACTGTTGCACTTTTCCTAAATCTTTGATTTTAAATTGGCTTGACAATATTGCCTTTATATGTTCATTTTCAATTTTACAATTCGAAAAGATAAAAAAATCGTCGACATACAAAGTAACAATAGTTTTATAGTTTCCAATATTTTTTGTATACATACATGGTTCCAACTTAGATTTACAATAACCATTCTCAAGCAAACAATGATCTACCTTTTTGTTCCAGGCTCTTGAGGCCTGTTTGAGGCCATAGATGGCCTTCTTAAGTTTTAACACTTTATTAGAGCCATTAGAAACATCATAACAGTCTGGTTTCTGCATGTAAATGGTTTCTTCTAAGTCACCATTAAGAAATGCTGTTTTTACATCAAGATGTGTAACATCAAGTCCTAACTGTACTGACAATGAAAACAATAGTCTTAAAGTTGTATGCCTAACAACAGGCGAGAATGTTTCTGTGTAATCTACACCTTGTTTTTGAGAAAAACCTTTAGCAACAAGTCTAGCGCGATATCTTACTTTGTTTTCATTGTCATACTTCTTGCGTAAAACCCACTTACATTGCACAATGGTTTTATCTTTAGGCACATCAACTACTTCCCATGCGCAATTATCATTAAAACATTGTAGCTCATCACGCACTGCCTCTAACCATTGTTCTCTTTCAGGCCCTTTTAGAGCTTCCTGAATTGTAAGTTCACCTAGGCTATCACTGACATGAGTATTGAAAAACCCATACCTTTCAGGTGGTATTCTTGGCCTTTGGAAAGTACGACTTTCATCAGCACTCACAACACTTTCCATACTGCTGTCAGAAGGGTCTTCACCTGGAACATATGTTTTGTCGTCATCACGGAGATCTTCTCTCTCAGAATCATCTGACATGTCCCCCACTGAATCCTCATGCACCTCTCTAGGATTCACTAGCTGTTCCTCAATCTGAACATCAGCCACCAGTGTCTTCTCAATTATAACTACATCACGGCTAGTAGTAATATTCTTAGTCTTCACATTGTATACTCGGTACCCCTTAACATCATCTGGATAACCAATCAAAATGCCTCTTTCAGCTTTCTTGTCCCATTTCAGTCTCTTTTCTTTAGGTACATGTATCATTACTTCACTTCCAAAAACTCTCAAATGACTTATATCTGGCTTTGCACCTGTCCATTTCTCAAAAGGTGTTTTTCCATGTAAAGCTGATGCTACAGTCCTGTTTTGTAAATAGACTGCAGTGTTAGTTGCTTCAGCCCAAAATTTTTCTTCGAGACCAGCATCAAATAGTAAGCATCTGGCTTTCTCCACAACAGTGCGATTAAATCGCTCAGCCAGACCATTTTGTTCAGGGGTGTATGGGTTGGTCCTCTGATGAATAATGCCTGAATTCTTCAGAAAATCACCAAATTCTTTGTTGCAGAATTCCTTCCCATTATCACTTCGCAGGATTTTTATTTTCTTGTTCAGCTGGTTTTCCACAAGTGCTTTATATCTTTTAAAACAACTAAATGCTTCACTTTTGTTTTTAATGAAATAAATATAGATCATGCGGCTGTAGTCATCTATAAATAATATGAAGTATCTCGAGCCTCCAATTGAAAAATGTTTGAATGGACCACATACATCTGTATGTACAGTTTGCAGAAGTTCCTTACTTCTATGTCCATTCTGTGGAAAAGGTAATCGGCTTTGTTTCCCCTCACAGCATACCACACATGAGGACTTTGAAACATTAGTTTTTTTTTCTAGTGTGAGACCTTCCACAGCATCCTGCATTCTGTTTAAGTAATTGCTGTTGACATGGCCAAGTCTTCTATGCCAAATGTCACTTGAGGTTGTTACTGCAGCCATTAATGCTTCAGGCAGTCTCAGCTTGTATACACCATTCAACAGTGAAGCTGTACCAACTAATTCACCAGATTTATTATAAATCTCACAGCCATTGATGGTGAAATGTACCCTGTTGCCTTTAGCAATCAGTTGACTCACAGAAATCAGATTAGTGGTCAAACTTGGAACACACAACACACCTTCGACAATTACATCATACTTGCAGTTATCTGTTAAAGTTGTTATAGACACATCCCCAGAGCATTTAACTGGCACTTTTTCTTTGTTCGCAACCACAATTTCTTTGATTGGATGCTCGACTGAAACATTTGTAATCCAATGTTCATTGACGGTTAAATGTGCACTCGCTCCAGAGTCTATATACCAGTCATTTTTTGAGAAACTGCCATTTAAAAACACGGCACTAAATGCGTTTGTTTGTTTACGTTCACAATACTTATTATTCATTGAATCTTTTTCAAAATTATTGGGGCATTGATTACGATAGTGTCCGGTTTGTTTACATTTATAACATTTTACAATCTTCGGTTTTGACTTTGACACATTTAAGTTTGACGTATGTGCATTGTTTCTAGTTCCACCATTACTGCCAACTTTACCATGTTTTCGAAAACTCGCAAATGCTCCGCTGACGTCGCCACTGTCTTCTTCTAAATCCATCAATTTGGTTTTAATGGCGTCCGCCGTAATTGCAATTCCCGAATGTTCGATCGCCATTATCATGGGCGAATATTTTTCAGATAATCCTGCCAAAAGAAGCGATCCAACCCACTGATCATTAATATTAAAGCCCGATCCACTTAATTTTTGACTGGTTTCAATAATTTGTGAAACGTACGATGTCATTGATGTACAATTTTCCAGACGAATCGATATTAGATTTCTCAATAGACTGATTCTTCTGGTGAAGCCGGAGTCGTCAAACAAATTTTTGAGTTTCTCCCATAGTTCTTTAGTAGTCTTCGAATCTTTGATATGTACATAAAGTGACGCGTCAATTGTTAATATTAACTTTGCTTTGGTTTTCGCATCGGCTGCAGCTTCATCTAGTTTAGTAGCTTTGATGTAATCAATAGTACCTTCCAAAATAAGAAAATTCTCTGCTGCGAAAGCCCACTCATTATAGTTTTCACGTCCTTTCAATTTTGGCACACTCACTATATAGTTCGACGCCATTTCAATCACTTTAACTTATACTGTTCACAAAGTTCAATAGCACAGCGTATTCTCAATCTGCGAGGACTAATCTGCATTGAAATTTAAACTAGCAAGTCTTTTTCGCGAGAATAAAGCGGGAACACTGGGCCCATAACCTATAATAAAACACCGGTTTCAAGGTTATAACGGAAGTGACATTTATTGTAGTCCATAACTTATATAGATCACACAACATAGATAAGGTAAACAGTTAATAACTTAGTTCTAATAGATAGCACTTATGATGATTATTTGTATATAATTCAACAATAAAAACAGCTTCTACGACGCTGCATTTCATTGATAATACTACGACGTAGTACCTACTACAAGATGTTTTGCAGTAGAGCGTAGTTATTCTCAATGGTATTCATTCATAATTTTAGAGTGAACATGCTTTGCTAAATATGTTATTTTATTTTATTTTACATTTTTAGGGAAACTTACGGCTATTTACAAAAATATTATATGAAATAAATAATTTTAAATGAGGCCAATTATAGGTTTCCACATATAGTAAAAAGGAATGAGAAAAAGAAAAACAATTACATTGCATAGGCCACTAATGCAGGAAGGTTCAGGAGTTATTAAAAAAGTAATTATTATATATTTTTTAAAAAGAACGGATGCTAGTACAAAACAAGTCGATGTCAAATTTATTTGAATTTACAACATTGAATGCTTGTGAAGCTCTTATTGCGAATGAGTTTTTTCGGTAATCACTCTTAACCAAAGGTGCATATAATAAATTAGTATGACGAGTAACTTTTTTCGGGGTGTTTAAACTTAGCATTGTCAATAATTCGGGACAATCAATGCTGCCCTGGAACACTTTCATTAGGAGTGCGATGTCGGCCATTTCCCTGCGTTTATAAAGAGGAAGGAAGTGAAAATTTTTACACCTCTCTTCGTAACCATGACAGTACCTACCACATTTATATTGAACGTGTCTTAAAAAATTGTTCTGAATACGTTCAATCCTAGCTATATAAGTTAGCGAATAATATTAATTTTGTTTGCAAAAATCGTTTCTTTCAAAACCACCCAAAATTATTACTGTATAATAATAATAATAATAAGCCCCTCACAAACCTAACTCCACGTCCGGTACGAACATCAGTACCACGTGAGGGGCGGACTTTGGCAGCTAACACTAGCTAATACTTACCAAGGGCTAACGGAACAATAGTTACGTAGAAGCGATGCGTCTAAGAAGCAGTAAAAAACTACCCCAGGCGGGTACCGGAGCTAATAGCGATGGAGAATCCCGCCCTGTGCCCTCGGGCGCAGGCTGTCTCACGTATTCTGGGGGAGACACCGTGTCGCAATCTACCCAGTTTGTTCAAACTGTTGTAGATCACCAGGCACCATCTGGAGCCCAAATTCATTCACACCCATCATCACCAGTTTCATCACCATTTAGTATTTTCCAATCACCTATCTCATCTCCTAACTCAATTTTGAATTATTCACCATCCTCTACATCTTCAACGTCTACAGATGTTGCGCAGGAGGCAAATGCCACTAATCCTGTGCCCACTGCAGGCTCAACTCGTACGCGAAAAAAATGGACCGAAGAAATGAACAAGTTTATCTGGCGTACATATTTAATAACAAGCAAATTAGAATCACTTCAACGTGGATATTTAGAGCCCTTACATAAATTGTTCCATGATAAATTCCCAGAAATGAATGCATCAAGACAAAGAGTTGGAGACCAACGTCGAGCTATAGTAAATAAAAGACTATTACCGTCAGAAACTCTTAGTGAGATTAAATCTGAAGTAGAAATATATCTAGATAACCCGAAAAACACACCTTTCTCTCACTTCTCAACTACATCACAGCTTACACAATCTCAAACTTCAACTCACATAGCAATACCAACCACGAGAGGTAGATTAACTTGGTCACCGGAGATCAATGAATCGATTATGAAATTTTATTTCGAAGTTACCGAGGGAGAAACTAATATGACTGCATATAGAAAAAAGTTACACGAAAAATTTATATCGCAATACCCACACCTATCCCATTTATCCGAACAGCGCATTGCCGATCAAAGACGAGTAATAATCAACAATAAACTTATGAGCACAGATAAAATCCAAACAATACGGGAACAGACATCAGGTTTTATTAATAACACCATTCAAAACTCTATAAATGAAAGCCCACAAGATGCCACTAACATAACACACAACTCTTTCACCGACTTAGAAGAAGGGCATGACGCGTATACATTAGAGAGTTTGGCGACATTACCGCAAAATCAGACAAGAACTAGACATAACAATCAATATCAAAATAATATTGATGCTGTAGGAGAAAATGAAGTTCAAATAAAATTCCGTATAAATCTCGATAAGTTTATAAATACTGATCCCACAAATAGACCGCAGATTCCAAAATTAAAAATATCTCGAAAGTTAATGTCTCTTACAGACCACGTGATCAGATTTGTGATCCCACAATACATTTTACAAGACCAAGACTTTAGTACCTTACAAACTATTATTTACACCGCAGCGTACACTATTGCCTCATGTATAGTAGGAGAAGTCAATACCGAAATAAATAGTAGACACAGAAATACTAAACCAAAATGGCAACTAAGACTTGAGACTAAAATAAATAAGTATAGATCAGAAATAGGCCGCCTTACTCAATATATAAAAGGAAATCGAAGTCGAAAAATAGTTTTAGCAGTGGAAGATATTAAAACAAATTACCGTATTCATGCAACTTTTGAAAACCCAAACACTGAGCCCGAACATTTCTTAGATACACTCAAACAAAAATTAAATACAGCCTCAAACCGACTTAGAAGATATCTTACGTGTACTGCAAGAAAATATCAGAACTCACAATTCATTAATAACGAACATAAATTCTACAGAAAACTGGCATCGCATAGCACACAACATAATAGTCATTTACCCAACGCAGACGTACCAACAGTAGAATCGGCACGACTGTATTGGGCGAATATATGGGAGAACTCTACTCAACATAATCACAACGCAAGATGGATCAACAACAATAATAACACACCCGTAATGGAATTCACTCAAATATCACTGGAGACATTCATAAAAGTAATTAAACGCTCCCATAACTGGAAATCTCCAGGAACAGATAACATCCATAATTTCTGGTACAAAAAACTCACCTACACACATCCATTCATTTACACTTACCTTAACCAATTCATACATTCACCAGACACGATGCCATCTTACTTTACACAAGGCCGAACTTTTATGATACCCAAAGAAAACGATACCTCTGACCCTGCAAATTACCGTCCTATTACATGTCTACAAACAATATACAAACTACTAACAGCATGTCTTAGTGAAACTATCTATAACCACTTAACCCAAAACAATGTGCTAAAGGAACAACAAAAAGGTTGCAGGAAAAATAGCCAAGGTTGTAAGGAGCAACTTGTAATAGACGCTTTAGTAATGAAGCAAGCAATCCAAAGAAAAAAAGCATCCATTGCATGTATGTAGATTACAGAAAAGCATTTGACTCGGTACCCCACAGCTGGCTAATTCATATTCTTCATTCATATAATATACATCCTAACATAATTAATTTCCTAGAAACATCAATGAAATCTTGGCGGACTTCTCTAATATTTAAACATCAAGGAAATACAACAGCTAGTGAACCGATACAGATCAAGAGAGGCATATTTCAGGGAGACGCTCTTAGTCCTCTATGGTTTTGTTTGGCTTTAAATCCGCTATCAGAATTATTAGATCAAACCAAAGTAGGGTTTAAGCTAAAACACGATAATACGCATCACACACTATCACATCTTATGTATGTTGATGACATAAAACTTTATGCTGATAGTAAAACAGAATTATTCCAGTTAGCTGACATAACACAAAATTTTTCAAACGATATAGGTATGCAATTTGGTATAGACAAATGTAAACTAAGCTCAATAGAAAACGGTCAAATTCAAAATAACACTTACACTCTAGATACCGGAGAACAAATAGAATCCCTAGTGGAACAAGAGGCATATAAATATTTAGGTTTTCAACAGTCAAGACAGATACTTCAAAAACAAACAAAACAACAACTTATAGGTAAATTTAAACAAAGAGTCACACTAATATTAAAATCATCCTTGAATTCTCGCAACACAATAAAAGCTATTAATACATTTGCTATACCTATTCTAACTTACTCCTTTGGCATTATTCAGTGGTCGCAGACAGACTTAAAAAAACTACAGCGCATCATCAACACTAACCTAACTAAACACCGGAAACACCACCCTAAATCCTGCATTCAAAGACTTACGTTACCGCGAATCGAAGGCGGAAGAGGCCTTATAGACATACAAAATCTGCATAACAAACAAATAACTACACTTAGAAATTACTTTCACACAAAATCAGAAAATTCTTCATTACACAAATTTATTGCAAATATAGACAACCGTTACACACCACTTAATTTGAAAAATAGAGAAACGCAAATAAATGAAAAAATTACAAGCCCACAGCAAAAAACAACCGAATGGGCGCACAAAAGCTTACACGGAAGGCATTTCGCCCATCTTACCCAACCTTTTGTTGATAAAGAGTTATCAAACAGCTGGTTAAGGCGAGGAGTACTATTTCCAGAAACAGAAGCCTTTATAATGGCAATCCAGGATCAAGTAATTGTTACTCGCAACTACCGCAAATACATCACCAAAGAAATACACCATCAATGCGATCTATGTAGACGTTGTAATAGCGCTCCAGAAACAATTCAACACATTACAGGGGCCTGCAAAGCCATAGTACAGACAGAATACAAACACCGTCATGACCAGGTTGCATCAATTATACACCAACATTTAGCACACAAGTACAAATTCATTACCAATAAAGCCCCATATTTTAAATATACTCCTTCTACCATACACGAAAATAGAGAGCACAAATTATATTGGGATAGAACTATCATTACGGACAAAACAATACATTATAATCGTCCTGACATTACTTTTTTCAATAAGAGCAATAAAACAATTTTCATTATCGACATAGCCATTCCTAACACACACAATATACAATCCACTATTAATGAAAAACTTGCAAAATATCAAGATTTATCCATTGAAATCCAACGTCAATGGCAAGCAGATACGGTTCATATAGTGCCAATAGTAATTTCAACAACAGGTGTTATACCAAAAACGCTCAAAAACAGCCTAAATTCATTACAAATTTCAACCAACGTAATCGAAACCCTACAGAAAGCTTGTATCCTAAATACTTGCCGCATCACTAGAAAATTCTTAACCTCAACAGTAGTCACAAACAACCCGCAGTAGATATTAATCCTTACCTTTATCTTGCTTGGTGAAAACCCGCATGATAAAGTAAACCCCTTGAAAAAGGAGATAAAAAAATGAAAATATAAATAATAATAATAATAATAATAATTGACTATAAAAAAGCATTTGACTCCGTGCCTCATACATGGCTCTTGAGAGTTCTTGAACTGTACAAAATCGACGGTACAGTTCGAGTATTTCTCGAGCGATGTATGAGACAATGGAGCACAATGCTCAGTCTCCAAGGCAGGCGAATGACGGCTGCGGAAGACCGAATCCAGATTAGTAGGGGAATATTCCAGGGTGATTGTCTGAGCCCACTTTGGTTTTGCCTGGCTCTGAATCCTCTTAGCACATTGCTGGAGGGATCAGAGACGGGCTTTCAGTTTCGTAGAGGGGGCATACGGTTATCCCATCTTTTCTACATGGATGACCTCAAGCTGTTAGCTCCAACGGCTCCACGATTGGGGGAACTACTAAAAATCGTGACAGATTTTAGTAGCTCCATCAAAATGGAGTTTGGAGTGGACAAGTGTGCGGTTGTTCATGTGGAGAGGGGAAGGATTACTCGTTCTCAGAGGGTTGACCTAGGTCCCGTTAACCTGAGAGCTCTCTCCGAAAATGAAACATACCGGTATCTGGGTATGTCACAGAACATCGGTGTCGAAGAAGCGAGCGTAAAACAGTCTGCACGCGAAGTCTTTTTTGAGCGCTTGACAAAGGTACTAACTAGTTCTCTGTCAGGCCTCAACAAAGTCCGAGCGTTTAACGGATGGGTTATGCCCGTTCTTTCGTACACCTTTGGCGTACTCAGATGGACTCAGACCGAATTAGATGCCCTGGATCGGAAGGTCCGCACTACTATGACCCTCCATAGAATGCATCACCCTCGGTCGTCAGTAATGAGGCTGTATATCTCCCGGAAGTGTGGAGGAAGAGGTCTACTTAGCGCCAAAACCTTGCACAATCGGGAGATATATAACCTCCGAGCCTATTTTATGGCGAAGGCGGACGTGGGTATGCATAGAGAGGTTGTAGCGTGTGACAAAGGACTCACCCCTCTCAATCTGGGCCTCGAGACATGGCAGACACCGGCGGTACTAAGCATTTCTGATCGTGAGACCGTATGGAAAGAGAAAGAGCTGCACGGAAGGTTTTACAAGGCTCTACACGAGCCACACGTGGACCGTAAAGCCTCCGTGCATTGGCTGCGCTTCGGGGACCTCTTTGGGGAAACCGAAGGGTTTGTCTTTGCGATACAGGATCAGGTTATCAAGACGAACAACTACCGGAGGTACATTATGAGGGACGGCACAGTGGACGTATGTCGGGCGTGCCGCCAACCTGGCGAGTCCCTCAGACATGTAGTTTCGGGTTGTTCGGTTCTTGCTAACACTGAGTATCTGCATAGACACAACCAAGCAGCCAAGATTCTCCACCAAGAGCTCGCTCTGAAATACGGTCTCATCAATCAGAAACTGCCTTATTACCAGTACACGCCGGAGCCAGTTCTCGAAAACGGCAGCGCCAAGCTCTACTGGGATCGGCCCATTATCACGGACAGGACTATTCTAGCGAATAAACCTGATATCGTGTTAATGGACCGATCGTCGTCTAAGGTGTTTTTGGTGGACATAACTATACCACATGACGAGAACCTCGTGAAGGCCGAGACCGAAAAGCAACGCAAGTACTTGGACCTTGCACACGAGGTGACCGAAATGTGGGAAGTTATGTCCACCGAAATCATCCCGGTTGTATTATCCGCAAACGGTTTGACACCAGCCACTTTGGTCAGAAACCTTGAAAGGCTGGGATTCGGCGGCGGTTCGCTTCCAGCACGCATGCAAAAAGCGGTTTTGCTCGAGACTGCCCGAATCGTTCGCCGGTTTCTGTCTCTCTTGCCCTGATCCCCGACCGACTGGTCTGATTGTCGGGTCTTTTCCGCCGAAAGGCGTGTAGTTATAAGTATACAAAATAATAATAATAATACTCTTTATTGTACACAAACATGGTTACATAGATTACACGAAACAATAATTATAATTTACATACAAAGGGCGGCCTTATCGCCGAAACGCGATTTCTGCCAGGCAACCCAGGCATTGATGGACAAGAATGTGGGCGAGGTGTACGGCTCGTAAAATAAACTACATACGAATAATTACATACACATACATAATGATAGCATACATATTTACATATATACCTAAGTACATATAAATAAAATACATATATAATAATATACATCACATAAATATATAAAGATAGTTAAGATGGACAGTGTTTTGCCAGGTAATACCGTTTCAGCATTCGTTTAAAAATGCGCGGTGTGCGCGCCAAGCGGATCTCAATCGGGAGATCGTTCCATAACGACACCGATCGAATGAAAAAGGATTTACCTAAAAATGTGGATGTGTGCGATGGTGTCGCCAGGAGCAAATTTGATGAAGAACGCAAGTGTCGGTCGTTATTGGTATACAGATAATTTAAACGGTCTTTTAGGTACGAAGGTATCGCTTTATCGTACAGAATACGGTAGACAAGAGAAAGAATGTGAGTATTCCGGCGAAGGCGAATGGGAAGCCACTTGAGGTTATTGCGGAAATCAGATATGTGGTCGTATTTGCGTAATCCAAATACAAACCTTATGCAGAGATTTTGTAGCCGCTCAAGTTTGTTAAAAAGTTCTTCAGTTAAATCTAGATAGCTGGCATCAGCATAGTCGAGAATAGGAAGTAAGAGAGATTGTGCAAGCATAATTTTAGTGGCAGTAGGGAGGAAATTACGAAGACGCTTGAGCGAATTCGCCGCGGCAAACATTTTCCTGCTCAGCTCGGTGACTTGTGGTTTCCATGATAACGTGCGGTCAAAGATAATTCCTAAGTTTTTTACAGTCTCGCTGTATGGTATGGAGATACCGTTAAACACTACTAGAGGAATTGAGCTCCAGTTGACCCGAGAAATCATATTATTACTATTATTCCAATAATAATAATAATAGATACCTATATTAAAATTACTAAGAGGCTTCCGAGAGAGAGTTTTGCTGTAATAACAATAAATGTTTTACAACTTAAGCTTCAAGAAAGTTTTGATAGCGAACACCTAATTAAGATCATTCTTAAGGCTATTTGTTTAGATGTCACAATTTATAATTAATTTGCGGTTCCTCGCGACTTCGTTCGCGTCACAGTTTTGTGTGTGAAGTATGTGTGAGAATTGACGATGGGTCAACATTAATATTTTCTTGAAAAAAATCTATTCCGTAGAACCATACTCATTTTTGGCTCTAAATTAGAGTATGATATAAGTATACGAAAATCTTGTAAAATTTCCTAAAAATCCCTTCATCTGTTTTGCCGTAACAAACAAACATACCATATAACCATCCATTCAAACTTTTGCATTAATAATAATAGTAGGATTCAGCAAGACTGTAATCTTCCAATAAATAGTTCTCTTCTCATAAATTGTGTGCAGTTAAATTATAAACAATCTATCATAATCCACGTTAAATTATGAAGTGTCAGTTTTGACAGTTCTACCCGATATTAACTCCAGTATTAGGTACCTTGAGACAGACAACCAGGAGACCATAGAGCCTCAAGATATACAGCAGATATACAGTCATGGTACGAGTGACGGTGTCCTAAGTGACGCTAGATATGTCAGTACCACTCAGATTTTAGAGTTCATATTCGTAGACATTTTGGTTGGGTTTTATTTAATTTACTTTGCTTCGAGTACTACTAGCCTATTTCTTATAGTTTAGTAAATATGATAGTTTTTCATAATTTTCAAAAAAAAACCCAAATTTGCACTTTCTAATCTAAATAACTTTTTTTTGTGTGAGTGTCTTCTCAAAATAAATTTTATTCATATTTTAGATACAGCCTTATTATAACTAAATAATTATTTGATGAAAAAATTCGAGAAAAAAAAGGTATGTGTCAACAAAGTCTCGAGGGCGAGGCAAAATTATATCAGATATTTTTTTTACATTGCCTTAAAAATATAAAAAGAAACGATGAGAATTTTAAAACACTTTTAAATTCCTTTAGGTTAAATTCCTTTGCGTACTCCTGTATGAGCTAATTAAATAAAAAAAAAGGAAAAAAAAACTTGAAATATTTTTTAAAAAATATGAGTTTTTTTAAATACTTTTGTTATATTACTATTTTAATACTGTTTGGCATCTGAAAAGTGTGTACCATGTCCCCATTTTATCTCGATTTTTTGTTTTGAATTTTTTTTTTTTTTTATTATTCTATCCTCTGTTGTTTAGCAATATTTTTTTTCTTTCTTAAAAGAAATACTACGTCATAATTATCATGGCAACTTTTTGTAGTGAAACGAAAAGTTCCGAACACTGTCACCAGCACCATTCTACAGGGCAAATATAATATCCATCTTAAGTTTTTAAGATTCTCTATCTAATCATCTTTAATATTATGAAACTTAAGAGTTTGTAAGCGTATTGAATTAAACGCGCCAATCTCTGAAATTACCGATTCAAAACGAAACTTTCCAGTCATTTCTGAAAAAAAACACAAAAACCCTAGAGGTAAAAATATTGGGGGTGAAATTCCGAGGAGCTTCTGAAATCAAATAAAAACCGGTTTTAGAGTGAAGTGTGAATGTGCCAAAATCCGGTTAAAGACGAATTTTATTTAAGATAAAGGTTTCGTTATCTAACACATCTGCATTTGACCACCATTTCATTTGATGTTAGTTTCATGGTGAGATTTAAAAATAATTTATATTGATAACTATTTATAATTTAAAAAAATGTGTACAAGTAAACCGAACACAGGACTAACATATCATCTAGGGAAAAACTTGTTCTACTGAACTTGCGCTCCAAAACGTTATGAGAGAAGGTTCCTTGTTCTAACTTCAATATAATCCTAAACTCCAAGTAAAATGAAATTATTATTTACAGCACAGCGTAACAACCTAGAACAGGATTAAGTAGTAATTACTTTGAATATAATAATGTTTTTAAGTTTTTTTTTTTGCATTTAAAATGCTCAATGAGGCCTTTTCGTTTCATTTTTTTTAAGCTTTTTCAATACATACTAGATGGCGTTGAACAAAACTGAAGAGTCAATGTCAATATCGTATCCTCTTTGTTGACAGTTGACTGATCGTAGAGATAAAATTCTTGCTGATTGCCATAACCTTCAAATTAAGAATATTACATTTCATTGTTTTTTATTCTCCTAGTTTGTTTTGCAGCGTTTTTTCTTTACATGAAGTATATTAATAATTATTACACGTAGGTACGGTACTGAAATTGGTACTTGAGTTGACACTAGAGTTAGATCAGCGCCATCTAATGTTGAAAAGTTAACTACTTTTTTTTTTAATCGTAGACTGAAAACTCCTCATTATTCTTAAATAAATTAAAAATGTGTTTTTTTTATTTATCACATTTTTCATTTATTTAAGAATACTTTGAATATGTTAATAAAATCTTCTCCCATTCATCGCCAAAACTCATCCGAATAATAAAGAAATTTCCCCATTCACCCATATCTATATGCCGCGCTTATTTGAAAACCGAATTATAATTTTCCAAGCTGAACCGCGAACTTTGACGAAAGTAAAACAAAAATATTGCATGCTTAGGTCACATAATGCTACATGATAGGTACGATCTGTTGCTACTAAATATGATGGGAAAATTTGCATTTAAATCTAAATGATTGCTTTATTTTTATTTACAAATACTTTCTTTATCAGCACTAGCATGACTTGAAATTTCCGCTTTTATTATTGTTACTTTTTGACTCACGCGTTATTGCCATTAAAAGTATTACTTCATTTTACGACGACCGGCTGGTGTAGGGGTATTGTACATTGCCTTCTATGCCAGAGGTCCTGGGTTCGAATCCCGGCGGCGACGGATATTTGTGTGATGAACACAGATATTAGTCGTCAAGTCATGGATGTTTATATGTTTATTTAAGTTTATTTTCTTATAAAAAATATGTATTTATTCAAAATGTATGTTTATATATTTCTTAAGTATATCAGTTATGTAGTATCCATAACACAAGTTCTTTAAGAAACTTAATTTGGGCTAGATGATGTTGTGTGGGTGTCAGAAATATTTATATTTATTTATTTAATATTTATTTATTTTGGTCAAAAGCAATATTACTGATTTTGCTTGATAGCTGACAACTCATCTGAGATAGTTATCACTTTCGGATTCGCCACCCAATAATTTGTAAAGGTTTTCATCCACGGACGAGTTTATTTTCGGACGAGATGTATACCTAGGCCAAAGAAAAGTAGGTCGAAAAAAGAAATCTTAGGTTTGTAACATAAGAGAATGGGCAGGAATAACGACGTGCTGTTGAATTATTTTGACAGAAATGCCTTCACTAAATTAACAGCCAACCTTCGTAAGTTAGAGATTCATCCGAAAAAATATTTCGTTTTGAATATTTCGTTATAGAAACTTTGTCTCTACAAAAAAGTGCTTCAGTCAACCCATAAATTCCTAATCCCCTGCACTAGCACAGCATGTGAGCATCTTCCCTATTACTTCTGCGCATTTTCATCGCGATACGAAAGAGGAAAAACTTACTACAGTTGCCTCATAAATCTTTTCCAAATGGACCAGGAGCTCAGAAAAAAGAGGGGCATACTACAGACCTACATTTAATAATCATGCCTTAAAAAAAGTGGTTGAATACCGGATTTTATGGTGAGTTGGTGACTAATTAAATACATAATACATTGTATACATAAATACAGGGTTATTGGTAATTAGACCGGAGCCTTTAAAGGTGATATAGGGGAGATCATTTGCTATCATTTGAGCCCAAATATTTTAATTCGAAAATATACAATTTTATAAATATTTCGGTTTTTCCTTATTTTCTTAAAACCCAATTTTACTTCTTCAAACAACGATTGTAAAAAGGTAATGGTTCGATTTCGATTCAATTTTCAGTTTTGGATAAGTGTTTACTTTGTCCAAAACGCCCTGTAGCTTCAATTTGCGTTCATATTGAAACAATTTTATTTTTGTTTATTAATTAAAAAGTAAACACTGATCCAAAACTGGAAACTGAATCGAAATGGGACTATTCGTTTTTTCACAATCGATGTTTGAAGGAGTAAAACTGGATATTTAGAAAAAAAAAGGAAAATCCGAAATATTAAAAAAATTATACATTTTGGAACTGCATGATTTGGGTTCAAATGATAGCAAATGACCTTAGCTATATCACCTTAAAGGTCCCGGTCTAATTATCAAAAACCCTGTATAACCACGGTGTCTGTAGAGATACCGAAAAGTGTAGAATGTAATAACCTATTTTATTTCATTTATTTATCGTGACAGTATACAAAATACCTCATTAAATGGCTCTATGGTATCCTGAACTTAATTAACTACTATTTAAAAACAAGGTTTACATATTATTCAAGTCACGTGCGACTACTACGAGCTACCGAAATAATTTACACACCGCTACATACTCGTACTTCCGAATTTTATAAAAAATATTTTATGGTTACATTGCCGAATGAACTTACTCTGAAAATAAAATGAACGCAAATATTACAATAAAAAACATAGAATGTGCCAGCTGCTTCTCTTCCCGGGCATACTGTAAAAGCCAGTTAAGGGACAGAGGTTTTATTGGCGTTTTTGCGGGCGATAGGCTGACTCCCTGTCACTGCAATAGTCTCTCACCATCATTATAATACATCAGATGGTTTTACAGCCTTTGGTGTTCTGCTTACCCCAAAAGGGATGCAGGCGTGAAGTTATGTAAGTATATATGTATGTAAAACAGGTTTAATCACACTACCTTGTAAAAGAGAGCTTACCTGTAATTTGTCGTCACTTTAGTAAGTGTATTGATAGCGACTGTAGGTTTTGATACCGATTTTACTTTTGTATTGAATACCTATTCGGATTATACTTATTTAGTCCAAACAATCCGGAGAAAAATAAGGTTGCCGTTTAAAGTTGTTCTTTCTAAGTGTAGAATAAAGTTAGTCTGTGTGAACGACACGAATTGCCTAGTGAAAGCAACATTTTTTTATAAAATATGGATGGGACGTTTGTCTTCCATGACACCTGATGTTAATTGAACATGAAGACTAAGGTGGTACACGTCCATCCACGAGAAACCTCTTTAAAGTACTAGGACTATACTGGTCAGGGAAAATAGACACAGGCAGTTCATTCCAAACCTTGGCGACCCGTATTAAAAAGGAACTGTCAAAGCGCTTAGTTCGACTTTTCGGAATATCTACCACGTACGGATGGAAGTTCTGTCTGCGTCTGGTAGTCCGATGGTAAAAGGTCGAGGGTTCAATTTGTTCAAACAGAGCACTCGCACACTCACCAAAATGTATCCTGTAGTACACGGTTAACAAGCAACCTTACGACGATAGGTCTCCAGTTTTTTGGTTGTAAGGTTGACGACGTTAATTAGTTTACGGGCTCTTCGGTCAACATGCATGATATATCATAAGTTATCGACGCAGTACTGAAGAAACCTCTATTACTGACATAAATTAAGAAATATCGAAAGAACGTAGACACTGGGTATATATTTAATTGATCTACCAGGATGCGATGAGTCCACAGATGAGGCGAAGAAGGCTGTTCTCACAAAGATATTGCAGCAGGCAATCAGAGCGGAACCCCTTTGAAGATCCAACAATGAAATGTGAACTGTAACGTCTTGGTAATAAGTGGCTTATTAGCGAAAACGATTAGTCTACTAGTATTTCGAATGTATAAGTCCTTTTTTTTTTAAAAAATAACTGACTAAGTGAGAGTCGGACTGGTACGTCAGTTTTTTTAAGGACAATAATAGTACTTCTATTGTATGACACAGAAATTAAATAAAATATCCAGACAGCTGTATGACTACAGTCGGACACTGCTGCATTCTGCTACAAGGGATTCAATGAAATTTTATATTTTTCTACATGGTCCCAAAGTAAGCAAAGCT
Source organism: Stenoptilia bipunctidactyla (assembly GCA_944452665.1). NCBI lineage: Eukaryota > Metazoa > Arthropoda > Insecta > Lepidoptera > Pterophoridae > Stenoptilia > Stenoptilia bipunctidactyla. Next base: position 19,440,426 of record OX101741.1, read on the forward strand.
TTTGTTATGAGATACCATTATCTATACATATATGTATTTGTATTCTAGTTCCCCCCTAGTTTGTTACGGTGTCCTACTGTAGTCATACAGCTGTCTGTATTTTGTTTAATTTCTGTGTCATACAATAGAAGTACTATTTTCCTTAAAAAACTGACGTACGAGTCCGACTCTCACTTAGTCAGTTACGGTTTTACCCGCGCAATTTCGAATCCCGTCGGAATATTTGGATAAAAAGTAGCCTATGTACTATTTCAGACTGCACCCTATTACTACGCCAATTTTTTTCAAAATTGTTGAATTTGTTCCAAATTCGTTCTGCCGTGATTGAGGAACAAACATACATACATCAAAAATACTTTTTTAAATAAAAAATACTGTCTTAAGAGCCCGCCTCTCGCTAGGCCAAACTTGACATTGGGTTTGGCTATCTTGCTATTTCACTCAGCTTCACACACAGGTTGACATGTTTGGTGAGACACACGACATATTCTTACAGATATCGATACTCAAAATATCTTAAAATGCTTTTGGGACTTCTGTTCGTATGGCAAAATTAGCTTATTTATAAACAAAAAAAAGTACTTATTTAAAGTATGTGATAAATAAACTACGTTCGTGGATTATGGATGATTTTTACACGTTCTTGTACGATTTATTTACGTTAATAGTTGCATTAAAATTGGGTTTGAAATATGAATTTTTCAATGATCATAATCTTATAATGTTTTCTTTTACCATTATGTAGACTAGCAATAAACTTAAACATTGACAAGATCAACTTCAATACTCATTTTTTGGAGTCTAACTTCATATACTGACGCCATGAGGCTCCTATGGTTGTATGGAAAAATGTACGAAATGAGAGCTCTTAAGTTTTCGCGACTATTAAATAAAACACTTTTAACGAGATTTATCGCGTATAATTTACTTTTTAAATTCGGTCTCTTTGCAGACTCCATGGTCGCTCGTGACATAAATCCGGTTAAAAAGTGTTTTATTTAATCAATACCTCCAGATATCCTCCATTCAAACTTTCACTTTTATAATAACCCTTATGGGGTAGGCAGAACACCAGAGGTTACAAGACCATCTGATGTCACGTTTGACAAATTTGGAGGTATTATAAAGATGGAGAGAGACTATTGTAGTGACAGGGGGTCAGCCTATCGCTTCTGAATCGTGAAAACAGGAACAATATAAATTAAGTTTAATTAAATTAAGTTTTATTTTATATTCTCGTTGAGATTCTAATACCAGAGTTACATAAGGAAATAGCAGTCTATGTTAAGTCTACGGGCGGGTTGTTTTACTCCCACTTTATGTGAGCTTACATAAAAAAGCTTATCGATTCTACGTTAAAAATAACGATTACGGTAACCGGTGCTTTGCACATAGTTCTAGCCTGAACAGGAACTAAAAGCGTGATATGGAGCCCTAGTATCTTCGACAATCGGTTTTTCTAACAATGGACTTTTTGTGTTTTTTGTTTTACTTTATTTGGGTAATAAATAGCATAATTTTCGATATAAATAAATAACAGTATAAAATATTTAGGCCGCCTTACTAAGATAGCAATATATAAGTAAAACTAGCTGAGTGATGCGCCATTTCTAATCCGATCGAATATCGGGATAAGAGATGCTTATAAAAGTTGCATAGTCTGAAATAGCGACTGTTCGCTATCACTATGCCAATTTTCATCCCAATCTGTTGAACCGTTCTGCCGTTATTGAGGGAGGAACACACATCTATCTTTTTGTATTTATAATATAAGTAAGATGTGAATGTGAGAAGATTTTTTTTATTACTCGCGCCTAACGGCCGGTCTCAATAACTTGCCAAAAAGTTAAAGTAAAGAAAGGAATCCCTATACTACTTATTTTGAGTTCAAGTGACAGATTTGTGACAGGTTTGACACACGACAGTATGAGAATATTTACTTAAACTTTCTGGTACGTAATTGAAATCGGCCGTAAACCTGTTTTTACCCGGGTAACTTCTAATCCCGTGGGAAATTCTGGATAAAACATGGTTAAGCTGCTATCAAATGTAAAAATATTTTTTCAAATCAGACCTGCTGTTACAGAGATAGCGCAATCAACCAACTAAACAAACAATCAGAATCTGCTTTATAATATTAAATAAATAATAATAAATAAATAATAAAAACTTTATTGCCAGTAAATTAAATACAAATTAATACAGTAAAACAAGTATTACAGTGTAACTTAAAACTAAAGAATACAAAAAAAAAAAATACTGTTTGTCACTACTTCCTAAAAAGGGCATGGGCCCTGTAAACTTAGGATAAAGAGAGCTCAACCTATAGGTACATTTAACAAATTAAGCTTTTCAGATTGCTTATAACAATAATGTTCACAATTTTAAGTTTTATTAGTATATAAAATATTAAATATTGTGTGGTGAGCATAGTATATTTCAATATATGTATATTACATCGATTCTTCAACTTAAAATAAAACACTTTTTAACTGGATCGGCGCATATAGTTTATATTTTACATTTTAACTCGACGTTTCGGTGTCTTTGCGGACCCCGTGGTTAGTTAGAGTTAAAATGTAAAATATAAATTACCTAGACGCTATAAATCCGGTTAAAAAGTGTTCTATTATAAATTATAATTCGTGAAAACGTAAGACACTTTGTCTTACTTTAATAACACCGCAACCAATGTATGAGTGTTTACAAGACAACCAAAATTGTATATACAGGGTAAATTTTAATTAGCGCATTACCTCTTGCAGGCAGTATCTCCACATCAATCCCAACAACAGTTTTTAATTTTTTTAATTTTAGTTTTCTCGTAAAAAATATTATAGCCACGGATTAGATGAGTAAGTAACTCTATTTACTCTGAGCGTCGGTATGCCACACACCTTGCATAGTAAAATATCGCTTTATAATAGTAATAGTTACTTCTTACAAAATGTATAGTTAGGAGCGAACATTTCTATTTTTTTAATTTTTGTGTTATTCATCAAGATTTGTAAAAGTCAAAGAACAAATGTTGTTGGGATTGATGTAGAAAGACTGTTTGCAATTGGTGATGCGCTAATTAAAAGTAACCTTGTAGAAGTCGTTAGGGTTTATCAGAAGCCATTTCGGCGCCCTAAAAATTCTGACACCCACCACACAGCACGATAATGACGTATATGTTCTCGTCACCCAGGGCCTTATGCCCTGCAGTGGGTACATTACAAAGAGTTGTGATGATGAAGTTGGTACTGTGCTGGAACCTTGTCGCAATAAAGTCCGCGTGACGTCAGTAATAAAGTTTACATATTTATCATTGGTTAAAAGAACTGACAATTCGAAGCGTCGTCGTAGGCATTCTGACGTCACAGAAATGGCGGCCACACGTATTATCTAGGGTTATATTTAAATCTACCAGTCGATCGCAATCACAAAAAAGGAACGAATTCATATTCATATTTAACGGTTTTTCATAATATGTATTTTACAGGCAATAACAAATAAAACAAACACGTTGTTAGGCTTTGGAAAAAAATGGTGTTATTTTGCTCAGCTTCCCGAGCATTTTGATATGTCTCTTGTGTGACACAAAATAGTTTAAAAAGGTTTTGGTAGTATTTTTGTGTTTGTTGTTATATTGATATATTTTTTCAATAGGTTCTAAAAAAAGAAGACTATATTTTAGTCATCGGCCAAACTTAATATTATGTTCCTTAACAAAATATAAACGTACCTGCCTGCATATTTATTTTAGTATCGCTCAGTAGTAAAATTAAAGATATGGCACAACCAACTTTTTTGCAAATAGTCACCGTTGACGGACACCCTACAAGATGTTTTGTAGTAGCGCTTTATTTACTCATCTTTATTCTTAATGGTATTCATTCATAATTTAAGGAGACCATGCCTTGCTTAATATATCAGCAAATATATTAATTTGTAATTATTGTGTTAAAAAGTGGCAAGGGACTAAAAATAGCCCTATACATACTGTGAGACACCCTCCTGGCAGTAAGGATCTCGAGTAGTAAGGTAAAAGCAATCGGTGGGCAGAACTTTGAGGCCTTTTTCCAGTATATTTTCTTATCACTGAATCCAGCATATTTCCATTCACCAAAGTTGCGTTCAAATTGGGGTTGAAATATGGATATTTCAGGGATCATAATTTCTTTGTGTATTATTTTAGCATTATGATGAAACAAATGAAACTTAATGGTGAAGAGAAAAAACGATATCATACTTATTTTTTTTGTTATTTTACACTGAAATTAGCTATCGGATCGGATACCTAGATATATCCAAGGATTGTATAGAAAAATAAACGCAATGGGTAAACCTAAATAAACTTAAAGGCTTTACTATGGGATTTACTAAAAGTTGCCTTCAAAGATACATTTCAAAGACGTTTCTTTTACCAACCTGTGCGCCTAGTATCTCAGGAGCGATTGCTTAAGGTAAAATACGGAGCTAGTGAGCTGTAAACGTAACACTATTATGAACGGACCAGGGAATACAGCAGTGGGTTTCTAAATTTTCACCGTATTTAGTGAGGATTCAAATAAATAAATATTTGCGTAATATATTTTCCCGATTCAACGGCCTCCGTGGTGCAGTGGGTTCGAATCCCAGCCGGGCTAGTTTGGGGAACGAGTTTTACTAATCTGACTGATACAAGATTAGTGTGTTAGAGTTTGTTTGATAATATAATGTTTATTAAACATTATATTTCTATATAATATAAGTATTTAAATATGCATATGGTTTGGCCAATATTAATGGTTAAACACTATTTTATAAAAAAAAAACGGAAAGTGTGCGCGTATTCATACAAAACTGCTACGGACGTACCGAACGTACCGACGACGTACCGAACGTGCAAAGCGTACTACACGCTACACGCCAATTAGTAAGAGGTTAAGTTTTCCATTAACACATCTGTACAAGCATACTAATGAAATTTCACTAGCGGTATTGCGTCACGCGTGCCGTACGCGCGTACGATACGGACGTACGGTACACCCGTGGCCCTTACGGCAGAAGAAATGAAAAAATGAAATGATGTGAAATTTTTTTATTCATCATAAGACCATCGAAAGGCCGCTTAATGACGTCACAATTTTGTACTTCGGCTTTAACAAGGTGTTGATAATTATTGAATAAGATATAACAGTAGACCAAGAGACAAAAAAGGCGGCGGAAAAAAACTCTTGGCACTCTTTTTCAGTCAGGATTATACGAATTAATACATACAGTACAAATTGATCACGACATGAAAAAAAAAAAAACAAACACAAGACAGCTAATTGTGAGAGCCAATGCCATGCCAAAACCAAATTGCTTACATAGTAGGTGCATTGAAGGCTATTCATTTCAATTATGAGGATAAGATTGTAGTTTTTGGTGTATGTATGTCAGCGGAACGTAGCAGGGGACTGAACGAAACATTTCTTCAAAGGAATCCCTCTAATACATTCAGTAGAAAACTCAAAGAGATTTTATGTCAAATATTATGTTTTAACTGAATTTACCCAGCGGTTAAGGGGTCTGTAAAGAGACGGAAACGTTGAGTTTAACGTAAAATACACGAACTGGAAAAAGTCATTTAGTTAATAGTCTGAAATCGAATCTGCAATATTTTCGAAAAAGGTTTAGTAACATATGGACTGACGATATTGTTAATCAACAAGATTATTAATGCTTATTAAGGAAATGTCTTGTTGGTTGTTGCCATTAACTTCACTACAGAGTTTTGTCTTGCCAATCATCACAGCTCTGATTTTATTACTCTCTGGGTTGTCGTCTTTCATCTGAGTGTACCCATACAAGAAGATAGTTTTGACAAAAAAAAAAACAATTTTCTTTTTAGGCACATACACATACATACATACATAACTGTACGCCTGTATCATGGAGTATTCAGAACACTAGAGGTAATAAAAGTATCTGATGTCACGTTTGACAAATTTTGTAGCAAGGCTATGTTAAGGTTACTTTTAGTTTTACTAGAATTGCTCAGTGAAATTTCAAAAGCCATGCATCATCGATTATTCTATGCAAATTACATGTTTCATATGTAGGTACAACATACCGAATGAAACAAATGTGGGTATTTAGACGGTAATATTCCTATACTTATTAAAAACAATCAACATTAAGTCAACATGAGGTTAATCGCCCGGTCCATTAATGACGCCCCCACTGTATGCAAAGTCATAAAAAAATGGCGTCAGAAATGGGAAACGTCATTATGTAAATACGTGTTTAGTGTAAATGGCCGTTAATATTCATGGCGTTGTGTTTTTCCAAGTTATTGTTGCCATCAAGTTATGTATGTGTAGGCAGAAAGAAAAGAAAATTGTAGAGCCGAAGTCAATCTACGGATATACTGGGTTTTAAACAGAATTTTTTGTTTCTACACGTATAGCAAGATTTTAGGGAAGATTCGTTGCATCAACTCTAGAAGCTAACACTTTAACTTTATTATTAATAATTTTAAATGGCAAAAACACTCACCCTAAGATTAACCTTATTGAATGGTTAAACGTAGTGAGATACTATGGGTATATGATTGTTGAACGAAGCAATTACCATGCAATTATTATTAGCGGTGACCATGAGACTCAATAGATTTATAGTACTTTACTGCAGCGGCCGGCAAGAGAGGCATGATGGACGAACTTGTGAATGTGGGCCGAGACGAAGCCGAGCCACACATACGTAAGTCCATCAACGCCTAGTTGCGGCCAAGGCTTGTAAAGTACTTTTCTCAAATAATGCGCGGAAATTAAACTAAGTAGTACAATTCAGAACTTTTATTTGAAAATACAATTATTGAAAGTACAATTCTTAAAATTTAATGTGGATTTTACGCGCCAAAGTATTTTTTTTTTCTATTTTTTTTAATATGTGCAAGCCAGTTCGAAATTTATATTAAACCTTTGATAAGTAAGCTCTTTGGTCGCCATGTTGTGGAATGAAAGATCGTACCATTTTTAAATTACACGACAAATATGATTTTACATAGTACCTAATTTATTTGACCGCTAAACACGACAGATATGGATATTCATACAACTACTGCCGGCCGCTGCTCGACCAGTACAGCAAGTGCAATTTATCTCGAAGAAGGTTGTAAAAATAATGCTCAAATTTCCAAGCAGGTTTAAGAAAAACGTTTTATTTTTAATTATAAAACAACGTTTGCATATTTTTGTAATACACATTTTTGTTTAAGATTTATGCTCACCCTCTATCTATAGGGATAGCATTTCAAAGACATTCAGTGACATTTATCAGTTACTAAATATTGGCTTTTTTACTAAAGACTAAGCCCGCGTTTGACTTGACTCAGCTGATGGTAAGTGAAGATGAGGTCGAAGGCACACGGGCCTAGGAAAGAACTGGCTCTTCATAAAATATCGCCGGAACACATCACCGCCGGAGCGGTAAAATTTGGCGGCAGATTTTATATGAAGGGAGGCGCTCCCCACTCAGTGCCTGACACGGGACCCCAGTTGTAAAAAACCCGTTAGCTACCGTAACTTAACCAAAATTATGGTTAGCTACCGATAAAATGCCGTTATTAACGGTTAAATATCCGACTGCGAAAGAGGGTAACGTTTTTTTTTCTTTTCTTGTATAGTCAACCTCCTTGCTGAAGAAAAGATCCGAATCGTATATGTTAGTCTATATAAACATATGAATGAACAAATGTGCCAAATTTCAATAGTGTATGTATGTTTTTTTGTATGTATTCGCATATCTCCGGAACTACTTACACGTTCGATTTAAGTAATTATTTTTTTGTTGTACTAGGTATTGTTCAACTTGGGGTTTATCATAATCTCATCAAAATCGGTTCAGTAGTTTTTGAGATAGGGAATTTCAACCGACTTTTTTTTGCCAGTCGAAGCTGGCATCATTGCGCAACTTGCGATTCACATTTCAATCCGTTAGCGACATTTCGCGGTGGTATTTAACCGTAATAAGCATATAATGCGGTTAATTAACCGTTAATAACGAAAAATGCATTTTTAACCGCGTGGTTAAAATCGTTAATAACTAGCTTCGCATCTATACGGCGGGACCCTAACACCTCGGTGACCTAACAAGCGGAGGTCACTCGGATTAGTCGCCTTTTACAACACGCTTATCCAGGGCCGGTAGGGCTATTCTAAGCCGACCCTACACCAACAAATATTATTTTGATTTGTTTTGAGTCTTATTGTTCTGAACAAGTGCACAAGTCTTATTGAGTGCACAAGTTAAATCCTTATTAATTATAATCATACTAATTTTTATAACTTTAACTGTTGTATTATGCCTCTAAAGGGAGTATATGTATATCAGAATTTGTACTTATAAACTATGTATATACCTTCTAATTTGTAGTTATAATGGCGTCAATATGAACTCTGCTGGCGTATTATATTGATTGAATTGATAAATAAATAATATCTTCAAGATCCGCAATATTTACAAGAAAACTACACGTAAATCACCAGGATAACAGCTTAGCTGTGAGGTGACATTAGCACGCACGACTACCCAACTTGTTTTATTTCTTTCATGTCGTAGCATATCGAGCATATCAGCTACAAGTATCACTTTGATCGCTTTGACAAAAAAGAGCCAATAGTTTTTTCCTTTCATCTTTATAACGTTTTTAAAACCGAACTTGCTTCAACTTTTATTAGGCAGAAATCATTATACTTTTAAACGAAAACTGACCCAGCAAGATTTTTTAAATTAGGTTGTTATAAATATTTTTCGAAACCGACTATTTCTATAAACATATTTAATAGTAGTTACACACACATTCACACACAAACACTAACACACAACATTACCTGATGCTCTCTTGACAATTTCTTTTTTATACTTTTACTTTAACTTAAATATTTTTCATATCATAATTTATTGTTTGTTTTTGGTGTCCAATATGTAAACTTTTGAAATAGATAACTGGTTTGTTAAAATTAATATGGGTTGAGCAAAAACTACTTATCCTATGGCTACAGGGCTCTGCCCTTTCTTAGGAAGTAGTGCACTCGGTAAAAATAATATAAATAAGTGTTAACTGTAAGTTTCAGCAAACTGTAATTTTACTGTATAATTTTAAGTACCTCATTTCTGAAAATAAACAATTTATTATTATTATGACTATTAGTTTCCTTTTTTTACATGTTCAATTAAATAAACAAACCCATGAGCTTTTTTATATAGGGTCTTTCAATAAGGATAGGTCAATTTCAAAATGGAATAAAACAGGCTGTGTGCGAAATATTAACGAAATTATTATTTTGTTTCAAAGACCTATTCATGTCCTATTTTGTTTTGATTATGACACCATTCAACTGCCCGCCGCGTCTTCAAACAGTGGCACAAATCTGAGAGGTCCAATTTTCAGCAGAATCAAATCGCCCAACCTTGGTACCAACTCACAACTCACGTCTGCATGATCAAGTTTGCACCTTCAAATCGTTCATGCGAAAATTGAAACACGAGTCATCCACACCGTACAATTTAGGCTAAAAAAATTGATTAAAATTTAAAATTGATCTGCCTGTTGATTGTTTTCTGTCTGCTGAAAATTGAACCTCTTAGATTTGTGCCACTGTTCGAAGACGTGGAGGGCAGTTGAACAATGTCATACTCAAAACAAAATGGCATAATAAGGTATTTCATATAAAATAATAATTTCGTTAATATCTCGAACGCAACCTGTTTTATTCCATTTTGAAATCGACCCGTCCTTATTGAAAGACCTTATATTATTATAGATACATGTTATGGACCAGAAGATTAATTAAAGCATTGATTAAAATACCACTATGCAGGATATTGAGTTATTATCATATTTACTTGATATATTATACACATACCACAAACTCTATTAACATTTGATTAATAAAGGCGTGACTATCAGTTATCTCACTAATTATGATACTGTGTCTTTATATTGTACTAGCTGTTGCGCGCGGTTTTACCCGCGCAATTTCGATTCCCGCGGGATTTTCGGGATAAAAAGTAGCCTTTACGAATTCGGAAGAATCCCTCTAAGTAATGGTAAAAGAAATTTTGAAATCGGTCCAGTAGTTTTTGAGCCTATTCAATACAAACATACAAAAATACTCAATAATATAATTCGAATTTCCTCTTTATAATATTAGCATTAAATGCAATAATACAAAACATTACAAAGACAACTTACAACTGGTTGGAGCTCCTCGGGTACAGTTAATGGCCTCAAAGTAAGCTAAGCTCGTGTTATGAGAAACCATGTAGCGAACTAGGGGGAACCTAGAATATAGAATATGGATAAACGCCCAGACCCGGAACATTTTTTTCTTGTTCCGTGCGGGAATCGAAGTGGGATTTCGTTGCTAAGCACGTCTAACAGACTTAAGTATCTACTTAGGATCAAAGTTTAGTGCAGATGGGCATAAATGTTATTATTAAATAAAACACTTTTTAACCGGATTTATCGCGTATATTTACATTTTAAATTTTGACTCGACGTTTCGGTGTCTTTGCAGACCCCGTGGTCACGAGCGACTGAGGTGTCAAGCGTCGGATTGATAGATTGAAAAAGTTATACATCATCATCTCCATCTGTTTCTCAGTCTTCGAGCGTAGCGTTCTGGATTGACACAAAACGAGCTGACAGTATCTTGAGTTTGAGATCGTGCAGCTTGCTGGATGTTAGATTTAATATTTTTCAGGATAGGGTCCCATGTCGGTGATAGTTTCCAACCATCTTCTCTATTGAAATTAGGGTGTTTTTAATTTCAATCGCTTCTCTGATCATTCTAGGAATGTAATGCTTCTCTCTAGATAAAATTTTCACAGAGTCAAACCTTAAGTAGTGGTTGGGCTTGTCCATGGAATGCTCACAAACTGCAGACTTTGAAGCTCTTCGATTTTTAATATCAGCTATGTGTTCTTTTACGCGGGTTGATACGTTTCTTTTGGTTTGACCAATGTAGGAAAGCCCACAGCCGCAGTCAATCTTGTAAACACCTGGGTCTTGTAAAGGGATGCTGCATTTAACTGAGCGAAGATGTTGACTTATTTTTGAATTAGGTTTAAATATTGTTTTTATTGAAGCGCGCCTAAGAATGTTTGAGATTTCATCTGTGACGCCCTTTACAAAAGATAAAAATGCAGGTTTGCGTTCGACTGTCTGCGGCTTCACGTGGTCACTGCGGCGGCGACGAGGTGGTTTGAGGCCGTTTTCACGAAGCACCTTGACAACATGTTTCAGTTCATCATCAATGTGCTGAGGATCGCAGATTCCATGTGCTCTCTGAAACAAAGAGGAGCCTACGGCGAGTAACTGGCTCGGGTGGTGGTGGGACTTCCCATTTAAATATCGGTCAGTATGGGTGGGTTTCCTATAAACTGTGTGACTGAGTGTACCATTTGGCTTTCTTTTAATTAAAACATCAAGAAAGGCTAACTTATAATCTTGTTCTAATTCCATAGTGAATTGTATTTTAGTATTAAGGGAATTATAAGTTAGCCTTAGAACAAGCAAGCTGCAATCCAGCAAGCTGCACGATCTCAAACTCAAGATACTGTCAGCTCGTTTTGTGTCAATCCAGAACGCTACGCTCGAAGACTGAGAAACAGATGGATGATGATGTATAACTTTTTCAATCTATCAATCCGACGCTTGACACCTCAGTCGCTCGTGACCACGGGGTCTGCAAAGACACCGAAACGTCGAGTTAAAATTTAAAATGTAAATATACGCGATAAATCCGGTTAAAACGTGTTTTATTTAATAGTATGAATCGCGAAAACTTAAGACAATATTATAAATGTTATTTTTTCGTTATAATTCAATACGATAATTCGTAACGATATTAATTTGTTACGATAGCTGCAAAGCTACACCATTAGAAGGAGCTCATTCATTCATTCACAACGTCACGCCTTTATCCCTTATGGGTTAGGCAGAACACCAGCGGTTATAAGAACATCTGATGTCACGTTTGACAAATTTGGAGGCGTTATAATGATGGAGAGTGACTCTTGCAGTGACAGTCAGCCTATCGCCCACAAAACAAATCTCCAATGAAACCTCTGTCCCTTGACTGACTTTTACAGTATGCCCGGGAAGATAAGCAGCTGGCACATTCTACGTGTTTCTTTCACTCCCAGTCCAGCATGGAATGATGTATCATTATGTAACAACCCCCCTCTCATCATATTATTATAACTATTTCCGTCTCTATCTCTTATAACTTCTCTCTCCATTTCTACATCTTCCCTAATTTTGCATATATCTCCACAAACGGATCTTGGTCTTTACTAAACTAACTAATTAAACTTTAAAACTTAATCCTAATATCTTTGGCCATTGATTTGTGATCGTGATCGTAATCGTCTAGTAGCTTCAAGGATCCTCTGTTATGAACCGAAAATAACTCAAGAACTTTTAACGTGAATTGAAATGGTATAAGTATTTCCTATTAACAAGTTATATATTTCACTAAAATATGAATATTACTTTATTCTTAAACATCTACCTAATTTCACTGAGATATTAGTTAAACCGTTTATTGATTGAAAATATATAATTTTATAAGATAAGCTTTCTTACCTAGTTTACTAAAACGTAAAATAAAACGTCAATTGATTAAAAATTAATATAGAATTTAAACAAGTAATAATTTTCTTATCTAGTTAACCATTTTCCACCTAAATATTAGTTTTCCTACCTAATTGACAGTTTTCCTACCTATACCCCTACCGGGAGGTCTGATACAACACTGATTCATTTGGATAATGATATCATAATTTGCAAATAGATTACTAAGAGTTTTAAGGCTTTCTTGTCTTACGACTTTATAAAAGCATCTCCAAATCAATCCTTGCTTGGATGGGGTCTGACCAGCTTATTTATTTAAACTTGAGCCATTTTGAGCTCATATAAATAATCAGTCTTAATAGACTTCTGTTAGGTTAAACTCTACTTATTATTTCAAGTAGGTATAAATTATAAATAGAATATTTCTCTATTCAAGTAGAAACACATTCTACAAAGTAAATTACTTTGATTTATTTACATAGCTTTGGACTAAGTAATTATTAGCCAATAATGATAGTTTAAGATCAAATTAGATCAACAGATATATTCATTCATATCCGTAGCTTTAAGTTTTCTAGCTTAATCAATTAGACACTTGTCATTCTTTATGGATATATTTTCCAATAAGTTTTGATAAATTATGATTCAGGTTATCAATATAGGATAACAAAATGAACAGTCAGTGACTCTGTCGATCAACATGTCTGATTTCGAGCGACCAAGACAGGGGTTGAGAAGGAGCATTCGTCCCAGTATGACCCATTCAATTGCTAAAAGTATACTTGATAATTCTTGTACTCATTTTACGTACGAACCAAATAACAATAAATCAAAACTTTGATTATAGTTTAATATTATCAAGACTCAGCTAGAATCCTTTTCACTAGATGAGATCTAAAATGAGGTAAACTACCTTTATTAGATTTATAGATTATTTAAATGTCGTATTTAAGTAAACAATGACGGACCTACACCCTACCCTACACATATTTCCCTAAATCCCTAAGTATAAACTCAATGTTTGCAAAACTAGAGATCTTGTCTCACATTTATTATTAAACGTGTTATGTGTGATGTAACTTAACTAAGTACAATGTTAAGTTCCTAAACTAAGCTGAATTTAAACTATACGATGCGAGGTTCGGGTTACCTCTTAAAGAAACCTAACACTATCACCCGGTGTTGTGCCGTTGATTTGGCGTTAGGCCCCCACAGCAACCGAGAGGGTTGGGAGATAAGAGGGGCCACAGGATTCCCTACTTATGTCATGTGAATAAATACATACATAGATAAAAAGGGACCACAGGAAGCAAATTACATTGGAGAGAATCACTGTCTAGACCCCGCCAATGTTCATTACTCCACTGCGTGTGGTAGATCTCACAAGTAGCCACTCATAATAACCCAAGGGTCACTAATCATAGTACCCATGCCCCAAAAGAGCCACATCTTGGGGAACTCAAACGGATGAGTTTTAATAGGAACTTCGTTGTCACAGTTAGTTTCCGTTCCTAAGGCCCCGGACTATGCCAATCCCTAATTCAAAGCAACAACAAAATGCTAAATTCATTCTGTTATGACATTTACATTTACGGTGGTTTGCATGTTCAATTTGAACTGAATGCTAAACCTTTATTAATCCATCTGTAACAAACAAATACATATTAGAAAACATATTAAAATATTAGACGCTACTCACTCACCGATGCTGAAAATCCAACTCTCCTCAACGGTGCCGTCCTGAAAATCCACTGACCCCAAATCCTGAATCCACCCTTATTTATACAAAACCTATCCTTCCGTTCGCCTCGGACGCCGCGGACGCCTCGTTCGTTCCGTTCGCCGCAGTCGCTATGGGCGCCTCGGACGTCGTGTTCACCGCGGCTGCCACGTGCACCTCGGACATCATGCTCATCACGTTCTCCGCGTTCTCTTTCAAAGAATTTTCTTAATACCAAATACTAGCTAATTTCCGCAACTAAGTATACTTGCAAACATTTAAATACGATACTATCAAGCATTGATGGCTCCTCCTGTGGTCTAATGTATCAAACCATCTCCGTCCTATATAGAAAAAACACACCTTTTATAGCGTATACCCTACCATTTCTTGGTCAAATTATTAACTATATTAATGCCGTTTTATAACCTATCCTGAAGATAAACTAAGTTTTAACTAGACATATTAAGCTACTAATAAAGGAGTAATGGTTCACAGTCTTTAATTAATTTCTTATGATATTACATATATTTGTGATGCAACAATCAGCTTAAACGAAGTCTGTTTTGTTACAATTAGAAGGAGCTAGGTTAGCATTATAACGTAAAAACAGAATATGCTAAGTAATTTCGTAGGTGTGTCGCCAGGGCCCGGTAACTCAGTGGAAGATAAATAAATATTAGTCCATAGTGAGCCTCTCACTACACTTAGACCGGTGCAAACCAAATCAAAACAAAAACACAGACTGATGTTCCCTTTTATTAAAAGTAGAGATTATAGAATATACTTTTGTTTCTCTCATTTAGAAATATATAAGTTCACTACATTCTGAATACACAGGCTTTAAAGTGGCTACCTACTCATAAGGATATACCATAAATAACTATTGTTTGGCATTTTTTTCCGCTCCGTTCCAACCTGACCTTAACCAAACGTCTCAACAACATAAACTAATATTCAACAATCTTTTCAACAACGACATCAACAATTTTTCTTCTCATAACACGAATTTTTCATCCCACCGACGTATATCGAAGTTGAACCTTACTATGTACACCTAGAACTTAAATTTGCACTTGATAGTTTAACTAGATATGCTGTTATATGATAAATGTTGGAAGGACATGATGATGGATGCCGTAGCCGTTTCATGCTCGATGGAATCTTCGAAAATAACATTTGTCACTTGGTACTAAATTATATTTTAGTTCAGCAGAAATACAAACTGAAATCTAAGCTGAAGGATGAAGTAATGCCGTCTGAATAAATTCTACATTCGAATTGATTTATTTAATGTTTTTTAGGTTAATATTATGAAAGCTCATTTAGATTTGAACTCTACTTAAGTATGCAGAGCTATATTTCAGGGCTAAATTTAATTATTATGTTCTTTGATACAATATAAACGTACCTGCATATTTATTTTAGTATCGCTCAGTAGAAAAAAGTAAAGATATGGCACCAAAAACTTTTTTACAAATAGTCGCTATTGATGAACATGCTCCGCACTATACGATACTACGACGCGGCATTTAATTGATCACGTTTGATAATTGATTACTTGATGCAAAAAAATGCTTGTACTACGTCGTAGTAGTGTTTTGTAGTAGCGCGTAGTCGTCTTTATTCTTGATGGTATTACTTCATGATTTAGAGTGACCATGCTGTGCTGTATGTTAGTGAATATATTAATTTACTCTAAAAAATACCTACCTATTTTGCAAAAATTGTTTCTATGAACTGTTTTTTGTGTAAAAAAATTGGTAGGAGATTACAAAGTAGCCCTGTAGATTTGTGACAGTTGTCTATGGAGACTTGACATCCAATCAATTCTCGAGTCACGCTCAACGCTTAAGAAAGCTAATAAGCATGCTAACTCAATGATAGCTGTTCCATTTCGAGTCTACCATAACTGTCAACTGAACCGTGTCCTTTCAAAAAAGTGATATTGGTAGAAATTGTCTGTTTTGTAGTCGCAACAGCTAGTTGTCATGAATATCAAACCTGAACTGAACTGAAAGCTAATAAGAGCCAAAATTAAAAAAGTGTCATTGTCTTTTTGTTCGATGTCAATTTCTTGTACAGCCAATATACTATTCGGGACTTTTAAGAGTGCTTTAGAAGGACTCATGCCTCCTTCATTTGTTTTACAGAGAGCGAAAATGCCTCATTTGAGTAGATTGAGTTTTTGCCCTTTGACGTCAGACTTGTAGACACGGCCGCCTATATTAGCTTTTTCTAGTTGATATTCTAAGCCGTGGAACGAAACTTTTTGAACATTTATTTTTAGGTACAGTTGTTTTAGTTACTACCACTGTGGCGATGGGGTAAACCTATCTGCCTCAGACGCCAGTGGTTGCGGGTTCGATTCCCACTTGGAACTATAAAAAAAATGTTCCGGGTCTGGGTGTTTGTCTATAATAAAATCCCCAGACAATCACACCAACTATATAGCCTCAAAGTAAGCATAGCTTGTGTCATGATGGGATACCGAACTAGGGGGGAGAATATAAATATGTACATAAATAAATGAACACCCAGACACGGATTTTTTTTCATTGTTCCGTGCGGGAATCAAACCAGCAAACCCCTGGCGTCTGAGCCAGATAGGTTTACCCCATCGCCAAAGTGGTCGTCAAAAAAGTGGATGTTCTCAATTCGTGTGTATATTTTTTTTTGTGTCTTTGTTACACGATGTTTTGGTCAATTATGAATCAATTTTAAATATTCTTATTTCATTTGATACAAGATACTTCAGAGGTGGTCCCGTAAAAATTTCATCGTAATCGATTTTGTACTTCATAAAAAAATTTAATAGTTGAAAAAATATGTACGAGTACGGAGAATATTTGAGCTTGACGACCGTGAACCGTGAAGTCGTGAAGTCAGTTTTTCAATGCTCTGCATTCGTCGATTATTATAAAAAGTGTTTTTTTTCAAATTTGCTTTAGTATTAATTTCTGAGTCTAAAGGTAGTGATTTAGTGTGAAAGCGCTTCGCTGCGACTGAAAAAGCTCAAAACGACGTTATTAATATTAATATGTGCAAATTAAAATCGCAATTTGTATTCGCGCAGTTTTCCATTTAAATTGATGTTTTTATAGTAAGGTGGTTTTCATTTAAAACTGTTCTTGTTTTCCCTTAATGGTATGAAAAAACGTATGATGGTAAGTAAACCGTATGTTTCATTTTTGATCTTATTGTCACTGACCATCACTAATTTTCTCATACTATGATATCGCTAGATAGATGAATACCAAATAGATGGATTCCTAGCCTATGGAGGTCCTAACGCAGTGGTCACTGAGATTTGTAGCTTCAAGAAAATTTATCCAGAAAATTAAAATAAAACGTACAAAACTGAAGAAACTATTATGAAAATCTACAACTTCAGGGCAAATTGCTGTATTCATCATCTAACTACCTCTCTAAATCCACTCCCTAACCCGAGACTTCTACCATAGAAAGCAACATTACTTATCTCTGAACCAAAAACCCGCCATATTAGCGACGTCATCAAAATAACATAAATCCTATCGCAAGATAAACAGCGTAATCGAATTACCAGTCCATCCAAGATAAAAAACATGACCCGCAAACTAAGCTCTATATGTCTTATCTATAAGTTTTTTTTCGTATGGCTGGAGACTTTCAATTATTTTCCGAACTCGGCTATCGGTACATCGGAGTCAGCGGCGCATGAGTAGAACTTGGCCGACCCTTTATTAAATGAACTGTAAGAGTTGGCAGTGTCCGCGCTGGAACTAACTTGGCGCGGTTTAGTTCTGTGAAGTTTTATTTTGCAGTTTTTAAAACTGGGTTTGAATAAAACATTTTTTGTTGAATTAAATTATACAGTTTTTCATTAAAATGCCAAAGGCTGCCTTTATTGTTTGGAAGCAAGAAAGTGGTTAGGTACTGTCGTCATTTGTATTTCAACTGACATTATAACTACTTATAAAAGAAGTGTTGAATTTTGGATAAAGTAATCAATAGGTTTTTCTATATAAAACCTTGCTCTTCAGTATTTATTAGACCCAGATGCCATTTACCAACAGGATCCAGTGCTTGTTTACTGGCTTACCAACTTGATAAAAAAAATCTTTTATTAATACCACATAGTTAAAATTAAGGCACTTAAGTTGATGATGAAACTGGCTCTTCGCAGAAACGTGTGGCCCTTGATTCGGGCAGGGGCGTAAGGCGATTCAAAGTCAAAAAGGCTTTAAGGTTTAAAGTTACAATAAAAAAGGACAAATTAATAATCTAATTTTCAATAATCTACGCCGTATTCGACAGTACATTACTTTAAGAAGAAGTTGCGTGTTCGACATATTTCAACACTCTTCAATTTTAGATCTTTAAAACTTGATGTCAAAGTAATAATGCAAAGTCAAATAAGGCCCAATTAAGTTTTCTTGAGATACCTTGTAATTTAAACTAAGTACCAGGAGTTCAGAAACGACAAAAGCTATGCTATAAGATATAGAAGGCAGTTAATTGCCAGCTGCACCACCCTTGCCGCAATAGTCATCGCTGGATTTTTAATTACTTCGTCCCCTTTGTCTAAGTTGCTAATTGTCCGACAGCAAACTTGAAAGTAAACTTGGATTTTCTGTTCCGATAGCAACGGATTTTATCTTAGTTTTTTTTTTAACCCACTTGTACTAGGTATTACGTGTCTTGCCTTTTAGATAAATTTTTGTTCACAGGTGTAAAGGAGTTGACTGAAAAAGAGTGCCAAGAGTTTTTTACCGCCGGCCTTTTTTTGTCTCTTGGTCTACTGTAATATCTTATCTAACAACTATCAACAACTAGTTAAAGCCAAAGTATATGATGACTGACTTCATCAAGTGTTTTGTGAAATTCCTAAGATGAATAAAATTTTTTGAATTTTTGAATTTTTGACATACACAACTTCACGCCTGTATCCCGTATGGGGTAGGCAGAACACCAGAGGTAATAAAACCATCTGATGTCACGTTTGACAAATAAGGAGGCATTATAATAGTGAAGAGAGACTATTGCAGTGACAGGGGGTCAGCCTATCGCCCACAAAAAAGCCTCCCATAACACCTCGGTCCCTTAACTGACTTTTACAGTATGCCCGGGAAGAAAAGCAGCTGGCACATTCTATGTTATTCTTTCGCTCCCAGTCCAGCATAGAAGCAATTTTTGATTTTTTGAATTTTTAAGTTAAACACTATTGAGTAACTAAAACCTAAAGTTTATGGTACCTACTTTTTAAAAACATAGTTATCCTTATTTCTATACCTTATTATCAACATATTATTGCGAGCAGTAGCTCGTTTGCTGACTGAAATAAGTAAAACAAAAGAATGGTCGGTGTATCCGCTTTAGATCGGCGTGTCAGACATATTTATTTTCTTTTTGTTGTATGTCTCCCACGTGTTGCAATAATACACGAGTAATATAATTATGGTTGTTTTGAAATGAAAATGTAGATTTGTCGAATGTATTTCGTTGTGTTGCGATCGGTGGTAGTTATTAGAGGGGTGTGTGGCGGAAGAGGTGAATGGCCGCGACCCACTGCCCGACGGTTGGTGTCGGGATGTTGTATATATTGCTAGTCGCTATATCAACTTTGATAGCGCGATGTAGGAATTACGTTGTGTCGTCATCGTTCTATGGAGCGTCGCTAGATGTCGCTACAGGTGTTACCAGACCAATCGATCGAGGTCATCGGTTCTTCGATCGTTTTTTCTGATCGAATCTGTATAAAAACAGTAAAATCCATCGATCAAAGTCTACAAATTCATTCTACCGTCGATCGATCGATCGGTGTGGAGCATCCTTAAAAAGCTGATATTGCTATAAAATATGGTAAAAGTAAGGTCGAGTATCACATGTCCTATCCTGCGTTCCTGGTAAATATAATTCATGACTTTATTTTTTCTATAAGTAAACAATTTATTTGAAGGTCTTCATGGTGCAGTGGTCTAGACGCTACGAGGTCGCGGGTTCGATTCCCGCAGAGAACATGAAAAAATAAATGTTACGGGTCCGGGCGTTTCTCTGTATATGTATCTTATGTTATAGTTGCCCCAGTTCGCTCCATGGTACCTCATAACATAAGTTTTGCTGAATTTGTGGCCAGAGTAGTTGGTGTGACTGTCTGGGGATTTTATTATTTTTAAAGTAATTTTACCAAAATCTCTTATTTTCTCCTTTGTTACAGCTTTCAAACGATGCAGCTGTAAACATGCACCGGGAATCGAACCGTGAACTCATCTGACAGGAAGATACCCAGTGGCACAGTGGCTAAGAAAACTGTCACTATGGCCGACCCTGACGCGTTCGACGACGAGGTATGCAATCGTTACACTAGTAATTTTAAAAATATGAAAATATTTCATCATTAATAAAATGTGTATCCCGTAATTCGAACAACTCCCTCTTGGCAGAAGGTGGTAAAATGAAAATGAAAACTTTTTTATTCGTGGTAGGTCATTTTATAAACATTACGAACGTCAAATGCTGGATGAGGGCGGCACGGGTCCGGACGACATGACGAATCCTGGGGGAGGCCTCCGTCGAGAAGTGTGCATCTCTCGGCCTATGAAGATGATGATCGCCCGTTATCCACCAATGTCTTGGTGTTGTCAACTACTACTTCTTCTTCGGCTTTAAAAAACGAAATGAAAGTAGAACCCTAGGTAGACCGAGAGGAAAAAAGGTATTACTAACTAATATTCACTAATATAGCTGTCAAATATTCGTCAAATATCACCGCACAATCATCGGTGATGTAATTCGGTAATGATGAAGATACAGTTCCTTCCCGTGAGTTGTCATCTTCGACCTCATCTTCTTTTGCCATCAAGTAGCAATGAGGTTAAGCGCGAGTTTTATAAATGGAAAAAAAATAATCTAAAGAAATTAAAACCTAAGCAATATCCGATGGAAAGGATCTACCGCGATTATTGCACTCCCTAAGGTCTTAGCTTTAAGGCTGCAAACTGGTCGGCAGTGACGGCATTTCCGCGACACGATAGAGAGCATTGAGTTTGTATGAAACCGCGACAAATCGCTCTAACGCCCGCTGGCGGCGTCGAGAACTGCCCGCACCGCTGCTGTCGCTCTCACTGTCGCCGCCGTCCAGTTTGCAGCTAAGGACTTTTATTTTAGAGTCACCGCATTATTAAGGGTACTTAGTTACACAAGTTGTAATGGATTTCAACAACACTTTGAATACTTTTTAAGCCTGAAGGAAAAAATATATAATTTTGAAGAACCTGTTTCATAAAACCAGCTTTCATAAAAAATATATGAAATCGTGCATCTCGTGTTATTGGATAAGTTATTAATATTTTTGTGGTTATATTTAAACAAAGGCCTAGACTAAGGCCTAATATTTTGACGGAAAATAACGTATAATCGTTTTTGAACCAAGTGTCACAGGAACAAACATAATGTCAAAACCAAAATGTCAAAACGATAAAGTGAACTGAACAAAAAACAATTTAAAATTTAATTAGATTGCGCGGGAAAAAGAAAAACAAAATGGCGTCGCGGCGTTTTTTGGACATCTGTCTGCTGAAACCGAGAGGTAATTAAATTAATGCTGGAATGAAGTGAAGAATGGGGTTAAACTTTTATATTAGCTGGCTACCGAAAAGGTTTGGTTCTGAATATTTAAGTAACTTAAATGATTAAGTGTCTGCCCGACAATTTTCTCTTGACGGAATAATTTAATAATCTACTTGGACAAAAGTAACTAATATTCGAATCAAAGTATACCATAAAGTTACACAGAAACATGAAAAAAGTCGTGGCGTGTTTGTTCCTGTGTGTATAATTTGATACCTTTAGCAGGTTAAGCTACACTCGGCGCGATCGGTTCAAGGCTGGTAAAGAGTAACACATTTATTGTTAACAAACAGTACAAATCATTAGACAGAAATGGACACATTTAAAAAAATACATAGAACTAACATGCACTGCAATAACAAAAGGATACACAACTCAGCTTGTGCTTTGTAGCTAGGTGCGACAAAGAGCTGATTTTCAGTTGCAGCCAAAAACAGGTAACACGGGCGCTGGAACTGTACAATTAAACAAAATATTCAGATCCATACAACATAATATATTACAACGATAAGTGGAATAAAACTATAATACCTAATAAACAAGGATGCGTGACCGTCGGGTACCTGGTGCTTGTTTACAGAAGTCGTACCTTTGTCGGAAGCTATTTTTGCACCCTGAAAATTATCAGCATTGCGCCTACATTCGTTACATTCAGAATCAACGTTTTTTTTATTTTCCTTAAGGAAATTTTATGTCTAAATATGAATATAAGAACAGTTATAATTAAACATACATACATACATAACTTAACGCCTGTATCCTAACGGGGTAGGCAGAACACCAGAGGCTATTAAACCATCTGAGGTCTCGTTTGACAAATTTAGAGGTATTATAATGATGGAGAGAGACTATTGCAGTGACAGGGGGTCAGCCTATCGCCTGCAAAACTGTCAATTAAACCTCAGTCCCTTAATTGACTTTTACGGTATGCCCGGGAAGAGAAGCAGCTGGCACATTTTATGTTTTTCTTTCACTCCCAGTCCAGCATGGAATTAAACTACAGATCAATTATGCAATAAAATATAGTGTTTGCATTAAAACTGATTGAATACCAAAAAAAGTATAAATCTAAAAGTATCAGTCAACTCTAAGTTTCTTTTTCAACACACTTGCTTGTAAAGTGAGCCTTATTCTATCGAATTTAGAACTATAAACTGGGCTATAAGTCACGCGTGCATAATATATTATACCCTAGTGCATAATATAATGAATCCTACAAAGTTGAATTGTACTTAAGTGCAAATTACATGCGAGTAAACAGAGCATATTTTATTGATCCGGGTTATACATTAAATATATGAGCGCGCGCGTCCAGGCGGCGCGCGGACAGGCGGCGCGCGTGCAGCAGCAGCGGCCCGCACAACAACAATAGCGTGTGGTCGTGTAATGGGACAGGGTTACTGACGCGCAGCAGCTAACAGCTGCTTCAAATAAATTTTATGACCACGTATGTCTGTCTTTTACTCACAAGTGTGTTGAAAAACGTCGTATGTAACTAGTGAGCGTTGCTAATTACAGTCTCGGCTCATTATTAAGCCCTCGCCTGCGGCTCGGGCTCAAATCACAGCCTCGACCGTAATTAGCAACTTAGCTCACTTGTTACATAATATACTATTACCGGCGAAAAGAAACCGTATTTTTCTTATTACGAAAAACAAGACGCTCCAAAAATATCACGAATAATTCATGATAATTTTCGCTTACCTTGAAAGCCCCTGTTACCAAAGCCTTCCAATTTAGGCTATGTAAATGACTTCGTTTTATTTTATTTATTCATTTTAGGCCTGGAAATAAAAACCAGGGCACAATAACTCATTACCGTTAACAATTTATGCTCTCCCAGATTTCAGAAGCATGGAAATCCATTTTCAACCGTCAGGCGCGTAATGAGAATTTATCTGCTCAAGCTGTAATGAATGTACCGACCTATAGAAGTATTATTGATATTGAATGACGTATATAACTTACATATCAAATAAATATTGATTAGTACTTTCGGACATTCAATGTAAGTATTTCGTAAGTTAATATCAGTAAATTGGGTTTTAATATTATGTGAGGTAATATATATATTATACACTTTCTTTCTTTGCTGGACTGGGAGCGAAAGAAAAACATAGAATGTGCCAGCTGCTTCTCTTCGCGGGCATACTGTAAAAGTCAGTTAATGACCTAGGTGTTATGGGAGGTTTTTTTGTGGGCGATAGGCTGACCCCCTGTCACTGCAATAGTCTCTCTCCACTATTACAACGCCTCCAAATTTGTTAAACGTGACATCAGATGCTTTTCTTACCTCTGGTGTTCTGCCTACCACATACGGGATACAGGCGTGAAGTTATGTTTGTATGTATGTAGGAACACTTTGTACGTATTATATCTTTAGTCTTTAGTTATGTATTTCTGCTGGAAGAAATATAAGTTTTAATATTTATCAACTATGATATTATGTTCATGACAAATAAAGTAAATATTATTTAGATCTATAATAAACAGGGCTAATAAAAATTAATCCTGTATAGGGTTGTTTTTTAGTTTTAGGGATATTATGTAAGAGTCATAATATGATGTTATGGGCCTTCTGACTGGAGGATGTTCTCTTTTTTCATGTTTCTAAAAAAACCCAGACAATCACACCAACTACATGGATTCAAAGTAAGTGTAGCTTGTGTTATGGGATACCATGTAGCAACTAGGGGGGGCAACCTAGAATATAAATACATAAATAGAGACACCCAGACACGGAACATTTTTTTTTCTTGTTCCGTGCGGGACTCGAACCCGCAGCCACTGGCGTCTGAGGCAGACAGGTTTACCCCATCGCCAAAGTGGCCGTTTATGCCACGGCACAT
Organism: Stenoptilia bipunctidactyla; assembly: GCA_944452665.1. NCBI lineage: Eukaryota > Metazoa > Arthropoda > Insecta > Lepidoptera > Pterophoridae > Stenoptilia > Stenoptilia bipunctidactyla. The sequence goes on from OX101741.1 coordinate 19,465,198, forward strand.
GATTGAAATGATAAACGAAAAACGAAGTACAACGAAGTTTTTAAATAGAGTCGTATACAAGTTCAACAAATAAAAATGCAAAATCAGTTTTCTTTAAACACCAGGGAAAAATAAATACTAAGAGATGAATACCTCATTTCTTCAGACATCAAACACAATATAAAATTCCAACTGTCCTCGAAATACCAAAGAATAGGCGCTCTGAAAACGCTAAAATATTCAACTGTTAAAAAAACCAGCCGACGACGGCGCGGCGGCGTAGCGGTATGGAACTTCATCAGTCCCCCGGGGCTGTGATGTTCCATCAGTGAGTGACATCACTTGACGTCACAGGCGAATAACTTATGCTCTGTGACATGTGGATGCGCTATTTTTAGGAGCATTAAGGGCATATGTCTTACATAGTTGTGTGGTAAAGTTGGTGAAATTATACAGGTTTAATGCCCGCTACTACTTTATTAGACTATTAAATATTTAACGAACTAAAGTCATCTATTGCGAAACAGTAGATAACTTTTTTATTGATGTTATAATAAATAAATATTTTTGACATCAACATACGTTTTTACCTCTGGCACAAAAGACAATAATGGTTCGGAATTGATAAAATATTAGCCTGTAATTTTACAAAAGACAGTTGTATATTTTTTATAGGTAAATGTTATCGGTAGATACAATACAGAGAATGTCGTGTTCAAACAAATTTATAAACTAAACAAACAACCCTTTTATTATATTAGTATTGATTCTGATCCATGCCTCGAGATATATCTAAGTTTTTTTACTTCCATTTTTCATTTCTAATGATAGACCAAAACAAGTTATATTTAATTTAAACTCTCAAGGACCATTTCTCACAGCCTTCGTAAACCCTGAAACCACCCGCTAAATCACACACAAGAAAAACAAAAAAGGAAATAAGTGAAAAAAGTATGCGTATCAATTTGAAATTAGATTTTTCCTAACCAAAGGGAGATATTTGAGATCAAAGTGGCTCGTACGACAAAACACCAATTTCATATTAAATAAAACACTTTTTAACCGAATTGATCGCGTATATTTTAAATTTTAACTCGACGTTTCGGTGTCTTTGCAGACCAGATGGACAAAGTTATACATCATCATCTCCATCTGTTTCTCAGTCTTCGATCATGTATAACTTTTTTCATCTATCAATCCGACGCTTGATACCTCAGTCGCTCGTGACCACGGGGTCTGCAAAGACACCGAAACGTCGAGTTAAAATTGAAAATGTAAATATACGCGATAAATCCGGTTAAAAGTGTTTTATTTAATAGTATGAATCGCGAAAACTTAAGACAATATTACCAATTTCATATGTAAGAATAGATTCTGATCAATGGACGTAGGATCTTCGATTTTTTTCTGCCATTGTACATTTCGAATGGTAGACCAAAACCAGTTATGCTTAATTTACCCTATCAGTAGCACATTCTCACTTCGTAAACCCTGAAACCACCGCTAAATCACACACCTGTTAAGATGATTTCACTTCCAGCTCAGCCACTAATCATCGCGGCCCATTTGGCTTATCTACCGCCGCCACGTCTCCGCAATATGTTTGAGCCTTATTTGCATGCAAGTTATACCGGGCCGATATTCCGGTAAAGAACTGTTTAGATTGGAGGCGACCCGGCCAAGATTACCTATTTTCTGTCAAAACATAAGAGTAAATAAAACAAATTATTAAAGTGGGTTTTTATATCCAATTTACACGATGAATGTAATTCATTTCTTATACAGTTTGCTTGAAAATAAAAGATATTGCTATAAGATCTTTTAACTTAGGCCTTATTTTTCAATAGTCAAATATAAGTTATCTAACATTATTAAAGTTGTTTTTCATTATTTGTTGTATGACGTACAATGACACTTATATTAAGACTAAATACCACTTTACTTTGTCAAATAAAACTTTGTCAGATAGGTAATTTTTATCTGATTTTTGGAATATCAAGCCTAGACTTGCTATGTAGTCTCTATAGCTTATATAAAAAGCTTACTTTGGAACCACAGAGAGTTTCAGTTGGGGTAATACATTATTATTATTTATTATAAGGGACAGAGGCGTTATTGGCATTTTCGTGGGCGACAGGCTGACCCTCTGTCACTGCATAGTCTCTCTCCATCAATATAATACCTCCAAAGTCAAACGTGACATCAGATGGTTTTATAGCCTCTGGTGTTCTGCCTACCCCATAAGGGATTCAGGCGTTAAGTTATGTATGTAATATATTTATTTATTATTTATTTATTACTCCATGTTAAACACAGCTTAACCCTAACCGACTGCCTAAGCCCGGTATAGTTTTGCATATGAATCTATAGGTAAGGCGGCTAGCGCCCTTCGCGGATACTTTGCGAACTATTTTCTTTGTAACTAATCAATTCGAAGTACGCCTTAACTAAGTGAGAAAAGAACTCTCGAAAGTTCTTTTCAATGTCTACTAATATAATTAAAATGGAGAGTTTGTTTGTTTTTTTGAACTTGATTGTCTTTTGTATGAAGTAATAGTTACGAAATCTGTAGTAAAAGAAAAACGAGGTAAACTCTATAGTACTCTATCATCATAATCACAAATCTTTGTAATGATTCCACTGCAGGTTCTAGGTTCGAACTCTAGCTTAGGAAATACAGGACTAAAGCTCCTCCGAAGCCCAACTGATTGTTAAAGATTTTCTATTTAATCCAACGCGCTTTGAAATCAATTACTTCCTTAGATAGAAGTCCTTATACGATCAAATCTCCTGCATACTTCACGCCTGTATCCCTTATGGGGTAGGCAGAACACCAGAGGTTATAAAACCATCTGATGTCACGTTTGAAAAATTTAGAGGCATTATTATTGGTGGACAGAGACTATGCAGTGACAGTGGGTCAGCCTTCAGTCCTGAACGGCTGCTCAACTTATACACAGCCCAAGTGAGGTCGTGCATGGAGTACTGTAGTCACCTTTGGGATGGTTCTGCCAAAAACCAGCGCGAAGCGCTAGACTCTGTTAAGAGCCCGTAAATTCATAAATAACAACAACCTTACAAATAAAAAATTGCAGACGCGCTGGAGCATCGTCGTAAGGTTGCTTGTTTGACACTATTTTATCGGCTACATTTTGGTGATTGTGCGAGTGCTCTTTTTGACCCAATTGAACCCACTCCTTTTTACCACCGGACTACCAGACGCAGACAGAACTTCCATCCCTATGTAGTGGATTTACCAAGAAGACGAACAAAACGCTTCGATAGTTCCTTTTTGGTACGGATTGCCAAGGTGTGGAACAATCTGCCTGCGTCTGTTTTTCCTGACCACTACAGTCCTGGAACTTTTAAGTGTCAAGTGAATAGGTTTCTCGTGGATGGACGTGTAGCACCATAGTCTTCATGCGTACTTTCCATCAGGTGGCATGGAAGAGAAACGTCCTCTCCTTACAATATAAAAGAAAGCCTGTCGTCCACAAAAAAAAACCTCTAATAAAACCCCTTTCCCTTAACTGACTTTTGCAGTATGCCCGGGAAGAGAAGCAGCTGCAATATTCTATGTTTTTCCTTTGCTCCCAGTCCAGTCCAAATCTCCTGATGCTATTTAAACAGAGTTCATTTGATATTCTTTTATGTTTTGACTTCAAGATTTTAGGGTCGTAAAGTGACGTAAGCTAATTTATTCCGGTCGGTAGGATTGCCGAAACGCGGGAAAAGTTAGGACAATAAAGTTAAGTAGAGTGAAAACATATTATGTTGTTGTCATCATTATTTAGATCAATATGGGTTACTCTGGATTCACTATACTTTTGAACGAATAGTTACAAACTTCTATAGGTAGTCTATGTAAGAACTTGTAGACAAAACGATAAAACAAATCACAAACCTCGATAAAACTTTACCTAAATGTTTAATTGATGTGATAAGTTAATCATGCTAATTTCTTCATAACGATGATACACGGATTACATAGATCTAAAAGAGTAGATCATCTTTAAAAGATCATCATAATATTTTTCATCGCAATGTTAATGAATATATTACTTAGTATAAATTATATTTCGCAGCTTAATTCTTTGCGATTTATTAGGTTTACTTATTGTAGTATCGGTCCCATGTGTCAGCCTTGCACGGTTATTTTAGAGTCTTTTTTTTTTTTTTTTTTTGTATTGGCAACACTGCTTCACCTCCGGCTCCTAATTAACCGGCCCTTTTGGAATCATTGTTCGTTCCCGTGCTCAAGCCTTCGCACGTGTTCCTGGCAACGCTCAAGACTTCATTGTAACGGTCATCTAGTGTTACACAAAGCTCTCAAGATGGGGAAGAAGCGCAAGAACGAAGATAAGAATGAAATAATACGAAGAAAAATAAGGAGACTCGAAAATAAGCTGAGGAAAAGAATTCGCGTTATTTCATCTGACGAAGAATCCATCGAATTTAAGTAAATTATGTAACAATGTCATTTAACATTGTTTAAAAACTTGTATTCTGCGCGTCTGTCTGCAGATATACTTACTTTATAACCCAATTTGTACTTATTTAAAGTACTCACTTGTCAAATGACACAAATTTGTACCACGCCTGAGGGTACTCACTAAAAAATATAATATAAAATAATGCTTTACTTAAGCACAACACACTTACTTTATAACCCAATTTGTACTTATTTAAAGTACTCACTTGTCAAATGACACAAATTTGTACCACGCCTGAGGGTAGGTACTCACTAAAAAATATAATATAAAATAATGCTTTACTTAAGCACAACATACTTACTTTATAACCCAATTTATACTTATTTAAAGTACTCACTTGTCAAATGACACAAATTTGTACCACGCCTGAGGGTAGGTACTCACTAAAAAATATAATTATAAAATAATGCTTTACTTAAGCACAACATACATTATTTGTGCCCGGTAGCATTTATGAAATAAAACGTATTCATGATAATATCAAAAATTATACTACAGAACTAAACCTATTTTAAAAATACCCACAAAAAAAATACGAACATGGTGAAGTTCTAATCATAGCTTCACCGAACAACCGTGAATCTATCGTGGAAGTCATTCCCGAAAGTTCACCACATCACGAAGAATCGCTTGAAGAGGAGGCATGTATGAACGAGGCAGTTCCTCATACGTCGTCGTCGGCACAGAATCCAGTACCTTCGACGTCGGATCTCACAAAGGAGGTACGAGGAGACAGTGGTATTGATGTCGAAATACTGTCATTATTAGGGGAAGTTCCCCAGTCGCAAGATATTTTGGGAGATGAAATTAATAAAAACATATCCGATAGATGGCAGCTCATACTTACCAAGGGTCTCATCAAAGAAACAAAACAGTCCTTGTTACAAGAATATCGGGTACCCAAAAACTGTGAAATGCTATTAACGCCTATCCTCAACCCTGAAGTTAAAGCGGGTATTTCAGAACTGACAAGCAAAAAAGATTTTTCCTTAATGCTTAGTCAAAAACAAATCAGCATTGCTTTGGCTGCATTAGCGCAAACGACAGAGAAAGTCATTACAAAGAAATATTCATCGCAGGATATTCTAAAACCCTTAAGTGATGCAAGCAAATTGTTGTGCGATTCCTTCTACTACCTAACGAAGGCCCGAAGAAATTTAGTTATTAATACTATCAATGCAGAACTAAAAGATACCTTTCGTCAGACCACCATAGATACATTTTTATTTGGGACCGATTTACCAGAAAAGTTAAGGTCCGCAAAAACTATACAAAAAACCGGAGAATCCCTTAAGCCTTCACAACCATTTATTTCAAACAGAAACAACCAAAATTATAGGATTACTTCTCAAAATTGTTTAAACTGGAAGCCCCCGCAACGGAAGCCTGCTGCGCGGCCCGAAGCGGGGAGACCTCGCCCGGTGCAGCGCTCGGGACCGCCGCCGCCGCCTCCGCCGCCTCCGCCGCCGCCGCGACACACCTCGAACTACACACGCTCACGCTCGCCGCCCAAGAAATACAACAGGAGGTCAGTTATTCTGGCCGTCTAAAGCTATTTTACAAAAATTGGTTAAAAATAACTAATGATCCTATAATTTTGTCCTGGATTAAGGGATATAAAATACCGTTTATTAAAAAGCCCTTCGGAAATAGTAATCCTGACTCAAGATATAAGCCAGATAAAAATTTTAACGATTTTAAAATTTGCATAGATTACTTGATTCGAATAAAAGCCATACCTAAGTGTACATACGATAGTGAACAGTTTGTATCCGATATATTTTAGTACCTAAACCAAACGGAGACAAAAGGTTCATATTGAATTTGAAAAAAATTAAACAAGTTTGTTGAAACCGTCCATTTTAAAATGGAAGGCTATAAAACTGCATCTAAATTCGTTACCGAGCGATGTTTTGTGTCAACTATTGATTTAAAAGACTTATATTTTTTTCTACCAGTTCATAACTCGCACAAAAAGTACTTAAGATTCAAATTCAATAACAAACTATATGAATTTAATTGTCTACCTTTACAAAACTTTTAAAACCTGTTATGGAATTTTTGCGATCACATCAAAGAAATATGATATCAGTTATTTATCTCGACGATATTTTTTGCGTTGGTAAAACAAAGGCAGATTGCTATAATAACGTACTTTTTACAAAGACACTTTTAGAAAGTTTAGGCTTCTAGATTAATTGTGATAAGAGTTCTTTACAACCCTCAAACACATTTAAATTTCTAGGCTTTGTATTTGATTCCCAAAACATGGTTTTAAAATTACCTCAAACAAAGAGGGTAAAAATAAAACAATCTCTTTTAAAAATCTTCGAAGCAAAAACAATTAAGTTACGTAATTATGCACAATTGATTGGACTTCTCATATCGGCTTGCCCTGCTATTCAATATTCGTGGCTTTATTCTAAACGTCTTGAAAGACTTAAGTATTTAAGTTTATGTGAAAATTCATCATATGAACGACAGATTAGTTTATCATTAAATATCCGGGAAGATGTTTATTGGTGGCTAGACAAAATTGATAATGGTTATGCTAGCTTAAGATCTGATGATTATAAAATTGAAATTAATTCTGATGCTTCTCATTCAAGCTGGGGTGCCTCGAGTAATAACAAGGAATGTTTTGGTTATTGGAAGGAGTCTGAAATGACACTTCATATTAATTAATTTGAATTAAAAGTGGCATATTTAGGTTTAAAAACGTTTGCTAAAGAATTATCTGACTGTCAAATTTTGTTACGCATTGATAACGTAACCGCGATATCTTGCATTAATAGAATGGGCAGCATAAAGTACCCAAATTTAAATGATATGTCCAAAAAACAAAAAAAAAACAAAAAAAAAAATATGGCAGTGGTGCGAAACACGTAAAATTAAAGTATTAGCTTCTTATATTAATACGAAGGACAATTTTTTACCCACGGCATTGTCTCGCAAAAAGTTTCTAGATACTGAATGGGAATTAAGTGAACATGCTTATTGTGGTATTAAACGAGTATTTGGTGAAATAGACCAGAAATAGATTTGTTTGCCAGTAGGTGTAATACAAATTGCCCATTGTACATTACGTGGAAAAATGAACCCGAAGCATTTGCTGTTGATGCGTTCACCATCAGCTGGACTAACTATTATTTTTACGCATTTCCGCCATTTGCCCTCATTTTAAAGACACTTAGAGAAATAATAGATGATAAGGCCGAGGGTATATTCGTAGTACTAAATTGGCCCACACAGCCATGGTTCCCATTATTGAAAAAGATATCTATTTCTAAATCAATTTATTTTGAACCCAATATTAACCTTCTTCAATCTCCTATCAGATTGACACACAGCTTACACAAGATACTCGGTTTGATTGCCGTGAAGTTATCAGGCAGGTTTTATTAAATAAATCGTTATCTGTTGATTCTACAGAAATAATGTTATCTTCTTTATCTAGTAATACTTACAAGCAATATAACAGCTGTATCAAGTCTTGTTTAGTTATTGTTCCGAAATGCAGCACAATTACTTGACCTGTTCAGTTCATGTCGTAATTAATTTTTTAACCGATGTTTTTAACAAAGGTGCAAAATACGGAACTATTAATACATATTCTGCCATACATATAAATATGAGGTCATATGGGACACAAACATAGTCCTTGATTTTTTGGCTCAAAAAAAAAAAAAAAAAAGCAAACATTATCTTTAATGCACCTCGATAAAATAAGTAAATATAGTGTTGAAATGTTTATTCCAGAGATTTATCCTGTTCGGTGTATAGAATCATATATTAACAAAACAAGAGAACTTCGTAAAAACTGTAAATATTTATTTATAAGTTATAAAAATCCACATTCAAAACTATCTTCACAAAGATAAAGTAATTGGATAAAACAGACTCTGTATGAAAGTGGAATCGACACTTCGCTGTTCTGTGCTCACATCACTCGGCATGCTGCAACATCTAAGGCCAACAAGCTTGGAGTTAATTTAGATACAATTAGAAAAGCCGCTGGCTGGAGTAACTCTTCCAAAGTATTCGCTAAATATAACAAAGAAATTATTGAAAATTCTAGCAATTTCGCAACAACTATTTTGAGTGATTTTATGCCTACATAATAATTAATGTAGGTACCTAGTTATGTTGTTATATTTTGTATGGAAATTGATTTAATTGCTATATTATAACTAAAAATGGATAATAATTGTTGATCATGTAAGCTATTTTACTTATTTTCTCTCTGAACATCCTACAATAAGTAAACCTAATAAATCGCAAAGAATTAAGCTGCGAAATATAATTGAAGATCAAACGAACTTCTAAGTGAAGTTCGATCGAAATTATATGAGCAGCTTAATTCGAAGCGATTTATAATCACCCTCCCAGTTTAAAACGAAACATATATATTACTTATTTATTTACTGAAAATAAATATCCCAACCCTTATATCTTAATATAAGTAAAATACTTACCTGTGCTTATCGTTTTTTTTTACCTTACCATGCAATGGTTTATCCTATAAATAGAATAATCCATTACATTTTTATATAATTCGGCTTTAAACAAAATGATTCCAAAAGGGCCGGTTAATTAGGAGCCGGAGGTGAAGCAGTGTTGCCAATACAAAAAAAAAAAAAAAAGACTCTAAAATAACCGTGCAAGGCTGACACATGGGACCGATACTACAATAAGTAAACCTAATAAATCGCTTCGAATTAAGCTGCTCATATAATTTCGATCGAACTTCACTTAGAAGTTCGTTTGATCTTCAATTATTATGGTATAACTATAGTATAAATTACTTTAAGACACCTTTTTCCGCAATCAGAATGGTCTTGGGCTAAGTTATGAAAATAGAAGCTTGATCACTTTTTTTTTGTTTTTGTTGTTGTTGTTATTTGCTTATATTTTTTTCCTTTCTCATTTTATTAAATTTAAGTAGTTTGTAAGTTGTTTTATTAATGTACCTATTGTGCTAATTGCTGTGAATAAACTTATTTCATTTCATTTCATCACGTGGCCAAAAAATATATTTTATAGCTGGACTTATTATTTCTTTTTTTTAATAAGTATAATATAAATAGCAGAGCGATGATTTTCACAGATTACAGAACTAAATTGGGGGTTATGAAAGACATAGCTTATTAAAAAGCGAAATATTCAAATTAATTTTGCGTCTTCTCTCCAACATATCCAACATAACGTCTTGACAATCCTCCTTGATTGAGCCTTGATTAATCATCCCTTTATTTGACAAATAGTTGTCATTTACCACATCACTTACACTCATCAATATGCGCTCCGATTCACAACAATCCAAAGCTCGGAGACGACTCCAGTTCAAAACTTCACATATTAACGAATTCCATGAATTGGAAATTTAATAGACGCAATTAAAATCGATAGTACCGACCGAATGAGAATTGATGATAGCACCCATGTGATTTTCATTAAATGCTTTACGGGTTAAACGATTGAAAATTTGTGTGGTTTTAAATTGGTGGTTAAAAATGTATATCGTTCTTAAAAGGGGTCATATATTTTGAGTATTTGATTTAATTCAACTTTTTATTATGTTACTTAATAAACGAACAAAAAAGTAAGTAACATGTTACCTAATGTCAAATGTAAACTAAATAGTTGACCAAAAATAATACTTTATCAATATTATACAGGGTCCGCACATAATAGTCAATTATATTTTAATAGCAGATTAAGAATAATGAGTGGGTCTAAATTACGAAAGAAAAATTTTTTTTTGAAATTATTTTTCTTTAATTAAAATTTTAAAAATTTTCGAAGTGATCAAAATTTAAGTTTAATCTTTTGTTTATAACTACACAGCAAGTAATAAAACCATTTCCATCGAATTGTATGCAGTCATAAAATGTAGATTGAACTTAAATTTTACTCAATAAAGAGAATTTTGAAATTTTAATTTATGAAAAATATTAAAAAAAAAATTTATTAAGTATTGAATTTGTTACCTACTCATAACTCTAAATCTGCTATTAAAATATAATTGACTATTATTAATGGACCCTGTATAGTCTGGATGTATAGATATAATATAAATGACCCCTACATCCGCTGTGTGGTGTCTGTAACACGAACTTATACCTATAAAATTTGACTATGAGGCAACATAATTGGTGTTTCAGTTTGGGTATTTAAAAAAAGGAATTGCAAAGCTCAATTTCAGTACAGTCTGGAATAGCACATAGGCTCTTTTTATCCCGGTGTTTCCGCAGGATTAGAAATTACGCAAATCGCGCAAAACACTTAGTACCAATATGTGGCATACGAAGCAGTGCAATAAGTATCTCGACGTTAATTTTCAGAAACAGCAAGAGATCAAAAATATTATAATTTCCTACAAGCACCGTATCCAACGAAAACAAATGGCATCATAGCCTTTTGTTTTGTATTAACACTAGTGGATTCTCCCCTTTATCTGGCCCACTGCCAAGCTTGTACGGAGTTACTTTGGCGGCGTAGTGGTTCATACTTGTTTTCGTTAGGGCCCACTAATGTGCTGTATGACTCATGGGCTTATGGAAGCCTGGTCGGTATACCTGATTTTTGCGGGAAATTTCGTTAAAGTTTCTTATCTTCTTTGGAAGTTTGGCTTTTACGCAAGTATCGCGGCGTTGACAGGCTGTTTTGTTGTTTTGGTTTTATCGGAAGATGTGTAAGGAGGCTTTTATAAAGCGTTTCAAAAAAGACTTGTTCGTTGAGCCTATAAGGAGTACGGAATTAGCTGCCAGGGTGCTATGAAGCGTTTCAATAGTCAACGTCCTTGTCATTTAGGTAAACTATAAAGAAATTAAAGAATTCATACCAGGAAATATCGGACGCGCGAAATAAAAATCGAAAGTTGTGGTAAGAATTCCTTAAATTCTTCGAATTATAGTAAAAATAACCGCGATGGTTTAAAATATTTAAATTACTAATGTTATTTTTACCTACTACTCTTTTGATTTACTTTTATTTAACGACTTATACTTTTACCTACTATTCATTATTCCTAATTCATTATTTCCTATAGTTGAATTATTTTCAAGTGGTTTTTGTGACAGTTCAAAATTGACAATCTTTGTGTCGTTGCCGTAATAAAATTTTTCGATCTTCCATTCGATGGGTTTGACGTATCGAATCAGTTGGTGAAAAAATGTATACAAACTTCCGATTACAAGATGGCCGCTCATATTAATCGATTTAATGTCGATTCAGTAGTGTCAATCACTATCAACTGATCGGTCCGTTTCTTTGAATCTGTCTATTTAAGATGAATATTTTTATGACATTTACTAAATTTATTTACAGTTAATAATAACAATTACACTTAATTAATAATTCAATTTATAATTAAAAAAAAAAACAATTTTATTGGCATAGTTTTTATTTTCTTAACGCGCCAATTTATATTTTATTAGTTGTTAATAGTTTGCGCGTAATGGAAAATGAGAACTGTCACGAAAATCATTCGAAAACAATTCAACTATAGTATTCATTGGTCGTAGCGTAGCTTTTACTCGTAACAGTTCGTCGAATATTTAATAATATTTAATATGACGATTTTTATCACAGGGACTCCTTTTGGGGGGTCAAATAACTGCGATCAAGTTACTTTCAATTTGAAATGTAATTGAAGTACAGTCTCTATAAGTTAAGCTACTAAATACATATTTTGGGTTCATACTTATTTGTGCAATAATAAATAACTAAGCAAATCAATTAAACTTGTACAAATGTTTGCGCTAACTGGAATCAAACCTACATCAACTAGTATTTTGACTGTTTTCTGACAGAGACTTTCAAACAATATTACGGCTTTGTAAAATGATGAACGTTATATAATATCTAATGTAATTGGAAGCCCCAAATCAAACCTAAAGACGGGTCACTTGTAAATTAGGTACATAAATTCATTAAATCATTAATAACCGGCTTAAATTTCGGCTTATAATAAGCATTTATCAAGCCAGATCTTCAAATATTTACTCCAAAACAATGATACATTCGAACAACGAGATTAACTGTGGAATTAGGAACACAGAGCCCTCTACCGGGTTAATTAAAAACAAACATTTGGAGCGCGCTAATCGTAGTTCGGGATAAAACGAAATTATACGTCAGTTGTTGTTTGGCTCTTCATTTGCTGTATTGAGAAAGAATTTGTTGCTACGAGGGTGGATTGAAAAGTTCGCGGCCTAGTCAAGAAAACAGAATAAAGTACATACAAAAATATTTTTATTTTTCGACGTAATCTCCATTTAGCTCTATGCACTTCTTCCATCTGCTTTCCAGAGCTTCCATACCTGTTTTAAAAAAAGATTCCTCAAGGTCTGCAAAATACAGGTTAACAGCGGCTTCGACCTCTTCATTCGTTAAAAATTTCTGCCCACCGAGGTGTTTTTTCAGGTTCGGAAACAGATGAAAGTCCGAAGGTGCCAAATCAGGAGAATAAGCTGGATGTGGCAACAATTCGAAACCACAATCACGAATTTGAGCCATAGACTCGACAGACGTGTGGACTCGGGCGTTGTCCTGGTGAAACAACACTTTCTTTCTCAGTAATCCTGGGCGTTTCTGTTTAATTTCTTCACGTAAACGGCGCAGAAGGGTGCTATAAACTGGAAACGTCCAGCTGACGCGGCTATAATAGCGTTTAACGTTCATCGGACTCCACGAGCGGCGATTTTTTTATGTTCTGGCCGCGATTAGTTCGACTTCAACGCTTACTACGGAAAGAGTCCTATGCCCATATTAAAATCAAAACTCTCTACAAAAAGCTAATGAAATGCAGAATCTTAATAAATCAACTTCTTTTGCATGTACTCATAAAATCTATAGTTTTTGTTAGTATTAAATAATAATTAGTTATTAGTACATGACAACGAAAATCACCACTTTATATCGATTAACGGTGTAAGTCTGAATACCAGAGGTCACTCGTATTAGACGTTTACAGAGCTATTCATAGTCAACTCTACAGTACAAAAGTACCAGGTGCACATAAAGCTACATAGGTATACAAAGCTAACATTTCATTGTATTGTATAAAACTAGCTTGCTACAACGTAACAAGGCTATTAGCGGCCGCGGGAGAGCAGCGAAGCGGCTTTGTTTTGATGCAAATTGGTGTACCTTAAAGTGTATTTTGTATGTTATACAACACTATTAGATCCATAGTCTTTGTTAGTAAAGATTATTACGGTTACAACGAAGATTGAACCTTCTAGACTGGTCTGCTTAGGAATTATAATGAACAGTAGGTAGGTTTAGTCAAAATCAAAAATGGAGGCATAGTTTACTCGAAAGAGGTCGCTATAACATAGTGATTTACGGAGCAGAATTTTAAACGCTGTGTTAAGGTGCTCATTAAACTGACAGACATCTTAAATTAATTAAATTAATGAGCGTTTGATCAATGATCGTGCTGGAAATTATAACATTGCAATGTGCCACTATGCCTCCACTTTTGAAGTCGACCGTACATCATTTCAAAACTTTTGTTAAGTTTTATAGTTTTACATTGCAGACACCAACGATAGTACCTAAGATAGTAATTTTCAATAAAGAATACAAATATTTACATGAATATTGCGTATTTTCGATTTTAATTTATTGTACGATTTTTCTGGGCATGGTATTAGTAAAATGAACTTATAGAAAAAGCAATAAGTTTCAAAAAAACATCAAGATTTACTTTAGTTTATAACCTTACGTATTGTAAAGCTATAATAATATTAATCAAACATAATTTTAATAAAATGTATGTTAAAAAATAGTAAAACCTGAATGCTGAAATAAATGTTATCCCCTCGTGCGTTGCTCTATCACGCTCTAAAAATATGATGCTAGAAAATATTCTCATCTGAAATTGTGACCTACATAATATTTAATATTATAAAAATGTACGCGATTTCGTATACTATAATTATACAAGACGACCACTTTGGTAGGGTTGCCAACTTTTTTTTCTAGAAATAAAGTATATTTGAGTCTGAAAAGAATATCAAACAGTATTTTGGAAAAATAAACAGTATTCAATTTATTTAATGTTTTAAGCACATATTTTTAGAGCTTCGTACACAAACCGTTGACTAAAGTCTAGCATATACAGTATTTAGCTTCTTATGCTATGCTTTTTTTAACTAAAGATGGAATTGTAAAATTTACTTCTTGTTTCAAACTGTAATCTTTGAATGCTATGGAAGGTCGGGGTCTCCTTGCACAGGCTCTTCGAGCTTGAAAGGAGGCTCTTGACCTATATGTTCAAATGTACTTTTTGATGATGAAATAAATGATTAGGCTGAATTATTATCATTATGCTGAAAACAGTATTTTGTATACTTTGTTTTTGTTCAACAGTAAACAGTATAATGTAGTGAAAAACAGTATAATATTGTTAAAAACAGTATGGTTGGAAACCCTACACTTTTGCGATGGGGTTACGCTGTCTGCCTCAGACGCCAGTGGTTGCGGGTTCAATTCCCGCTCGGAACAAGAAAAAAAAATGTTCCGGGTCTGAACGTTTATCTATATATGTATGGTATCCCATATCACAAGCTCTGCTTAGTTTGGGGCCATGCAGTTGGTGTGATTGTCTGGGGATTTCGTTTTATTTAATATACCTATTCATAGCGATGTTCATAGGATAGACGTAGTCGTATGCCACTTTTTTCCATATCAGTTTCCAGAGAGCATATAAAGAAGAACAAAAAAAAAACATTTAAAGTATATAGAAATAGAATAATAGTAGCTACATATGGCTCCTTTTCTGAAAAGCTAAACCTAAAACGTCAAAATAAAATGTGTTCCATTATTAAACGCTACAGAATCCGACCAAAACGTAATTTCATTAAAAGATACTCAAGCATGAAAATTTAAATCAAAATTTCAAATCAATATAAGCTTGCTTAAACATTTTTTTGCGAACACTATTCGATCTTTAATACAAAAAAGGTTTTATTTAATTTGCAAGCGTCTTTGGCGACTAATGCGGTAAATTCTTACCTAATTCAATTTGCTTGCCCACGGAATAATCGGAAGCTTAGTTTTATCATGTCGGTTACATTTATCGAAGACACGGAGCATTACGCCATTTCCCTCGATGGCTAGCTTAACTACTTCGCTGGGGTGTGGCGCTAGTGTCTATCAAATAATATGTGTCAGAAAATATTTTTTTTTGTAAAAATTTTATGTCGTAGAATAACAACTTAACTTTACCTTCCCTATCCGAAGTCCTCGGCCATTCAACTCATTATCAATTTTATCTTGTCACATATAAAAATATACCAAATTTACTCATATACTTAATCCTTTTCAATCAGGTCACGTTTTCATACCGATACCAATTCGGCTGCTATTCAGCAGAAAACAAGAGCATTACCATTTCAATATGCTTTCCTTATCTGTTTACTGAAATGTCTTGCGAAACAAAACTGCACTACACATTTGCGCATATTGTTAGCATGTGTAATGTGTGCAGGCAGATGCGCTTTATATCTAAAAATAAGTGCCCTTCATCTCTCTCAAAGTAAGAAATCGTCGAGGCGTGGTCGGCACTTGGAAGGGTGACCAACCACCATTCATTTCTCACGACTTCCGAGGGCACGTTAGCAGTATACAGTAGTCATTAGGGTTTATCAGAAGCCGTTTCGGCGCCCTGAAAACTCTGACATCCACTACCCAGCACTGGGCCAGCTTGGTAGGTTTCGGCCTAAACCTCCTCGTCACCTAGGGGAGAAACTCATAGCCATGCAGTAGGCTCATAAAAAGGAGTTGTAATGATGATACCCAAATTTTTGTAATGAGCCCATTGCAATTACTTGAGTGTGAGTGCAATTCCCTGGTCGAAGAGGAGGTAAAGCCCACCAAACGCTTAGCTAGCCTACTTTTGGTTGAAGTATATCACAATTTTAAATCCTTGAAAATTGGCACACCACGGCCCGGTAGATACTGGGAAGATTTGTCATATGAAGAATCATTATTTATGTTATTCTTTATTGTTCACATCATTTAGATATTGTTGATTATAATAGATACGTATTTGTTTAAATTTTCATGATGATAAGTTAAATAATAAATAAATATTTCTGACACTCGCCCATTATCTAGCCCAAATTAAGTTTCTTAAAGAACTTGTGTTATGGAGAAACTAGAAAACTGATAAACTTAAGATATATACAGGGTGACTGGTGGGTCACTTTCAAAATTCCAGGACGTGATAATTTGAGATCATACATGAAGAGGAAAAATAAATTTAAATAATAAATTTTATATTAATATAATTCTGCGAAAGTTAAAGAATTCATAACGCAACGCATGGTTACATAAGCGTAATACAATAGATACTTAGCGGGTGGTAGCTGCGTGTGGCGGGAACACTGCTGTGTGCGTGTTGACTGAGGCAGCGCGTAAAGTGTAGTAAGGTCTCTTTATTTATTCATAGGGATTTCTGGTGAAAAGTTAAGTACCTACTTTATTACATAATTATGATCAGAATCGAGTACAGAATGCTTTCCTTCCGTATTGCAAATTTATCACCAGTCACCCTGTATAAACATACATATTGAATAAATGCATATTTTTTTATTAGAATACATAAAAATAATAAATATAAACTTAAATTAATATATAAACATCCATTACTTTACGACAAATAGCTGTGTACATCACACAAATATCCGCCGGGATTCGAACCCAGGAAATCTGGCATAAAAGGCAATGTATATAAAATAGCACTACACCAGCCGGTCGTCAAAAAAAAACACCGAATAAGACGCAGAAACAGGTTTCTCCCAGATGTGTCATGGAAGACAAACATCTTAACCTTTGTATAAAAAAAAAACTAAAACTAACTAAATCGCTGTCACCCGCGCCCCACTGCACCGGTCGTTACATCCGCTGAAACGTTTCTGGATAGCGTTCGCTACAGGGCAGTGACAGTTAGAGAATACCCCTAATAGTTTTGTATTGCAGGGTCAATGAAATCCAATATATTGTTGATTATTTTCATTTGGTAATTGAAAGTTCACATATTCAGAGTTCACCTATGTACGTTGAAATCTTTTTGAACCATATTCGGCAAATAAATGAATTTTATTCCGATTCTTTTCTATTCACAGATTATTCTTAAGCATTGATCATGTTTCTGATTTGATTCTATACTGCTTAAAGAACAGCCAAAAATCTATACTTGGACAGATTTTAAATTTGAGTTAGTTTTCATAATACGACTCTGCAGTGCGAGCACAGAACTTTATCGAATCGTATATTAACGAATGTTTACGAATGCTCGTATAGTATGGAGTCGGTTGCAAGTTTTGAGTAACATTGTAATTTTTTATTTTAAAGATATTTATGAGTACAACATGTTTACAAACATTCAAAATTAACAAGGCACACATTTATTTAAGCTGGCCGTGCGGCAATGGATAGATTTAATTTTTTTCTTAAAAACCGTCTCCATACTATACGAACATTCGTTAACAAACTATTCGATAAAGTTCTGTGATCGCACAGCTGATTTGAAATTCGAATGAGGATAGTTTACGTCAAGCCTAGGGCCTTGTTGTTTTTGCTCTAATTACTCGACTCTGAAGTTACCTCTGATGTTAGTTTTACTATGCGTGTTACTCTGGAAATCATGCACTAGAATCAGGTGGTGTAATATGCATACCTACATACATACATAACCTCACGCCCTTTTGGGGCAGGCAGAGACAAGGAAACATCAATTACTACGATCTAGACATACCTCTTTTGTTTCCTCTACGTTGATTTATCTTTTCTTACATGATTGCCGGTTCCCGTTTTAACCAGGCCCTTTTTAAGAACATCGCCAATTTGATCGGCATGCGTTCGCCTAGGGCGGCCACTTCCGACTTCAGCATCCATTCTTGATCTGTACACCTTTTTCGTAAATCTACTTTCACTCATGGTGGCTGGTGTAATACTGATATAGTAAAGCTTTAAGAAACTTTTTGTTTGTTTGAGTACGCAATTCTCTGAGACTACTAGTCGGATTATTTGGAAAGAATCCTTTTGCATTGCATAGCAAATCTTGATAATTAATCTCTAATAAGGGATATATTAGAGATTGATGGTTGGTTTAGTTATACGTCACAAGCTAACCTTCAAGTCGTAAGCCCTTTGTAATATAAATAAATGGCCAATATTTCCAATAGAAGTGAAGCTTTCGAGTAATTTTCCTCGAATTGATACAGCTGTTTTGGGAATGTTTTACATGTAGAAACAAATTCTTGATTTTCAACCAAATTCAAAAAAAGAAGGAGGTATTCAATTCTTCTGTATGTTCTTTTTTATGTTTGTTACTTCATAACTTTTGACTGGGTGAACCGATTTTGATAATTATTGTTTCATATGATAAATATCATCAAAATAGATTAAATAATTCATGTTTTTTTTATATGTATGAATTCGGAGATCGTTTACTTTGACAACCTTCTACTTCAGCCAAAGTTTTGACGTGAAGTCGGTTTTTTAATTGCATTCACTTGATCACGACTACATCCTTATACACTATTTTATTTTATGCAATTATTTTATTTTAACTAGCAGCTTCGTATAAATTTTTACTCCTGTAGGATTTCGTAGATCAATATGCAGGATTATTTGTTATTGGACCCGCACCTGTTGAGAGGTTATACACTAGGTCAAAACAAAGCATTTTACCATAGATCCACCCTTGAAATGTACCATTTTTGAGTTACTTCACTTCTTAAGATTACACAGGAGAATTTCACTTTTTTAATAATACGTTCTGGGAGACTAAGAGAGTAGGTAGACCCCCCGCAAAGTGGACCGACGATCACAAGGTAAACAATGGATGAGAGCGGCGCGGGACCGAGCGATGTGGAAAACCTTAGGGATGGCCTATGTCCAGCTGTGGATGTATACAGGCTGTTGATGATGATGATGCATAATACGATTATTTCAAATATATCTCGGCTCATAATATACAGACTGGTGACAGACGGACAGCAGAGTCTAAGTAATGTCCCCGTTCTACCTTTTGGATGCGGAATCCTAAAAATAAATTTCGTCCAGCAGACCTTTCTGTCAGATTAAAGGACTTTTTGTTGGACACAAAAGGCTTTGTATTTTATTTACAAACGAGAGACCATTATGCACAGGTTATCAAATATATTTTCGTAAAATATTCATATTTCAAGTGAAGGAGACCATTAAGAGCGGTAGCTGTTAACTCGGGCAAGCAAATACATATATTCAAAGGTTTCAGTATTTTTGTATGAATGAGTAAAATCATTTGAACTAACTAATAAATAAAGTACAACTATTGGTTGACGACCGGCTGGTGTAGTGGTAACATACATTGCCTTCTATGCCAGGTCCTGGGTTCGAATCCCGGCGGCGGCGGATATTTGTGTGATGAACACAGATGTTAGCCGTCAAGTCATGGATGTTTATATGTTTATTTAAGTTTATTCTAATAAAAAATATATATTTATTCAATATGTATGTTTATATATTTCTTTAGTATATCAGTTATCTAGTATCCATAAGTTCTTTAAGAAACTTAATTTGGGCTAGATAATGTTGTGTGAGTGTCAGAAATATTTATTTATTATTTATTTATATTATACTTCATTGTTTTTTTGATGCCAAAAGTTGAGTCATAATTGGTGTAGAGTTTTCAAGTATAATTATTTCAAAATGCTTTGATACTATGCTATTCTTTATGTTCGTTTTCAAATGGAAACTATTCTACCAGCACTTTAGAACTCACTACGGAATCTGTATTGATGGGAAAAAACGATATCATAATAAATTTTTAGCATTTGATACCAAATAATAGGTAAATATACAGGGTGGGCTATTAATAAGATGTAGTTATTTAACGATCATGATCGTGAGCCGAGAGACGCACACTGCTGGACCGAGGCATCTCCCAATATTCTCCACGTTGTCGTCGCCCGGTTCCGCACATACCTACAGTAAATAAAAACTTTCGTTTGTTATTTTTTTAAAGATCGGTGAGAATGGGAAAGTCTGAAGCTTAAAGATATACGAGAACCTGTTCTTAGGAACCATGTTATCGGTAAGCTGTATTCAAACATTCGAACATTAAAACTATATTCGTTCCACCCTGTATGTACAAAGATCTTAAACGGAACGATCACCCTTAAGCACGGCATCCATTCTTTATTAAAAAGGTCTGCTGCCCTACAGGGATTGTGACACTTGGCAAACAATTAGTATAAATAAGTTTGTGTGTTTTAAAAAGGTATATTTTTTAGGCTTTTTGTTTAGTTGATGCATAAAAGACAACGAATGGTAATGAAACGATAAAAATAATAAGATGTTTTGGTTCTTTGTAAACAAAAGTTTCTTTAACTTTTCTTTGAGTGAAAGTACTATTCCATTTTTTTTAATAAGTAGTTATTTAATATAACGCAAAGCTCACAGAAGAAGGTTCTTAAGTGGCGACCACGTATTGAGAGACGCAGGCTAGATCGACTGACGATCTGGTCAAGGCCCCGGTAATCATGGGATGTTGGCGGCGCGGGACCGAGCGACACCTTGGGGAGGCCTTTGGCTCATATTGGCTAAAGTTTTCGCGATTCATACTATTAAATATAATCAACGAATGCAGAGCATTAAAAAAACCGACTTCACGTCAAAACTTTGGCTGAGTTATAATGTCATCCACGTAAAAATTCTCCGAAATCATAAATTTTTGGCAAAATTTTGAAATTTTCATTGAAGTACTCAACCGATTTCGATGAAATTTATATGGGACCAGCCAAGTATCCTCTATCATAAGAAACAAGAATTTCCAAAATCGATTCATAATTGTCCGGAATATCGTGTAACAAAGACACGAAAAAAAAAACATACAGACGAATTGAGAACCTCCTCCTTTTTTGGGGATTCGGTTGAAAATACCTTTTAACCGGATTTATCGCGTATGAATTTTGACTCGACGTTTCGGTGTCTTTGCAGACCCCGTGGTCACGAGCGACTATGCCTTTGGCTTTTGACTGTTAAGGCGTCATAATAGTGCGTACAGATTGCTGTAATGGACCTAGTAATGTAACATTCTGCGCACTACACGTCCAAATACGCAACGTGCGCAGAATGTTACATTACTAGTTCCATTACAGCAATCTGTACGCACCATTACACAGCAGAAATATATCAATTCAAAAATTCAAAATTCTTTATTAGTGTTACAATTTGCGATTAAATGATTTGGAAGTCTCCTGTTAAGTTTAAAAACCTGTATTAGGAGATAAATTAAAATTTAATATCAGCTTAATATAGCCACGGTGACAGAATTTTTCGACTTGTCAATTAAGTGTGGTTGCTCTACGACCATAATGTATTTGGATTAGTCAATATGAACGATGTGTATATTCGGGGAATCGGGGGCCCCGTGGGAAATTTATGAAAGGACTGAAATTAAATTTCATATTCTTCATTTCATCTTATAACAAAATGGCTCGTATTATGGCGCTTGCTAATCGAAACCTACAGTTGACTTTCCGCTGACCTAGATTGATGAAATTTAGCGAGAATTTAGCTAAAAGTATAAAAGAAGGAAAAATACTAGAATTGGTGCTATAAGTGTGAATCTTAATAGAGAGAGACTCTTGTAGCATCGTATCCCTAATCCCGTGGCACTAAAAGATTTTTGACGTGGGTATGTTCTAAACAAACTTCAGATGGTGAAAGAGCAAACAAACATTCATATTTCAACAAACATTCACTCTATAGATCTATGGTTTTATTGCCTCAAATACTCGGAAAACATAAAAGCGAGGCGGGCGTCGAAAGCGGACGTCTCTATATCAATTATCTTACTCCTCCGCCCGCTGCTCTCCTAATAACTTCCTCATATAAATATAAACCCTCACGAAGAATTTTAATATTGATACACTCTGCACTTGCTATGTTTCTTCAAACAATTTCAACTCATATAACTCACTGTGAGCGAAGACAAACTCTAGTATCATCCTGTATGAATATCAACTGTAGCTTGCTAAACTTAGAGAGTATTTTCGTTTGTGCTTTCTGTGTATTAAAATATATTTGTTCGGAGAATCGTGGTGGATTATTTTTAGCTTTTAAGTTGTGGAAGCATATTCTAGTGTTATTAAAGTTTCTATACGTTTGCTCAGTTAGTCTTGAACAGCTTAGTGTTTTATAAGGTGTTCTTAAAGTTATATTAGGTACTGTGAAAATAAACCGAATTCTTTGTAGTTTTTGTAAAATTGTATTAAGAACTTGTAATAGAATATATAAAAGAATACAGCGAAATAAGAATTAATTGTGACTTTAACATACGAGTACAACATTTTGTTTGTTTTTTGGTACACGCAAAATCTCTTAATATCTCGGGGAATCTCTTAATATCTCATTTTATCATGAAATTCTTAAGAGATGAAAAATGTATCGGTGAAACTAATATGAAGTAAAAGTTTTCTTTATCTGAATTTTATTGCTTTCGTTCATGTCATGAAATCCGGAAAACAATGGTGGATATCATGGCAAAATTGGCCTATTTTTTGTATTATAATTTGTAAACTTTATAGTTATGTAAATAAAAACATTTAAAAATTACTGAAAAAAACTTAAACTGAAAAAAAGTCGTTGATCCTGTGATTTCACTGGCAGATATCTTCTTTTAAAGGGGCATGCTTGTATCCGCATAGGTTAGCTTAGAATAGCCATACCACTGAAATAAATGAAAAATGTGATAAATAAAAAAAAAACCGGGTGGTCTTAGCTGCAAAGCTATGCCATAAGATGGAGCTACGTTAGCAATATAACGTAAAAACAAAAATGTGGTAAGTAATTTCGAGGCGGACGGCCAGGCCACGGTAGCTCAGTTGAAAGAGCACTCGTCCGGCAAACGAGAGGTCCCAGGTTCGAATCCTGGTCGGGTAATTTTTATTTACCTATCACATTTTTCATTTATTTCAGAACTAGCTGCTGCCCGCGACGTCGTCTGCGTGAACGCTATGCAGCACCAAACGCACCTACGATTATAACACTGCTAGCGTGATAATATGTAGCCTATATGTTGACCCGACTTCTTAACTATCTTCATGCCAAATTTGAAGTAAATCCATGCAGTACTTTTTGAGTTTATCCCGGAAAGACAAACAGACAAACAGACAAACAGACAAAAATTCTAAAAACTATATTTTTTGTTTCTGTTTCGAATGTAGATCATACCCCAAGTATTCTTTTAAAAAAATATTCAATGTACAGTTTTGACTTTCCTACCATTTTATTATATGTATAGATAATTGAACATTTTAAATGCAAAAACTTAAAAACATTATTAGCCATACCACCTTTGGAAAAGCGCGTCGTACGAGTACAAGGCGATTTCGGGTGACCCTCCTTGGCAAATATCACAGCTGTGACGTTCATTTAGTCCGGCAAATTTTCCAAAACTGCAGATGCGCATATGCTATCATCATCGACCTCAGCTTCCCTTACCATTAGCTGAGGTCAAGGTTAAATGCCTGTTAAGTCACTTAAAAAGGCTTACCTACAAGTGTTACCTACAAGACGTCGTGGCGCCGTGGTCACTGTGTGTATCAAACAATATCACAGGTTAAGCAACGTTCGCCGCGGTCGGTACTTGGATGGGTGACCGCCGACCATTCATTTCTCACGACGATTCCGTGCTTCGGAGGGCACGTTTAGCAGTCGGTCCCGGGGCTGTATACTTGTATACAGTAGTCGTTAGGGTTTGTCAGAAGCCATTTCGGCACTTTGAAAATTCTTACATCCACCAACCAGCACTGGGCCAGCTTGGTGGATACCTCCTCGCCACACAGGGCAGAGACTCATAGCCCTGCAGTGGGCTCATTACACGGAGTTGTGATGATGATGATGAACCTAAAAGTGTTTATTTTGGTGATTGAAATAAAAAAAAAAAAAAAAAAAAAAAAAATTTATTTGACACAGCACACAATAGAATTAACAATACACCAAAGAAAATTTAATAAAATTACAAACAAAATAAGATAATAAAAGTGAAAAAGAAAATACAAAAAATAAAAAAACAAAAATAAAACCACGTTTATACGTATTAAATTATTGGTAGTGCTGCAGTGTCAAAAGGCTCTAGCTCAGCTTAATGCTGTGCTCAGGTACTATACCTGTGCCCAGCGCTGGTTTTCAGCTAGCGCCTGATGGTGGGTGACATTTTAATAGAATAATATATAAAACTATGTAACATAAATAGAGTTTGAAAATAATAAACTACATAAAATAATAATATTAAAAGATTAATTTCATTAAAAGGTATATACCTACATCAGTAATAAAAATAAATTAAAACTCATTATATTTGTGGAAGCATTTTTTGTACTGTTGATAGATATTTAGTTAAATTAAATTTAAAAGAGTTGACCGAAATAGGAAGGAAGGCAACTTTCTTGCAGGCGTCTAAACAGAACAAATTAATACTGACGTTTAATTATACAGTGTACATTTCGATTCAACGTTTCAGAGGCTTTCAATCCATGGCCACGAGGGACAATCCCGACTTATGTCATCAATGTATTGTGTTCGAATGAGCGCGCTTACCGCAAGAAACCGTTGTTGTGTGTGATTGTAAGCGATCTGTATGTATTACTTTAATATAACTAGCTGTTTCGCGCGGTTTCACCCGCGCAATTTCAAATCCCGCGGGAATATCAGGATAAAAAGTATCCTATGCGCTATTCCAGACTGTACTCTATCACTATGCCAAATTTCATCCAAATCCGTTAAGTCGTTCTGCCGTGATTGAGGAACAAACATAGACACATCCAAACTTTCACATTTATAATAATAGTAAGCCAAAATCTTATTTTGATTTCATTCGATAGATGTCGCTGTGCGTCGATTAAATTGCGCAAGAAGAGTTATAAATGACTTAGCTTTATTTACTTTGTAGACTACCTTTATTCGTCCTCACTTTCACAATTATAATATTAGTAGTGTGAACGACTAATGGCTTGGACAAACTATACTATTAAATAGCCACTTGGTTTACGGCAGGGTTTTATTCGCTTCTATACAGTTCAGTTTTGTACAGGATTTTCGTCAGGATTTTCGCCAGGAATTTTCGCCAGGAATTATTTCTGCAGGGATTATATTCAGGAATCTTGATTTAAACACTTTTCTTCTATTTATCAGGACACTTGTTGCTTCGGGAGGTCGGAGTACCATACTGTTTTTTTTTTCCGCCACAGAAAGCTTTACTACCGACTTGACCCCCCGAAGGAAGCCACAGAAGGAGAGGAGGTGAATGCTTGATGCACGAAGAGGGGACCTTTGGGGGACTACCCCGCCAGCCAATCCCTAACAGTGCGGGACTCACCGAACCCAGTGTTACCCGCTAAACACCCCCTTTGCTGAGTTATCCCGAGTTGGGTTAATCTCATCATCTGAACGACAGCCAATTGGAGTCAGAGGCTGCGTACCGGGCGTCCCAAGAGACAACCCGTCACGAAAGCTTATCGCAGGACCGAATCTGTAACAATAAAAAATTGAAAACGACGACGTGAGAGTTATAAACACATGTTGTGTGAATTAAGTGTTAAGAACAACCTAGAACCGGTTGGCTTGTTGAAGCTTCCTCACGAGGGAGGCGTGCATGGATAGGATGGGGAGAGCATCGGCGAGAGAGTCCTGGCCGACGTTTAGAGCAGTGCCGAGCTCAAGGATCTCTTCGATAGGAGCGACGGTGAACCAGAACGCCAAGCGATCAAAGCTGACCTTTGCGTTCTGTACCGCGATGATGATGCAAGCGGTAGGAGTGACGTTCGAAACGGGTTTCGATGCGCATTCCACGGCCTGAGGGGCCTTAGCTTGAGGAGAGCCCTTAGGGGGCTGGGGGCGGTATCTCCAATTAAGGGGATCGGCCGCCCGCCGCTTTGGAACGGACCGAGCGGGGCGCCTTAGGGCACCCGCGATAGTTCGCCGTGTGGCCGGACTGGCCGCACAGGACGCAAGACGGATCTGTCGGGGACTCAAGGGTGCGGGAGCACTCCTTGGTAGAATGATCCTCTAGGCACTTAACGCACCTAGGTTTGGCGAAGCAATTATGTGCCGCATGACCATAGAGTTGGCAGCGGTGACATTGACCGGGGTGACCTCTGTTGTGAGGTTTTTCAACTCGAATTTGCGAGAGGCCGCACACAGTGCGGGCCCCATTGCGAATTAGGGAGTTCCCAGCTGTGTTATTCGTGAGAATAACAAGCGCAAGGGGAAACTGTTTGCCTCGTTTGCTGTGCAACTTGTGCACGGACTCAACGGGGAAACCTTGAGATTTAAGATCCTCGGCGATGAGGTCGTTCGATAGCTCGAACGGTACGCCCCTTAGGATAACGCGGGCTTTACGCTCTTCTGGAAGAGCGTAAGTGTGATAGGCGAATTGCCTTTGAGTTAGTAGGGAAGTCAGATTCCTGAAGTCGATCAGAGTACATGGCTCGATCTTAATGAAGGCACCGGTGTTGGTTGCCTTCTTGTAATTGATCTTGGGGGCAGTCAGACCCCCGAACAGAGGGTCGAGACCTGTCCCCAAAGATGTTTATCCCGAAGGAAGACAGGGGGAGAGGGCTTAGAGCCCGGGGGAGGACCCTCGGGCTTGGAATGCGGGGCAACCTTGGGGCGCATTGCCGCCTTAGGGGCTTCAGCCGCCTTAGGGGCCGCTACCGCCTCGGGAGCAGCCGCTGGAGAGCGGAAGAAGCGGTATTCTTCTTTTTCCTATTAGAAGATTTTTTACCCCGGACTGGGGTGAACGGAGTATTGTCCGTAGCAGTGTCATCCGAGTGGGACGCACTGACGGGCGAAGCCCTTCGTTTAGACGCAGCGGATTGGTCGGAGGACTCGGCAGACTGGAGATGCCGTCCATGTACTCTGAGGGGCCAGGAGACACCGTAGAGCGATGAGACTGGGCATCGAAACCCGGGGGGGACCTGAGGGGTCTGAGCTAGGGCAGCCGCCACTTGAGCCTGGGCGGCCTCCAGCGAGCTTTGGAGCTGCTGTATTTGAGTAAGGAGGCGTGCTTCATGCACGTGATAAGAAGCGATGAGAGAGCTCGTAGCCGTCTGGACTGCAGTGGCCACGCGGGCCTCCACTGCTGCATCGAACCTAGCTTGCGGAGAGGGCTCCATGATGGAGTACCCGCTGAAAAGGTTGACCGTGCCGATGAACGGCGAGCGAACCTAACCTAGCAAAAAAGCGATGCCGATGAACGGCGCGGAAACTGAAAAGAAAGTGTGCGTGCTCCTAACTCGAGCAGGCACCTAACCGTCCCCCTGGGAAGGGCCCAGTGCTATGGGTTCGGGTCTGCCAGATTTGTTAGCCCTGGAGAGCTAATAGCGTTCCGGGGCCACACCAACGAGCTTCGTTGTCACCGTAAGGTATCAACTCGTACAAACACGGCACTCGGAAGTTTGTTTAAAGTTCGTCCTTTTCAGCACGAAAATCACTCAAACTTCCCAGTTGTATGATAGCGAAGTTCGCGAATGCGTCGTTAGCACGCAAGTGGCGCCATTGTCGCAAAACGGCACTAATACGCGGCAATACCAACCGGAGAGCCTCGGAGTCGATAAGCGGTAAAACGGAACGATAACGATAAGGGTCCTGCCGAGTCGACAAGTCCCTTATCGATAGAGACGGGGAGCACTAAACACACGATAAACACGACCACTGCGCGCGAACGATGAAAGCGAACTGTTTTGTACCATACTGTTTTTTTTTTTTTGTTTTTCCGCCAAGGAAATCGTTTGGCACCCACTAAAACAAGCTTTAACCAGTAAAGCAAGCTTTAGCGGGTGGAGGATGAATCCTGTTACGGACGAATGGGCATTCTATAAGCTGTTAACCCCAGCGGCTAACGGAAATAGAATGCCCAGACAGTGTGGTGACTCACTCAGTGAAGCTGAGCATACCCACTAAACATCCCCCTTTACTGACTCACCTTGATTGAGGCCATTAGTCTTCATCGGAGCGACAGCCAATTTGAGAGAGAGGCTGCGCAGTGAGCAGCATCCGGACGGCTGCCACCAAAAGGAACTGAAAGCAAAAAATTCAGAAGCTAAGACTAGCAGAAATGACAAAGCTGAAACTAAGAGATTATCTAGAGTGATCAGACTCACTCTGAGATAGGAATGGCGTCGAGAGCGGCGCCGAAAGCCAGGATCTCGTCGATGGGAGCGAGCTGGATCCAGAACGCCATGCGGTCTTGAGAACCTTTTGCGTTCTGGCACTGGGAAGCCGATTTGGCGGCCGGTTGCGATTGAGTCGCGACCCGGCTGCGCTGACCTGGAACGATAGAAGTAAAGGCGTTAGGGGCCTTTGAACTGACTGGAGGGGCGTCCGAGCTAGGCTGCGGTCGCTCTCTCCAGTTCTCGATGGGCTTCACGGTAGCCCTGGCAGCACGCGGTGCCTTGGGGCAGCCGCGAAAGTTTGCTGTGTGGCCTGATTGGCCGCACAAGACGCAGGACGGAGCGGTGGGCGATTCGGGAGTGCGAGAGCACTCCTTAGTCCCATGCGGATCTAGGCACTTGACGCACCTAGGGGAAGCAAAACAATTTTCCGCCGCATGACCATACAGTTGGCAGCGGTGGCACTGACCTGGGAAACCACGGTTGTGTGGAACTTCGACGCGGATGTTGGAGAGACCGCACACGGTGGGCTTGCCTCTGAAAATGGACTGGCCTTGCGGGCTCTTCGCTAGGATTACTAGCGCAAGTGGGAACTGCTTGCCTCGGCGGCTGTGCATTTTGTGCACAGATTTGACGGGAAGCCTTGAGAAGACAAGTCCTCTTGGATTTGCTCGTTCGAGAGCTCGAACGGCACGTTCCTGAGGACGGCACGATTCTTACGCTCCTCAGGGAGGGCGTAAGTGTGGTACTCGAGCTTTTGATCAGCAAGAAGCCGAATAAGATTCCTGAAATCGGGAATGGAATTGACAACGACCTTAATAGAGTCACCCACGTTGGATGCCTTACTATACTGGATCTTGGGATTGTGTCTACCGCAGAGAGCTGAGACCTCGGTCCAGCGGCTCTTGTCCCGTAGAAAGACGGGGGGCGGAGATTTGACTTTCGGCGGAGCCGAATCTGATTGCGACGCAGGCTGTGACGCCGGGATCGCTGAAACAAAAGGCGCAGGAGCAGACGCCGGTGCGACATTTTGCGGAGCAGGAACAGCGGCTGGAGCAGCTGAAACGGATGGAGATAAAGTCGAAGAAGCATCTTGCTTCTTCTTCTTAGACTTGGAGTTTTTGCGAACCTCGGTGAACGGAGCAGGAGATTCTGGAACTAAGGGAGCGGAGTCGGAATCACTACCCGGCGGGGTAGTTTTCCGTTTGCATGCGGTGGAGTCTACCGACATGCAATTTGAAAAAGGATCGACGTACTCAGAGGGATCTGGAGACGCCTGAGAATCGGTTTGGAACCCCTGAGAAAAGGAGGCGACCTGAGGACGAGCGGACACTTGCTCTCGCAAGGACTTGATTTGAGCGATAAGGATACCCTTCTCGCTTTCGAAGTTAGACCTGAGCTGGGCCTGAGTGGCTGCGTGTTGTTTTTCCAGTTCTTGTTTGTCCCTGGAATACTTACCGAACTGGGAGGCGATCTGCGAGGTGACCTGCGAGGAGGAAGGACGAGCGGATAATTCCTCTTGCAAGGAATCGATCTGAGCCAGAAGGTCAGCCTTCATCTCTTGCTCGAGAGTTTGTTGACGAGAAAGTTGGCATTTTAGAGAATGCTTATCTTGAAGAAGATTACGAATATGACCGCGATCGTTTTCGCATCTGATATCGTTGCACGGACTGCGACGAGACATAATGCTGGGCTGGAAGAAGTATATCTAAGATGAATTTGTGTGCCGGTGAACGGCGAAACGGCTGCACAAACTGCGCTGAAAAAAGAGCGACCTAGTACGGACCTATTGCCGGTGAACGGCGGACGATCAGGCTTAGTTGTCGCGGTTACGTATCCACCTGACCAGCGATGCTTTGGCTGGTCAGGTGGCAGCAGTCCGCCCTGAAAAGGGCAGATGAATTAGCCCCGACACCACACAGCCTCCACAAGAGAAAACTTTCCGAAAGAGCTTAACTTGGGACCTACCCCGCACGAGTGCGGGGGAGGGAACAAGGGCAGCGCAATACGAACACTCGGGAGCGGCCGCAGACACGACCGTTCGGGAGCGAACGCAAACGGGAAGTGATTGGTTGTACCATACTGTTTTTTTTTTTTTTTTCCTGACAAAGAATGACACCCTACTATGGCGCCCCAAAGGGCGACCACAGATAGGGAGGGGGTGAATACTCCTAGTACGCACTGGGCCCTGCACGGGGATAAATCCCCGCCGACAGTAGCAACCGCTCGCCGACGGAATGCTACCGTATACCCAGCCAGTGTGAGACTTCTACTCACTAAACACCCCCTTCTCCGATCCCTAACTCAAGAGCTATTCATAGATCGTGTAATGAGCTACCACCCCGTGGGATCCAGGGCGGCGCATCAGGCATCCTGACGGATAACCCGTAGTAAGACACTGTAAAGCTCAACGCAAGTGTAGAGGATGACTAGGGCTGGGAGCCCAAAAGGTTGACCAGATCCGCGGTGAACTGGTTTGGGGGGTCTGAGAAAACGTCTCTCGGTCTGCGGCAGGAGTGCGGCGTGACAGGGTTGACAGTATAGGAGACTGTCGCCCTAACAAGATTGTTAGGGTGGGACTCAGCACGTTGGAAGTGACCTGTTGCCAGGACTTTCAAGTGCTGTTGAATAGAGGGGAGCTCCAGGTCCCTGTGCAGGTTCGTGTTACGCACGTACCAGGGCGCGTTAGCTGCCCTTCTGCAGAAAAGATTTTGGACCACCTGTAATTTGTGAAGGTGTTTGGGATTCGCGTGGGCAAAGACGGGAGCCGCGTAAGTCATGACTGGTCGTATGCAGACTTTATAAAGCGTACGCTTGTTACGGAGGGAAGAGTACCATACTGAGGTTTCGCCGACTATATATTTAATTTGGGCGGCCCGCAACTAGTGTAGGCTTGCGGGCGAGCAACTATGCGTGTTTCTACCTATCACGCTTAAAGTATGGTACTCTTTACTCCGTCTGCGTACTGTTTCTTTCTTTATTAAATTCAAAATAAACTTATCCTATACAAATTAAGTGGACTGTATTTTTAATTAAATTCCTATACGATATGAACATAAACTATTATAACAACAACTATACATTTCTTATAAGCTATTAAATCAATTCAAAGTTATCTTTATTTACATAATATTAAGGATTATACGAATTTCAAAATAAAACTATCTTAAGTCGTGTACATGTAGGATTAAAGTTATGTAAGAGGTTGTTTGTTTGAATGCTTTAATCTACTTACTTAATCTATTTTTCGAACTAGATGGGATAGGAATTTTATGATCTTAAATAGTGTCCATGATTTAGGAGAATTGTAATCTTACAATTTTATTGGTCGAAATGTAAAGGATATTATTATCGTTAATACTGATTATTACAGTGTTATTGAAAGCCCAACTAAGTTGTGCGAAAAATCTGTCGTTAACTTTCCCGGAAAAATCACAGCATTTCCATTTGGTCACCGATGTAAAAGCTATCCAATTTTGGATCAATTTCTTTTTGTGTCCCGATCGGTAAGCATCACAAGCGAATCAAAACCATTCGCTTGACTATTCGTTTTTTTAACAATATATAAACTTTTTTATAAAGCCTTTCAATTTGGTTTAAAAATCTTTTTACTTGAATAATATAAAATAAATTTTAATGCGATTTTATTGATTAAAGTACATTTTAATTGTAGTACATTTTAGCCGCGCCGTATCTTTTCCTGCTTCATGCATTTCACGCGAAAAATCCAATAATAGCTATTTTAGACTTTTAGTTTTTAGCGATTTTCAGGTTCCAAAACTTGGGCTAAAAATTTTAAACATATTTTTCAAATCTGCCTGTTAGTTCCTGAGAGTAGCGCGTACATACTCACCTTTTTGCTTTATTATAAAAGTATAGATTTCGAAATCCAAGCTATAAGTTGTGTAAGTATTTTGGTATTATATTGTTGGTATTTTTGAATATACTAAGTAATAAGCATAGATTTTTAATTTTAAACATTTATAACCAAAGAAAATTTCAGCATATTTAATTTCCATTATAATCCCCTTCCATGCTGGACTGGGAGCGAAAGAAAAACATAAAATGTACCAGCTGCTTCTCTTCCCGGGCATACTTTAAAAGTCAGTTAAGGGACAGAGGTTTTATTGGCGTTTTTTGTAGGCGATAGGCTGACCCCTTGTCACTGCAATAGCCTCTCACAATTATTATAATACCTCCTTTGTCAAACGTGACATCAGATGGTCTTTTAACCTCTGATGTTCTGCCTACCCTATAAGCGATACAGGCGTGAAGTTATGTATGTATGAATGTAAGTATAATCCCCTATACTTCTATCAAATTGGAGTTTCTGGCAGCACTATAGATTCCTATATCAGTATAGATTCCCATGTAGACTAATTATATCCGCAGGCACGAATGAGATCTACACGTAATATCAGGTGTATCCAATGCTCGATTGCTAGTAATTACTAGCGGGTGGTTAGGTACGGAACCTCCAAATACAACAATATTGTGACCTACTGACAAGCCTACTATGTCACCCGAATTTAATTAAATGACTTACGCAAACTGACAATGTACTATATTGCTAAAGTAAGCTTTAATAAGCTTGCGTTGTAAAGCTGTCTACCGTGCAGTAAAGGTATTTATCTATATTTTGAATCCATACTATGAAACAATAAATACATTTGAACTTGAATTATGTCCGGTCTAATTTCTAAAATATCGGTTACAAAACAGCAGTACGACCACAGAACTTTATCGAATCGTTTGTTAACGAATGTTTGTATAGTATGGAGACTGTTTTTAAGAAAAAATTGAAATCTATCCATTGCCGCACGGCCAGCTTAAATAAATGTATGCCTTGTTAATTTTGAATGTTTGTAAACATGCTGTACTCATAAATATCTGTAAAATAAAAAATTACAAT
This sequence comes from Stenoptilia bipunctidactyla, assembly GCA_944452665.1. Taxonomy (NCBI): domain Eukaryota; kingdom Metazoa; phylum Arthropoda; class Insecta; order Lepidoptera; family Pterophoridae; genus Stenoptilia; species Stenoptilia bipunctidactyla. The sequence continues at coordinate 19,498,761 of OX101741.1, forward strand.
GTTACTCAAAACTTGCAACCGACTCCATACTATACGAGCATTCGTAAACATTCGTTAATATACGATTCGATAAAGTTCTGTGATCGCACTGCTGATTCGGTTGTGACTCGAAATAAGGATATCTCGCACTTTAAATAAACTCTAAAATATTCCACATTTTTCAAGGAGAGAAAAATCCCCATTCACTCACTTTACAAAATGTGTTCATTAATATATTTACAGAGAAACAAATTACAAAAGGCATTTCGTTTCCTTTACATCTGGAATAATTGTTTTCTGTTTCATATTCAAAATAAGTTTTACAGGATACATAGGATAATTCAACTACATACAGTGCTTAATGTTATTTTGCCGAACGATTCGAAAATTTTAAAAGTTTTCCTTGAACAGTTAAAAAAGGAAGATGCCTGGCTGCTTAGCAAGAGCAGTCATTATAATTCAGTCTTTGATACAAAATGATTCATGAAAACTTTTATAATTACGCAATTACTTACATAATTTTATAAACTAGTTTTTTGTCTTTGCCAGATTTTATCAATAGTTATAACGCCATGCCAGTATAATAGAATTGTAAGATAATAAAATTTTCTTAGCTGTCTAAAAGCGTGAAAAACTATATTCTCCATTTCAACTCGAGGTTCTTTACGCAAAGCGTCACAAAGTTCTTATAAAGCTTTCACGAGCGACAATTTGAGTAGCCCTAAAATGTCTATAATCATTATTTTTTTATAAATTACGTTATATGAATCATCGTCTCATGACTAACCTTTAGTGAGCCTTTAATTTAAACAACCTCTTATCGATGTTCGAGACTATATTGCCCTTTTTAATAGTAGCTTAGATATCGTATAAATATTAATATTCAAGGCAAAATGCAATACATTAAGTACGCTCTGGTGGCTTCCATGAGATGATACGAGGAAGTTATGGAGTGTATCGCGAGAGGCGAGGAGGCCAGTCGAGTGGGAAATTATATTTACACTTTAAACTAAGCATCTTATACTCAACTTACTGAACTACATAATAGTTCAAAGTAATAAAGCGGTAACATACATTGCCTTCTATGCCAGAGGTCCTGGGTTCGAATCCCGGCGGCGGCGGATATTTGTGTGATGAACACAGATATTAGCCGTCAAGTCATACATGTTTATTTAAGTTTATTCTTATAAAAAAATATGTATTTATTCAATATGTATGCTTATAAATTTCTTAAGTATATCAGTTATCTAATATCCATGATACAAGTTCTTTAGGATACTTAATTTGGGCTAGATAATGTTGTGCGAGTATCAGAAATATTTATTATTATTATGTATACTTACAGCTGCACGCCTTTCGGCGGGAAAGACTCGACAATCGGGCGAACGATTCGGGCAGTCTCGAGCAAAACCGCTTTTTGAATGCGTGCTGGAAGCGAACCGCCACCGAATCCCAGCCTTTCAAAGTTTCTGACCAAAGTGGCTGGGGTCAAACCGTTTGCGGATAATACAACCGGGATGATTTCGGTGGACATAACTTCCCACATTTCGGTCACCTCGTGTACAAGGTCCAAGTACTTGCGTTGCTTTTCGGTCTCGGCCTTCACGAGGTTCTCGTCATGTGGTATAGTTATTATTATTATTAGTACGCATACTTATGACTATACGTCTTTCGGCGGAAAAGACCCGAAAGTCGGACCAGTCGGTCGGGTATCAGGGCAAGAGAGAAAGAAACCGGCGCACGATTCGGGCAGTATCGAGCAATTATTATTACGTATGCCCACAGCTACACGCCTTTCGGCGGGAAAGATCCGAATTATAGTCTTGGTATTGGCAGGAGTTATTCTATATAGGGATATAAAAAATAAACTAAAAATTACAAAATAAATACAGTTTATTGCCATAAGGATTTTAATTCTAAAATATACAACAGACACACCAACTATGTGGCCTCAAGTTATTATGCTTGCTTTATAAAGACTACCTACACAGCGGTAGTTCCACGATGTTTTAGTATGCACCCAGACCAGTAGGGCTATTCTCCTAAATAACAGCGTTGAGTTCATCGATGCAACAGTGACAAGTGACTTAATGGGGTAGAAAACCGCCTACTTTTTCCACTAGAGGCGCTAATTACGCTTGACTCATAACAACTGTCAAATATCAAAGTAAAAGTTAATTTTATACTGTTTTTTTTATAAAAAAATAGAAATGTATCATGGCGTAGTCTTAAGTTTTATAGAAAATGAATACCACAGTTTTTATGAGGATATACACATGTGGAAGTTCTGGATGTACCTGATTTGAACTTTTATGGAAATGCACATATTACGGTCCATATTTTCCACATTTCATATAGAAAAAACACATTATCATATAGATTTACCGCAAAAAAGAACAGTGAACAAGCAATTTTGATAACAACTTGTTCATTTGACGGTTTGTAATGGGTCAAGCGTATGAAGCGACATCTATTTAGAGCTTTTCGTTTTCTTCTCCATTGGTATTCTCTTATATCATAACAGGACAACAGCGCTTGTTGCTGAAGACGGCGTGAGTAAGAACTGTTATTTATCGAACTGTTTGACAATTTTCTTTAGGTTTTGGTATTTCTGCTACATGTAACATAAGTGGGCTCGACGATGAAATCTTTGCCATCTCGTCGTCGAGTACAGCGCTGTTATTTTATTTACACGAATAGCCCCGCTGAGCCCGTTTAGTGCTCTGCTGGCACTTAATCCTAGGGTCTCTTATATCACAAGCGAATACTTAATCAATACACCATGGAGGACGTCAATAAAAATAAATTAAAGAAGTAAGCTATTGGGGAGCCCTTGTCACAAAGAAGCGAGTTATTTTCGTAGTTATTTTGTTTAAGTATACGTTCAGTTTTGCAGTGTTGGCAGCTTTGGTATGGGTCCGTATGCGAATGCACCATTAGGGTCAGGTAATTGAAGAACCTGTGAAGGTGGAAAAGTTTTGAGCAAGTTTTTTTAATATAAATTCACGCTGTCGATAAGCTTTGTTCTAGTTTTTGAAATATTCAATATGTAGGAATAGATAGAAGTTCTGTCTGCGTCTGGTAGCCTGATTGTATAATGGTGAAGGTAAAATTTAGAGAAGACATGCACCATCTTAAAGTGGCTTGACTAGTTGTTTTTTGGAGAACACCTATGAAAAGACAACCGTAGCCAGGGGTTTTTTCATTCTATGTTTCTCATAATTGTCAACAGTTTCTTCTTGAACCTCATCGGCTCTTATCATCAGGTGATACTGCGATCAAGTGGGATTAAGTCAACAACAGAGAATATACAATTTTTTCGGGATCACATTATCCTAGAATTTCAAAACCGTCTCCCACGTCTCTATTTTGGTAGATTATAATAAGTAACTAGATAAACAGACGCAGAAAATCTACATGCAAAGAAAACAATATCAAGAATAATTTACAATTTAATAAATAACCTTAAAACTAACCTAAAACTAAAACATATTAGGTGGCATCATCATTACCGCCTTTCCATACTTCCTCAGCCACTGCATCCTTCTCTCATCCATATCCACTGGTCCTTCCGTGGTGGTGGAAGTCTTCCGCTTCGACATGTTCGCCAGATAAGACTCATACAGACTCATCCTTGGAATCACTGCGTTGTCCTCCGCAGGCTCTAAAGGCACGTTCAGAGGAGCGAACGGAAGACTGATCAAGTAGTTCCTAGGATCGTCCATGGCCTGTTTGCTGTCAGTTGCCTCTGGCGAATCTGTCACGTTGACAACTACTTTGACAGTTGTCGATTCTGGTTTATGAGTGGTGGCTGAAGGCCGCGATTCCTCGTCCCATATGACAGAGTCCAGCCATTTCGAGATGGTGGCTATTTTGGGGAAGGAGTGGATCTTTGTGTAGAGGGCGCAGGTATGCAGGAAGGATGACATGGCGATCAGGGTCCCGTTCTGTGTGACTGCGCCGCCGTGGTCTTTCTGTGAATGAGACGATTATTTTAAAGTGTTGGTTCCTAAACCCACATAGAGGGTAAACGTGGTCTACAAATAGGTCTAGTATTATATTTGGAGGAACGTTCTCTAACATAATCTCATTTAAGAACAAGAAAACGCGGGTGGTATCCATACGAAAAAAAACATAATTTCTCTTGGCACAGTAAAAAATCCGTAAAATCTTATAACTTGTTCTTCTTTGATTGTCTACCTAAATGTCAAAAAAGAATAGTGAACTGCCATACATTTTCAGTACCGCCATACATTTCAGTATGCTAGGATGACTGGTCATTTTAATGTAGGTAATTATAAGATACACAGTTGGGAATACATAGTTGAAAAATGAATCTTAACTAAGAATCATCCAAATATACAGGGTGTGCCGTAAATAGTGGACCAACGGAAAACTGGAGATACAAGGGGTTGTCTGGAATCCGGGTTGCTTTTGAGATATACCGATTTCAAATATTTTGAAAATTTTCACCTACTGCGTACACAAAATGTGTCAGAATTTTTTTTTCATGCATTTTTTCCAACTTTTTATTTCATAAAATAATTTATCATTGTTTTTATTCAACGTATTAATAACAAATATTTTTCTGTAACAAAAAAATTATAGTGTAGATTTTTTTAATTCAAGAATTACAAACTTTAAATAAAACACTTTTTAACCGGATTTATCGCGTATATTTACATTTTAAATTTTAACTCGACGTTTCGGTGTCTTTGCAGACCCCGTGGCTCCGAGCGACTGACACCGAAACGTCGAGTCAAAATTTAAAATGTAAATATACGCGATAAATCCGGTTAAAGAGTGTTTTATTTAATAGTATGAATCGCGAAAACTTAAGACAATTACAAACTTGATTTTGAAACTAAGCTGGTGTAAAAAAAAAACTATGACAACTCAATAGAACTTTATTTTAAAATTATTTACAATTCATACAGATTTCAAAAAAGTATAACAATCTACAAAAAATATTTAAAATGTATTTTATCATTACTCAGATATGGATCAGAGACCTAATTGTCGAGATAAAATAAAATAAAAGTAGTAAAGTAATCGAGCTTTTAACATTAAATGTTAAAAGCTCGATTACTTTTTATTAAGCCTTATTTTATTACATTAAATGCTCGATCTGTCTACCTCTTGCTCGTACACATAGCCAGCATCTCCTTAAGAAATTTCTTTTCAGTCTTCTAAAAGCCCCTCCGTTATTTTTCACCAATTCAGCTACACGGTTAAATATTTCACGCAACGCTCTCTCATTGTCGTTTACTGTTTCATGCGCCGCTTCTTTAAAATAGTCCCACAGAAAATAATCAAGTGGATTGAAATCCGGCGAGCGTGGTGGCCATGCAATTATGCCACCGCGTCCTATCCATCGGTCCGGGTACGACTCGTTTAAGTGATTTCTTACTTGCCGTGAATAGTGAGCGGGTGCACCATCGTGCTGTAGCCACAACCTATTGCGGACTTCTTCTGGTACATCGTTTAACAAATTACCAAGCTCTTCTCTAAAACAAAATAATGAGCTCCATTCAGTCGTGGTGGGAGTTCAAATGGACCGATGATTTGTCAGTCCATAAATTAACTCCAAACTGGTGCCGAAACCGGTCTTCCCTTACTGCACGGGGGTTTTCAACGGCCCATTCATGGAGGTTGTGCATGTTAAAGTCGCCCATTCTCTGAAAACAAGATTCAGCACTCCACAAAATAAAAAAAAACCGTGGATCTTGTCTACACTGGCGCAACATCTCCCTACAGAAATCTAAGCGACGTTGATAATCCGCTGGCAGCAATGCTTGCACCCGTTGAACATGATACGGGTGCGTGCGGTTTCTTTTCAAGATTATATGTACCGTACTTGTAGCGATACCCGTGCGTCAAGAAACAAGGAGAATGCTAGTAGAAGGATCTTGTCTAACTTCCATAATCAGGTATCTTCATCCACCTATTTAGGTTTTCCTTCACGTCTGGTAACGCCAGGGATTCGACCCTCCAAATACGCGTTACTGATGCGGAGAAAAACTCGATGATCGGGATAGCGTTCTCGATTTGGATACCGTACACGATATCTACGTGCGGCCTCCCGAGCATCACCGTCACATAAACCGTAAATAAAATACATTTCTGCGTATTCACGAGCAGTAAAAACAGCGGGCATTTTCAGAAATTCAGAATAATCGAATACTATTTATGTGTGATAACTGAACATTATGAAAAATTAAGAAAAATATGTTTTTTTTTTATTTACTTGAATTAATGCAACTGTCTTTTTTTTAAGTGCCTGGTTGACAAATAAAGTTTTCCATTTTCTATCCAGCCAGCATCTTTTCATAGATCTTAAAATAAGAAATAAAATCATAAAGATATTTAAGAATAAGTGGGTTTTGGTATGGTTTTATAGCAAAAAAAGGATTCGTTGTTTTTTGTATACTTTTTACCTTTTTGAAATCTGTATTAAGTTTAGCTGTTTTTAAAAAAAAGTTCACCAAAGCTGCCATACTTTTTTTTTTTTACACCAGCATCATTTTAAAATGCGTTTATTAATTTTAGGGTTTTCAAAAATTACATGTTTAGTTTTTATTTTCACAGATTACCAATAATCCCTCACAAATTAAAAATCAATTAGAGAGAATAATCTTTTCTTAACTATCTCCAAAAATAAAATGTGAAAAAAAATAGATGAAAAAAAAATATGATACATTTTCTGCACGCAGTAGGGGAAAATCCTATAAATATTCAAAATCGGTATATCTCAAAAACTACCTAGCCTAGGAAAAAAAATTTGGTGTTTCGGATTCCAGACCAACCCTTTGTATCTCCAGTTTTCCGTTGGTCCACTATTTACTGGACACCCTGTATATATTGACATACACCTAAACGAATTGCGTCCTATCGAGACACATTGTCTCCGTGAAAATACGTTTATATTCGTCCTTTAACAAATGAAGCATATGTGTCAGATCGACAGTATAAAAACTTCAATCATGAATAACGCATTTTTAATTGCGAGGAAATAAGAAAAATGCCGTTAATACCGTAGATTTTGTTATATTTTGAGTTGTTCCGAACAACTATCGCTAAACTTGAGCTACGAAAATGAGTACCTAATATTGGCCTATTAATCTATACTAATATATAAAGCTGAAGAGTTTGTTTTTTTGTTTGTTTGTTTGAACGCGCTAATCTCAGAAACTACAAGTGGGATTTGAAAAATTCGTTTTGCATTTGATAGCCCAACTCTTGAGGAAGGGCTATATTTTATCCCGAAATTTCCAAAAGTTATCAATCAAAAGTTACGCGGGTAAAACCGCGCGCGGTGGCTAGTATAAGATATAACCAAGTTTTTTTTTTATATAACGCGGTTCGTCAATCGCCAAATCATGGAACAATTTAAGTAATGGAATGCTGAAATTTATTGAAAAATAGTTAGATTGTAAATAAACAGTGGCATGCAGAAAATTTTCTATCAAATGAACACCCTGTTGTTTCATTTTATACAAACATGCAATCCACTATTTGTGAAACGTATTGATATTTGTTTGTTCAAATTGGCAGACGAATTGCTATAAGTATTTGTGAAAACTTTTAGTTGGCTACCTACGTATAAATATTGTTGCCAATTGCATAAATAAAAAAGATTTAATTTTTTTTTTCAATATGAAAAAAGCAAAATAAAATGATTTTCATTGAGTTTTTCGCCAAAAAATTTGGGTGGAAAAATTGCATATTGTATCTTTATTTATTCTAGTTTTTGCATCTGAAATTTGATATGGCAAAATTTCTATCGAACTTGACATCGCCACATTTAGCAAACCATCGTTAGACGGATCGTTTTGATACTCCAATTAATCCAATTATATAAATAAGATAAATCCAATTTACTACTAAATCGGGTTACATACATATTTATTTGGTTTCTAATATGACCTGATGAGATCCTTTGTATAACACTTTTACAATAAGTTTGGACCTGGCGTCCATTTCGTTGTACAAAAAAAAAACATCATTAGATTACACATTACACTCTAGGTGTACTATGTAATATAGACCTTTGAATTTTAGACAAGTCCAGTCTTTTAGAGATCGTGTCGTATACAGGGTGATTGGGGGGTCACTTTTGAAATTCGAGGACGTGATAGTTTGAGATCATACAACAAGGGAAAAAATAAATTTAAAAAAATTATTAAATATTTACTGAGTAAACTCAACCGAAACTTAAGGAAAGTAAAGTAAACAGTTCTTTTTATAGGGAATTCTATGTATGAACAGAATCGAGTACAGAGTGCTCTCCTTCAGTATTTACAATTCACCAGTCACCCTGTATACTTGTAACTACCGAATAAGAACTTCACTATCATCCGTAATAAATATTGAAAAAAAAAACAAAATACGCACTGCGACTATTCCTAGGCAATCATATTAAAAACTCACGCCTCCCGTCACTGACTGTACAAAATGAATAACCATATCCAGGCAGTGCTCGGGCGGTGACAGCCTGCATTATTCATGTCAAGATATTGCGAGATCTGTCTAAATCTACAGATCTACAGCCTCCGCTGAGCTTACAACTCTATTCTTTATGGAAATTAAGTTATTGTGTTTATACGTTGAGTGTACAGTATGCTGAGTCTCCGTGCGTTCACGAAATATATTATGCTTTGTTTTATGGTCGGTTTTCAAAGTGGGTATTATGTATTACTATAAGTATAAATGTATCAATTCAGTATGTATGTAAAAGTTTTGGAAGATGAATGGATGTTTGTTGCGGTTTCACGCCTAAGAAAACAGTTTTGCATATGGCTTCAGTGAAAATAAGAGTAAGTAGCTCAAACCCAAGACAGTTAAGATAAAGTTTCCCTAATCAAGTATTAAACCTAGAAGCTAACATCGCGAACCATGTCATAAAACTAACTCGTCTGATATATAATCGAATATTGTAATATAAATATATACTGACCCGCGGAAACAGCTGATCGCCTAAAATGGAAAGAAAAAAGGGAGGCCTTTGCCCAATTTAATAATTCAATAAAACTGTATTTCTTATTGACATATCCATTTGCAACACTCATAACCTTCTCGCCCACATTCTGAAAAGATATCCAAGTATATCGATTTGTCAATTGAACTAAAAACACAATGGAAGGTTAACACAGTCAGAACAGTCCCGATTATCATTTCTTCTACAGGCGTCATACCTAACACACTGCACACCAATCTCAACATCCTTAATATCCACACGTCCAAAGTTCACATTTTACAAAAAGCCGTTATTGCAGAATAGTACGAAAATTTCTATCTCTAGCAAATTAATCATTAGTACTTGGCTTCGGCCCGTACACTTATTAACGTCCTCGGAGAGCATATATTTGAAAAAAGAATAATAATAATAATTGTAATATATTATTCCCAAGCACTAATTCAAAGTAATTTATTTTATAACCAAGCGTACAAACAAAACTAGCAATTTCAAGGAAGAATAAATTAGCTTTATTTTGTCAAACACTATTCTATGTTTACGAAATATTCCTGTTTTTCTTACACATCTAATATTTCACTGTAAATCGCGCAAAAAGGGCCGAGAGCTGGCGAAATGTTGAGGATATTTTACATGCAAGATAAATTCGGTGAAATATAACGGTGTGACCGGGACGTATCTGATGTAAATAAAATGTGTACCCTCATTTGACAAAACTCAATGTTGCTAGCTCTTTTAAAGGCCTTTGCTGACCATATTTGCGAATGTTTAGTAAATTTTATTACAATGCTACTTAATTTGAACATTTTATTTCTAAATATTTCATGTTATTACCCGAATGCGGAACGCAAAGGAGGGTTATGTTTTCAACGCGTATGCATGTATGCAAGTATGAGTATGTATGTCTGTTTGTTGTTGCTTCATTACTACTGAATGGATAAATGGATTGAAACAAATGAGGTATCAATAGATTCGTATTTACTGCGCAATGACAACTAGTGATTTTCGTTTTTAACAATATGGGTATCCAATGACAGCTTATGATCAGCCTATTCTAAATATACGACACACCACAGACATACCTACATCTAAATAGACAACGCAAGTGTCACGATTTGTACTGAAACCAAGCGTGTCGACTTTTCAACACCTTTGGTGACGTCACAGCTGATATTTATTGCTAGGAAATGCAAACCGATGCCGCCGATTGAAATCAATTATTAAGAACGATATCGATATTGTTAATTCGATTTTCTAACAGACATACTACGCGGGGACTGAATCTAGCGGCGACCAACCTTGATCGGGGTTCGGACACGCGAAATACATGCACTTGCGTTGTCTATGTAGATGTATGTCTGTGCGACACGTTAGTACCTACTAAAGCTACTCTAAAAGAAGAGTTTACGTGTATTATCCGCAGTCCGGTTGTCTATTGTGACGTGGATCAGTTACATATGTATACTTTAAATTTAAAATATTTACTGAAAAAAAACAAAAAATAAACAATGTTTTTTGAACGCTAATGGTAGTTATATCGTTGGTAAATGCAAATATTTTAGAAAGACTATCAGTTAATTACAACAGAATAGAACACGAATTAGTTATGTTATAACCATTTACAAGTCTACATAAGTAGATAATAAAAATAAACTCCTAACTACGTGTGCAGGGAAAGTTTTACACAAGTCAACAAAAATAACCCAGTAAAACTAGCAAAAAGCAGCGTCGCCTGCGCGCTTGTACCAGGAATGCAGAAAGTAAAAGAGATGCTAGTATAGCTACAACAAAGTCTACATACCCTGCAGAAATGCCTGTTAGGGTCCTGAACGCCGCTGAGGCAGACGAAGGCTCCGGGCAGGTACTTGGAGTCATACTCGCAGATCTGCGGCTCTACTAGAGGCAAGTTCACCAGCCGGATGTGCTGCAATCATAGTTATATTATAAATATTTTATCTAAATGGAATTAAAAACTGCCGCTCTTATTGAGCTAGTGGATGGCGAAACCTTGGTAATAGTACGTCTTCAGAGTTCGCCTGGCTGGCGGCCCTATATTCAAATCACCGCAAGAACCATATTGTTTTAAGAGAGCCAGTTCAGTTTAAGCTCATCATCACTCACCATAAGTTTTTTCGTTACATCGCCGGCTTTACTCTAAACCAGCGGATAGTTCCATAATAAAGCCGGCAATGTACTAAAAACGCACGACGCACCGCGCGAATCCTTAAACGTAAGGCTAGATTGCGAGCGCTGGTTTAGCCATTGATAGAAAATAGTTTGATGAATACAAAATTGTGTCAATGAAATCAAGTGTTATTGTTACGTGTAAGTGCCGTTGTTAAATATTTCGCTATCTTAAAAGTGGTTCGCAAATGGGTAAAAACTAATTTGAAATTTAAACTACACGGAGTATGTTTATGAAGAGCCTGTATCTTTCTAAACCCATGGGCCTACTGTCTATTAGAAACTACCTTCGCTTACATGTTCACTTACCATCAGATGAGATAAACTTAGTTTTAGTTAGCTATTAAACAATAACCTACACCATTAGGTGTCCAGCCAATAGCTGAGACGAGGAATCCAAGGTTCAGCTCATCGTCAGGGTGGGGCAGCTTCACGGGTGATATCTTTGGTCCCAACGGCGCGGGGTCCTTCAGCTTCACAGCCGAAATCTTCATGTCGAAGTTGTTGATCAGCATTTTGATCTGAAATTTAATGATGAGACCAGAATTTTTATCAAAATTTTATTCTGCTTTATTTGATTTTTTTACGTTCCTGATGTATGTACAGTCAAGCATAAATTTATATATATTCATGAACAATTCCATAATAAAATGGCACAAACATTTGACAACGAAGAATTATAGAAACTTTCTGACATCGCACAATGCATAAATAGATGACCGGCTCTTGCGTTCAAAAGAATTTAAGGGTATTTCTCCAAAATTTCATTCTTTGACTGATTCATCTGGCCAAAATTATATTTCAGTTTTATGTCATTTGCATATGTTTATATAAAAATAGATATACCACACAACATATATTTCGATGAGGGACTCGTTTTGCTTCGATAGTTTTTGAGATATCGATATTTAAAAATTCTATGTCCAGATGAATCAAAATTTGTTGATTCTTTTAGCACAAGACCTGTATTTTTTATTTTTAGGCAGATTTTTGTCTGGTCTTTTATGTAACTTTGATCTGTTATCATCTTTTTTTAGCATTTTTACTTGTTCCTGTAGTTTTAGTGACTTTTTTCAGATCTTGATGGTAAATTTACTGAAACCGGCCTAAAATGTACAATGTTAGCACCAATGTTACTAACAAATATGGATTATGTCTGAAATTTATTATTTTTATTTATTTAAAATATGTTTCAAGACATTTTCTTTTAAAAATGTTTCTCTTGCAGCATAATTAAGCAATAAAAGCGCTCCTTTCTTGATGAATAGGTGAAAAACTTACTTATTTTTTTACCAAGAGAGTGTTTTGATCATATGAATTAGGCACAGATAATTATAGTCGACAAATAAAGATAGGATAAAGTAATTTGCCTTCAATCATAACTCATCTTATATTGTGTGTTTCCCTGATATTATTTTTCTACATTAATCTATAATCCAAAAGCATAACAAGATACACAAATTAAAGTTTTAATACAATAAAATAAATTTTATAAAGTAGGCATTTTAATCAGCATTCCGCCTAAAACCAAATACAAATCAATCAGATATTTGCATTCATGACACTAGGATCTAAGCCACCTAGCTGCAAATTCTCTTTCTAGCTCGTTCGTTGCAAGACTTGCTTCCTCATGCACATTCAGCCATTTTCGTAATTCTTTTATCTGACCAGTTACGGTCAAGCGAAGCTTATGCCATATTAATCAGTATAATATGCCGGACACTTCTTATTTACAGTGGACCCCCGGTAGTCCGACAAACATTTTGCAGGGCAGTGTCGAACTATCGAATTTGTCGGATTATAGAGTACCCCTTTAGTCCGAAGTTTTTAACAATATTTTTTTTTATTGTTAACTACAATGAACACATGCTAGGCTGCACCGCTATCCTCTTGCATGTAGTAAATTAAAACAAAGCCGTCAAAATCAAATCAATAACCTACGCGACGAGAACAATAGTGATGGTGCTTACATGTTGTAATTTGTTCAATCGTGCATTAGAGAATATTATGAAAAAAAATATTCGAAAATAAATAATAGTCCATGTCGGATTATAGGGGGTGCCGGATTAGACAGGGGCCGGATTACCGGGGCTCCACTGTACTTATTTTAAAAAACACAACAAAAACAGATATAAGCAAACCCAGGAGGTCACTCGATTTAAATCTATACTATAGTTTACCTTAAGAACAGTTCCCTCTTTGTAGTTGTAAGAACTTCCAACCCGCATTGTGTAGTTGCTGAGCGATTTGTGCGTCACGTACGAAGTTACTATATTGCTGGAAAATAAATAATTGTTTTATATTGATTTTAATAAAGAAACTATCATCATCATCACAACTCCGTGTAATGCGCTCACTGCAGAGCAATGAGTCTCTCCTCTGGGTGACGAGGAGGTTTAGGCCGTAATCCACCAAGCTGGCCCGATGCTAGTTGGTGGATGTCAGACATTTTAGGGTGCCGAAATGGCTTCTGACAAACCCTAACGACTACTGTATAAAAGTATACAGCACTCGGAACCGACTGCTTAACGTGCCCTCCGAAGCACGGAAGTCGTCGTGTGAAATGAATGGTCGGCGGACACCTGTCCTAATATAGGCTGCACCGAGCGCGCTTAATCTGCGATATCGTTTGATATGCACAGTAACCACGGCGCCACGACGAGTTCGCACGACTTCAACTATCATGGCCATAACTATTCATATTAGCTTCAGAAACGGAACAGTTACCGGTAACTAATCATGGCGTTTGCAACAGTAGCGAAATATCGAGAATCAAAATTGATGAAAAACATGGTAAATATCCCGTTTACAAAGTTGATATGAAAGTTAGTAAAATAAGGTCATTTTAGTTACATTATTCTACGTTTGTTATCAGCGGATCATTCAATACACGAATATTATTTTCACCGATATCGAATGCGCCCCTATTCCCACCCTTCTAAATAAACTTAAAAAGGATTATTCCACAGCGTTTGGAGTATGACTTTCGTCATAAATAAATGAATAACTAATCTACTTTAGATTTTATTTCCCTAACATAAAGTTTACTGTTCTTCAACCCAACTGCGGTATGGTCCTTCAATCCGGATATAAGCTTTTTAATAATACAGCGAGATCACGCTATTGAAGAGTACAAGCAGAAAAAGGTTTTTTATTTACCTACTAAAAGAATATGAACAAGAATATGATGAATTTTATTTATAGTCTTGAGTTTTATTGATTTTACGGCTTTTAATTTAAAATACCAAAACTTATTTTTCATCGTTTATGCCAGAGTTTATTCACATATTTATAAAATTAATGAATTCCCAAATTGATCTCATTACCGTGGGTTCATGCTGATGACGGCAAAGAAAATTACATCGTGTATAATAAAAAGCCTGTCATAAAAATATTTGCGATGTTTGCCATGTCACTTTGTAAACATTACGACACAGTAATTTATCACAAAAAATACAAACAAAATAAGTAATAAAGTAACCACAAACACAAGAGTAATAATAATAGCAAAAGTTTTCCTTGAAAAACTACGCAAACGAATAACGAATGCAAATCGTTGTACCATTTTGTACTGAAAGTTTAACATGTACAATTTAACTTTGTCGAGTGAAATGAACCGTATAAATTAAGCAAAGGGTCGATGATCCTTGCTAAAGTTATGTTACCCTGGTGATGCATATTTTAATGCAACATTTAGTTTCAATTGAAATCTGGGTTTCTCTGAAAATAGATGTGACCCGTTTTATTTATGATATTATTATCACTAGCTGAATTCCACAGCTTCGCCGTACAAAGAGATTTTAACCCCCATTTTATTAAGAAGATCTGATAGAATTACGTTGAAAAAGTGTAGTGTATACGTAGGATGGCTCTTTCCAAACACCAAATGAAAGATTACCCTATAACGTGTGAAATTCTCGTCAATATTTGTGAGCCTTTAGGTAGATTACCCGGAAAGACAGACCAAAAATGTTTTAATGATTTTGTGCTTTGAGTACCGTATATACTTTAATAGGCATTGAGTGAAAAGATGCTTACAATTTTGTTTATGTGTATATATATAATGATATATATACATAAACAAAATTGTAAGGGTGACCGAATTTAATACGTAAACTATACGTACTATAATGAATTTAATACGTAAGATCTGGTAAGGTTTCTTAAGTGTATTGTGCGCTCGGAACAGTGTGAAAAGCAGTTAGAGTTCATTCAGAAAAGGAATAATGAAAAAAGAAAATATCTGTATAATAAACATATAAGGTATATCTATCTATCTATACAGGGTGTCCTGCTTACCCTATATAATACCTTCTCGGAGGTATTTTAGTACCCATAAGGATAACAGAAAAAATATAAAAAAGAAAAATTCAAAATTTATTTTTCAATTTTTGTATGAAAGAAAATGTCGAAATTTATTGCTGACATTCATATTTTTTCTTTCGTCCTTATGGGTAATAGAATACCTCCGAGAAGGTATTATATAGGGTAAGCGGGACACCCTGTATATATCTGTATAATAAATTTCATAGATTACCGTCGAATTATATTCTATTTTTTACCTCAGGCGACCACTTCTTAGTATGAACAAAATTTCATTGTTTAATAAAAATAAACCTTTTTTAATTGGTTCATCATCATCATCATCGTCACAAGTCTTTGTAATACAATGACAAACCCTAACGACTACTGTATACAAGTATACAGCACCCGGGACCGACTGCTTAACGTGCCCTCCGAAGCACGGACGTCGTCATGAGAAATGAATGGTCGGCGGTCACCCGTAACGTTGCTTAACGTGTGATATCGTATGATAAACACATTACATTAACCATGGCGCCACGCCGACGTCTCAGGCTTCTCAAATTTTCCAGCAATCGATACAACCAAAAAGCATACATGAATAAATTATGTAAATAGGTAACTGTTTACATGGTTATTTAATGTCTATACTTAAGTTCTCTAAACATCACAAAAGTTACGAAAGTAAGTTGTGAGGAATAAAAAACTGAGAAACTTAGTTAAGTTTGAAAATAAACTTTGAAAATATTGAAGGTGCTGTAATTTGTACTTAAGTTTAAGGTCCAAATTTATGTCAAGTTGCTTCTAATTATGAATGAAACATTTCGGACCAAAGAAGGGATGATAAATGGCGAGCTGTGTAATTCGTTCTTATTGGGAACTTGAGTCAACGCCAGCTTCCAAGTTTATTGTTAGAATTATAATAAAATTTAGGGTTATTGTTTTTGTTTTACTGGACGCATTAATCTAGTGTGGAGTTTTTGATGTTGTTTGTTAATTGTATAATGTTAAACAAAGGTATTTCGTTAATATAAATATAACATGATTAGCGGCATAATCGCGATATTTTCGCTCGTGGCATTAAATATAAGGATTGAGTTTTATAAATGTATATTACTCGTTTCATCGAGTTAAAATAGTATTTTCAATAATGATTCGTACAAAAGGTTTTTAATTATTCCAGCCACGGTTTGACCAGAAAATATTAGATGCTCAGGGCGTTCAAACGAATAAACAAATCCTTTGTGCTTTGTTTTTGTTTAATTGTATTTTTAATTGAGTGTAACATACATTATCAGATAAATACACAAGTCAGCAAAGAAAACACTTTAGAACAGATTTATCAGAAATTATAATAAGTTACATTTTAACTCGACCTTTCAGAGTCCTTATGGACCCAGTAGTCACAACAGAGAGTCTTTAAATCGTCGAATTAAAATATAAGACGCGATAAACTCGTTAAAAACTATTGATTATTAAACGAGCTGTTTCACGCGGTCTTGCCCGCGTAATTTCTAATCGCGCGGGAATATCTTGATAAAAAATAGCCTATGACTGACTGTATACCAAATTTCATTCAAATTCGATAGGCCATTCTGACGTCTTTGAGTAAGCTTATGAATCCTTAACTATAAGTGGAAACTCTGTAAATTGCCTTCCTATTACCTAAAGCTGTTAAATCTTTAAAAAAACCTAGCTGTAAGTTTTACAAGTATGTGAAAATAAAATAAAATAAACAATACATTTAATTAAATTTAAGCCAGCACAAAACTTTCTCGACTCGTATGTTTACGAATGTTCGTATACTATGGAGACAGTTTGTAAGCAATAATTAAAATCTATCCATTGCCGCACGGTCAGCTTAAATAAACATGTGCCTTGTTAATTTTTAAGCAATTTTTATTTTTTAAATATGTTCTACTCTTAAATAAATGTAAAATAAAATAAAATACGATGTTGCTAAAAACTTGCAACGGACTCCATTACTATACGAACATTCGTAAACAAACGACTCGATAAAGTTCTGTGCTCGCACTGCTGATTAGGGTACTCACGATTCAAAACACTTAGACAGCGTGATGAGCCAGTGCTCATTGAGCAGCACCGCGCTGCAGATGTAAGTCCCGTTCTCCAAGAGCGAGGCGGCGTACGGGTGCCGGCTGATCTGCGTCACCACCGGGCCCAGGTGCTCGCTGCTGTCTTCCAGGTCACGGTCACCTGCGTGGAAACATAGTTTAGAGCATCGACCAAAATAAATATATAGAATATAAATTAAGGTTGTCTGGAAGAGATCACTTTGCAGCGCACCTGTTGTGCCTATCTATGTGTTCTTTTTTATTTTATAAGTTTTTCTATTGTAATTGTGTGCAATAAATAAATGAATATTGGCAGTTATAGGAACTGAAAACTTGGAACTTTCATACATACATACATAACTTCACGCCTGTATCCCGTATGGGGTAGGCAGAACATCAGAGGTAATAAAACCATCTGATGTCACGTTTGACAAATTTGGAGGCATTATCATAGTGGAAAGAGACTATTGCAGTGACAGGGGGTCAGCCTATCGCCCACAAAAAAACCTCCCATAACACCTCGGTCCCTTAACTGATTTTTACAGTATGCCCGGGAAGAGAAGCAGCTGGCACATTCTATGTTTTTCTTTCGCTCCCAGTCCAGCATGGAAGTTGTAGTATATTGTTGCAGTATCCCAGTCCAGCATGAAAGTTGTAGTAACTTGGAACTTATAGTATTAAAATTTAAAAATTTAATGAGGTTAAATTAAAATTAATGATAAAAGTTGTTGGTAACGTGAACGCAAGATATTTGATTCATTCAAAATGCATTCAACGCACATAGGACAAGGCCGCTGCGCATGCGCCAGTCATGAATTGTTGGTGATAAGAACCTATAAGATTTTCCTCTCCCAAAAAGTGCCTAACGCGTCTTACTAATTGTTTACTTTAATAAATTACCCAATCTACCACACCAACAATATGAACGTAAAGTAAGCTTGCGTTATGGACGCCACACAGCGTAACATTATGTATCCTAGAATACCCCTCGACCTGAGACAGGATGACTGGTGACAAATTTTAGATATTGAAAGAGACCACTCTGTACCCGATCCTGATTATATAATTATCCTGATCATAATTATGTATTAAAAGTAGGTACTTCTTTTTTCACCAGAATTCTCTATAAATAAATAAAGAGATATTGCTATACTTTTCGCGATGCGCCGTCTCAGTCAACACGCACACAGCAGTGTTCCCGCCACACGCACACCACCACCCGCTAAGTATCTATTGTATTACGCTTATGTAACCATGCGTTGCAAAATGAACTCTTTAAATTTCGGTAAGAGTACTCAGTAAATAATGGTTATTTATTTTTGGTTTTATTATTTCTTTACATGGATGTTCTCAAACTGGCCTGGCGGGAACTCGAACCAAGGACGTCTGACACAGCAGTTTCAAATTTGACCACTGCGCCACGGCAGCCATATGCTTGCTTTTTTGACAGTTTATGACGGCCACTTTGGCGATGGGGTAAACCTGTCTGCCTCAGACGCCAGTGGTTCCGGTTTCGATTCCCGCACGGAACAAGCAAAAAAATGTTCCATGTCTGGGTGTTTATCTATTTGTGTATTTATATTCTAGGTTCCCCCCTATTTCGCCACATGGTATCCCATAACACAAGCTATGCTTACTTTGGGGCCATGTAGTTGGTATGATTATCTGGGGAAATTATTATTATATTTTAGTGACCGTTCGTGTGCCCTTTTAGTACAAATTTTCGGGCTAGCACACGCAAAAGAAGTGGGTGTAAGCAACCTCGACTTTTGATGTAAAACGTCCTTCATCAAATTTATCGGGAAAACTAAGACAATACAGCTGATTTATTATAAACATGCACTTTTGTCCTTCAAATTTATCATCTCCAATGACAATCGAATATTCAACAAATTAAGCTGCGAAGGTCACCAAATAAAGTACACTTCGTAGAGAGTCACACGAATAAAGTTACTTCGTGCCATAATCAAAGTAATTTTTTTACCGGTTTGTTGATGTGTGGTAAAATGGAAAGAGAAAACCATAATGTTCAGTCAAATGTCACTAAATATATACCGAATAACCACCATAAAACTATACCATATAACCTAGTTTCATTTAAATATAATCTTTATGAGACAAAGTATACAGGGTGTCCCACAAACCCTATATAATACCTTCATGGATGTATTCTAGTACCCATGAGTATTACAGAAAAAATATAAAAAAAGAAAAAATCGAAATTTATTTTTAAATTTTTGTAAGTATGAAAAAAAAATTCAAAATTTATTGCTTTCATACAAAAATTTAAAAATAAATTTCGGTTTTTTTCTTCTTTTATGTATATATATCGTTGGTTGCTAGTAATCTACGGAGGACGTAAATAGTTTAAATTGTATGCTACATACAGATTATGTTGCTATACAAGTTCCAAAACTCCAACAAATGTATCAATTAGTATAATGTTTGATAAAATAGTATCCTTTAAAAAAAATTACTACAGGAAAATTTTCTTCATCATTTTGATATTGAAGTTTTAAAAAATGGAGTTAATCACAATATTATATCAAACATTTTACTGCCAATATTATTGAGTAAGTACCAAAATATTATATCAATTTGACGCACTATTATTTTTAAATATTATTTCACAATAATGATTGTAGTTTGTATTTTACCTTCACATGAATATTACATTTCACATTGGAAGGTCAGACGATTGTGTGGCCAGTCCTTGAACCCTACATTTGTACCTATGACTTTAAGGATTCGAAGGCCAAGGACGAACATAGTAAAGCTTATATTAAATTCAATAACCTAAGTTATTGAATTTAATTAGCTTTATTTATACACTAGCCACCGCGCGCGGTTTTACCCGCGTAACTTTTGATCCCGTGGGAATTTTGGGATAAAATATAGCCTATAATCTTCCTCAAGAGTTGGGCTATCAAATGCAAAAAGAATTTTTCAAATCCCACTTGTAGTTTCTGAGATTAGCGCGTTCAAACAAACAAACAAACTCTTCAGCTTTATATATTAAGTATAGATTTATTACTTGACAAGTTTAGTTCGAGTATTACAAAATTACTCATACTGACACACGAACCATGTTTGTTAACATGGGACCATATAGCGGAACTAGCGAGTTTTCTAGTTTACACACAGACCTGAGTTGCTTTCGAAAAGTATGAACTACCTAAACGGATTCGAAACCAGGATCTCTCATAACGCAATGGTAATGGAAGCTGCATGAAGCAGGCATGAATTTAAGGATCTGTATTCATCACATTAATATCCACTCACGGGGATCCAAACTCAGTACTTCTCGCATAGAAATTTATGTTTTTACGGCCGTCAGTATGTTACATCATCGACATCATCATCACAACTCTTTGCAATGAGCCCACTGCAGGGCTATGAGCCTCTCCCCTAGGTGACGAAGAGGTATAGGCCATAATCAACTAAGCTGGCCGAAATGGCTTCTGACAAACCCTTACTGTATACAAGTATACAGCACCCGGGACCGACTGCTTAACGTGCCCTCCAAAGCACGGAAGTCGTCGTGAGAAATGAATGTTCGGCGATCACCCATCCAAGTACAGACCGCGGCGAATGTTGCTTAACCGGCGATATCGTATGATAAACACAGTAACCACGGCGCCACGACGACAGTATGTTTATATGCTCGTAAAATTAAATTTTACATTTGAAAGAATTTATTAGCCCCAGATCACTATGATCTTCTTAATATTTCATAATACAGGCACAAATTGGCCTATTATACATATATTCGGTACCTTAGTTTTGAAAAAAATAAAGCAAAAAAAGATTTTTGCTTTATTTTTTTTCTACGAGGAAGTAAAATGTTATCAACAGTGTAGCAAAAACAGCATCTCACGAAGCACGTGTCGGAACAAATGGTAAATATTATTTGTTTTTCAACACTGTTGTTCTCCTTTGTTTCGTTCTGTAAACAAATAGGCGTGAATTACTGATTTCTGAAGGACTACGGCTCTGTAAATTTTTGCTACGAGATATTTCGTAGACAAAGCGTAGTCGTCTTGTAGGCTTTGAAGGTATTTTTTCTAGGTTGACTAACTGCTAACTGATGATGAGGTCAAGGATGGAATATGTGGGCTTAGGATGAAACTGGCTCTTTATAAAACACTAATGATGCAAAAATTAATGAATTCTAGTATATTTTGAAGAAAAAAAAAATTACTTATCCTTCATTTGATGCCTTCATTTCAAACTCTATCAAAAACTTATTGTAATAAGAGAACTTTAAATAACAAAATAAAATATTTTAAATACTAATTACAAATGCTTATCAACAAAAGTTCATCACTAAAACCTCTCCTATTCGTTTTTTCCATCTATCTATTTAATAACAACTCATCATATTGAAAATAAAAACAGATATTAAATTATCTCGAAATTCGAACCCAATACCCCGAGCACTCAAGTTTGATATGGCACTAAATTTACGAGACGCGCGTCGGTGCGCGGCATGCGATCTCATCGAGTTCATCTCAAGAGCCAGAATCAATTCCACGGCGAATTGTAGAATGAAACAATAGGATACATCGTTAACTTGATATAAGGTTATGATAATCCCTTTTGACAATTCTCGATGACAGCACTTTTAAAGATGAATAAGGTTAAGGTATAAGGCTTTTTAATATAAACATAGTCGAACACAAATATAACAATGAAATTATTATGTAGTTCCCATAAAGTGACTTTCACAAGATTCTTCTTCTGTAGACTATAATAAATAAATCCCCAGACAATCACACCAACTACATGGCCTCAAAGTAAGCAACGCTTATGTTATGAGACACCATGTGGCGAACTAGCGGGAACCTAGAATATAAAATCTAATAAGTATATAAAATTCTCGTGTCACAGTTTTCGTTGCCATACTCCTCCGAAACGGCTTGACCGATTGTGATGACATTTTTTGTGCTTATTCGGTATCTATGAGAATCGGCCAACATCCATTTTTTTTTATTTATATGGCAAAACAACATTTGCCGGGTCAGCTAGTTCTTATATAGATAAACGCCCAGACCCGGAACATTTTTTTTGCTTGTTCCGTGCGGGAATTGAACCCGCAACCACTGGCGTCTGAGGCAAATAGGTTTACCCCATCGCCAAATATTACTTTTAATATCTGAATGTATATCAGATATTAAAAGCTCATTTCAATCTTATCTTGAAATGAAAAAGAGGCTGCATGCTGGCTTTGAATAGTCCTGGCAACCTCGGTATGCTTGTCGTAAAAGATGTCTTATGATGAATAAAAAAATTTCATTTCATTTTCATTTTTCATTTCATTTTCATTTCGTTTCATGTCAAAATTAAACCTCCACTTCATGGAAAGACCCATTCAAAGTTCGCCTAGATTGCCGTTATCTTTTAGTTTGTTTCATTCTCCATTCATTGAGGATTGTATATGTATAGGCTATAAAATCACGATGCTCCCGAGCTGATGTGTTCCGGTAACAGAACCAGTTTCAGAACAGTTAAAGCCAAAGTCAAAATATTTTTTACTTCGTAGGTATGCATAATTCAATAAGTCACATTGTTTACAAATATAAATTAATCTAGTTTAAGCCAGTGTAAGCCCATCAAATGATCAATGTTATTTTATTTTTATCGGCGAAAAACCTTTTATATATTATAAATATAAATTAATCTAGTTTAAGCCAGTGCAAGCCCATCAAATGATCAATGTTATTTTATTTTTACCCCACTTTTGACCTTCATTTCAGCTGAAAAGCACGCGGGATTAGAAAGTTTACTATACGCCGTCATCACCTGAGTCCAGTTGACCCCTCCCATGCAAATTCCTCCTTTTTTTTGACTGGAGGAAAACGTGCAATCACGTCCTCGACCGCCCAAGGGGGAGCGGCGGGGTATGTGTGGATGATCCGGCAGAAGGCCGGACCCACCCACTAAAAACTCCCGGTATACACCTCATCCGCCATAAGTGTAGCTCACGGTACCACCATTGTCATTACCCGTGAGATGCAAATTCCTCCTAGATAAACGCTACTACGTAATTCATGAAAGCAGATCTTCGATCTCGTCTGCGTGATCTGTGTTTATTAATATTTATAGTCTAGGTTCTCTATTGGTTCGCAAAATGATACCCCATATTAGCTATAAAAAAGCATATAATGCACATAGTTTTATTAGGGCCAAACTGCATTACGCGGGCGCGTGTTGCGGTGTCATCGAAGAATGCCTCGTCGCGTTTACCCGCAGGTTTTTTGTACGGAACGTTTTGAGTAACTTTTGGTCCTTAGTTTCGTACCTTAGGTCTGGGGATTTTTTATTATTATTGAATTTAGAAAAAGATCGATCAATGTGACTTTGTAAGCCGTCCTTACCCGAGTCCGGTCGTTCACCCGAGTCGTTTTCCTCCTCAGTCTCCACCTTGGCCAGCACGAACGCCGCGAACAGAAGCACTCCTGCGCAGCGCCACATCCTAGATCGTACTGCGCCAGCGCACCCAGCTAGCACGAGCTGGTGTTATCAGCGGATGTTTGTAGAGCTAGGAAGTTTTAGAAGTGGGTTTTCGAGATATAAATCGAGTATAATCAAGATTTTTTTATCGTATTTTTATTTACTGTAGGTATTTATGATATACACGCACTGAAGCAGAGAATGTATGTAATACTTAAGCTTTCAAAATAAACAAAATAAGATCGAGCGGTATAAAGCCGACGGAAAAAGCACTCTTATGACAAAATATCTTTTGATAGCTAAGTCTTATCATACAACATATAGTTTAATGTGTACGTACATTTTTAAATAAATAAACTGCGTGTGACTTATGTTTAGTTTGAACCGATGTGAAAAGAATTGTAGTTACCTTTCCTAATAACTCAGTGATGGTCTTTTCTGGGTTTATTTTACCAAAAAGTGAAACCTTCAACAGATGAATTTTACTTAGCTTTGAAACCTTTATCTTTATATGTTATAATAAACCCGAATATTGACTGTGCGGGTTAAGATTTAAATAAAAAATGTTTTTAATGAAATAATACTAAAAACTTTTTAAAAGTATTTAATGAATACTTTTAACAAGGATTTGTCACGTATAAAATCATATTAACTTATAACTCGACGTTTTGGTATCTGTACAGGTCACAAATAAATTACAATTATAAATTGTCTTAGTTATAAAATGTAAATCATCACCTCCATCTGGAATTTTCTTTCTGATTGACTATCTCTTCTATTTTACTACTTGTTTCTCAGTGTTCAAGCGCAGCGTTCAGAATTAAAACAAAAAGGCTTATAGTATATTTAGTTTTGTTTGTTGAGTTTTTTTAACAATGTCTTACAGTTTATTGGATGTTGGATTTAAAATTAAACAACAGTATTTAAAGGACTACTTATATGACAACATAAATGAGCATATTCACTTGACAAAGGGATTCATTTATTCGTTCAAAATCGTTATTTTGTAAATAAAATGAAAAATGTGATAAATAAAAATTACCCGACCAAGATTCGAACCTGGGACCTCTTGTTTGCCGCACGAGTGCTCTTCCAACTGAGCTATCGGGGCCTGGCGCTACGCCTCGAAATTACTTACCACATTTTTGTTTTTACGTTATATTGCTAACGTAGCTCCATCTAATTGCAGCTAAGACCACCCGAGATCAATTTCTTTACAGAAATTGTGAATCCCAGTTAAAGTGAAGCATTGCAATGTTTTAATAATGTTTTTTAAGTTTTTTGCATTTAAAATGTTCCGTTCCGATAGCTCAGTTGGAAGAGCACTCGTCCGGCAAACGAGAGGTCCCAGGTTCGAATCCTGGTCGGGTAATTTTTATTTATCACATTTTTCATTTTATTTAAGAATAATTGAGCATTTTAAATGCAAAAAACTTAAAAAAACATCGTTATTTTTTACTATGTTTGATTTTAATATACCTAAGGGATCCTAGAGGGCTTCAGTCGCCGAACGATGTTATTCGTTTTAGTTCCTTTATACTTATACCTCTCTTACGCTTAAGACTTTTCTAAATACTTTCCTAACCTATGTAGGGTATAGGTAAACATAAGAGGAACTTCAAAACACTTCTAAAAGTTATAACTCTATGGAATGGTTTTTGTAAAAAATATACGACTTAAGTTCCTCCGCCTATAAATACCGTTAAAACATCAGTTTGATTGAGGTACTGCTGAAAGAATGGTTCCAAAATAAAAACAAGATGATCACTCATCGCTTCCGTTTTTTGATAGAACTTCTTTCTTAGATACATTATATTTTGCCGTCAGTTTTGGATGGAAAATAATTATTGATTACTTTTTATAGACCAATTTACAACTTTTATCTTAAAAGAAGTAAATCCGTAAATGGCTCTTATCAATGTTGTGGTAGTTATATCTAAGGGCTTAGTGGTAAATAAATTAAAAAACAAAGCTCAATTTTGAAATTGAAATGTTGGAATATTTAAGGAAAACATTAGCTTATTAATTCTTTATATTTGCATTTAGTTGAAGATGAATACGTCACTCGGTCCTGCGCCGTCCTCATAAAGATTTTACTGCCGACCTTGACCAAATCGTTCTTCCACAAATATTTTGTTTATTGACTAACTATTTCGTAGAGACTACGAAATGTTTACCTCTGCGGTTGCAAACAATTTACCACCCGAATTGCTGTAGTAATATGGGTTATGATTTCAATCCATGCCTGTTTCCTTACAGCGAGCGATCGTACTACAAATAAACCATGATTTGGTAAATTTGACATCGGTAAAAGCGAATTGATCTCTCAGTAAACGTCGCAGTAAATTCAATATGGCGTTCTCTAGAGGATAAAATTCCAATAAAATGTTTCGTTACTAATTTAACATGTGTGTTAAAATACTTCCCTATTTGGATTGAGCAATATGGTAGGCTATACAATATAACTTACCCGTAAACCGTCATCTAATCTATACTAATATATAAAGCTGAAGAGTTTGTTTTTTTGTTTGTTTGTTTTAACGCGCTAATCTCAAAAACTACAAGTGGGATTTGAAAAATTATTTTTGCATTTGATAGCCCAACTCTTAAGAAAGGTTATAGGCTATATTTTAACCCGAAATTTCCACGGGATCAAAAGTTACGCGGGTAAAACCGCGCGCGGTGGTTAGTAAGAAGATAAATTAAAAGACGCCTCACGGATGATTTAAAGCCTTCATAACCGCCATAAACTAATGAATAATAAATTTTACAATGCTAGGCAAAGACCTTCCGGCCCTTTATCCCTCTGTCCTATCTCTAGGGTCATTTATCTCCTATTGCGACATTATTCTGTGATATAGTATTTTTTTGCACCAAACATATGACACACAATCAAAACCTTTTTGGAAGCAACTGCCTAAATTTGTCCCCCCAACATCAATTCAAAGCGGCATAATTTAATTTGTTATTGAAAAATATGCATAAATGCTTATTTAATTGATAAACTCCACTGACATTTGTTAGTTTTTGCTATATTTAATGTTATTTGTGTTATTAATTGTTATTTTTGAAATTTAAAGACTTGTAACTGTATGTTATATATTATTTGAATTCAATTGCTTAATTGATATATGTTTTTAGCTCCGCATTTGTATTTGTATTGACTTTTTTTTTCTTTGACTTATTTATTTTCTTAATTCAAAGGTATTAATTTTTACCATCCTCTGTTATATTATTTTACAAATGTTTTATGATAATTTAAATATGTTTTATATGTGAATGAGGTTTCCTAATATGTTTCTTCATAATCGTTTACCTTGAACTGAATTATATAATTAACTAATTTTCTAAATTTATGACTATAAATTTGCACGCTGACATGTCAGCAGTATGTGACCGGACATTTATTATTTGTAACAACATTTATAACGCATTTACTGGCAAATAAAGATTTTATTATTATTATTATTTATTTTAAAAACATCGTTCAACTGTGATAATATCTACGTCTTGTTTTGTAAGGTATGTTTGGTAGTATCAAGGTTAAGTTGTGTAAATGCATCTTCAAAGAAGTCATTGTGGCACCGGGGTTTAGCATCGGTATTAGGATGGGTGACCGCCGATCATTTATTTCTCACGACGACTTCCGTGCTTCGGAGGGCACGTTAAGCAGTCAGTCCCGGTTGCTGTTCGGGTTTATCAGAAGCCATTTCGGCACCCTGCAAATTCTGACATCCACCAACCAGCACCGGGCCAGCTTGGTGGATTACGGCCTAAACCTCCTCGTCACCCAGAGGAGAGACTCATAGCCCTGCAGTGGGCTCATTACACGGAGTTGTGATGATGATGACGATCATCAAATTTAGTATTTTTCAACACCAATTTAAACTTAAGAACGAAATAAGTATTTTGTTGAAACGTTATTGGACTTGGAACGAGCTAGCAGCTCCTCATGGTT
This sequence comes from Stenoptilia bipunctidactyla, assembly GCA_944452665.1. NCBI lineage: Eukaryota > Metazoa > Arthropoda > Insecta > Lepidoptera > Pterophoridae > Stenoptilia > Stenoptilia bipunctidactyla. The sequence continues at coordinate 19,526,686 of OX101741.1, forward strand.
TTACCCGCGTTAATATAGATCATATATAACTTCACGCCTGTATTCCTTATGGGGTAGGCATAACACCAGAGGCTGTAAAACCATCTGATGTCACGTTTGACTTTGGAGGTATTAGTGATGGAGAGAGACTATTGCAGTGACAGGGGGTCAGCCTATCGCCCACAAAAACGCCAATAATCCTCCGTCCCTTAACTGACTTTTACAGTATGCCGGGACGAGAAGCAGCTGGTACATTCTATGTTTTTCTTTCGCTCCCAGTCCAGCATGGAAGGAGATCCTTCCATGCTGGACTGGGAGATCATATAGATAATATAGATCCTTTTGGGAATATCCAGGCAAAAAGTTTCTTGTGTTATTTCTGACTGAGATTCCTATGTTTAAAATTACAGGTGTATCCGTCATGTAGTTTCAACGTGAAAGAGTTATAACCAGTTTAACACTCAAATAATCACGTTTACTAAATAAATTGCTGGGATTAAAATTTGAAGTTATTCGACCATGAGATGGTACAATTATATACTTCCTCCTGTAAAACAGCTCTTTAACAAAATAAAATAAAAAATCATATGAAGTTAGAACTTTTTATTCATTTTTTTTCATTGCGTTTTTTTGTTTTTCTAAATCTGTCGGACTCGTTTTAGGTCTTATATGTCTATATCTTTATCCTATTATTCAATATTTAAATATTATTTAATCTTAAGTTTTCACAATTTATAAGCTATAAAATAAAATACTTTTCAACCACGGTGTCGCGCAGACACCAAAACGTCAAGTCAAAATGTGAAATATAAATTATACGCGAATAATCCGGTTAAAAAGTGTTTTATTTTAAACATAACTTTTTTAGCAAGCAATACTTAGTTGAAAATTAGTAAAACCAATGAATCGTGAACACATAAGATATGATATCACTAGCTATTCTAACTTAATTAATTATAATTTTGAATGATGCTCAATTATTCTTAATTAACTGAAAAAAAAACAGTTATTTAACTCTAATAAACTGAAGAAAAGATATTTAAAAATATTCTATATTTTTTGCTACAAATGTTTTTTACTAAGCATAAGAAAGACAAAAGGCACCAAATTTCAAGGACGCTAAACTGCTCGAGGCCCATTATTAAAAGTACACGACGTACGACGTAATACGAGGCGTACTGAACAAAACAATCAATAACATCGCGTAATCGGCCTCTATACCTACTTGACTACATAATATGTATATTATACATACATACTTAAAGTTATAATGTACAGCTCTGTATGATAAGTTTGAACAACAAGAACTTAGTAAGTATCAAGAGTCGATAGCGTAAATAACCGAAAAAATGTGATATATAAAAATTACCCCTCGTTTGCCGGACGAGTGCTCTTCCACTGAGCTACCGGGGTCCCAGGTTCGAGTCCTGGCCGGGTAATTTTTATTTATCACACTTTTTCGGTTATTCAAGAATAATTGAGCATTATAAATGCAAAAACTTAAAAACATTATTAAGTTGATAGCGTGTAAAGCTTTCTCTATAGAAACGAAAAGATTCTTCATATACCAACGATACCGACCCTGTAGTGCAATGATAAAAGCAGCAGGGCTGGCATGCGACCATCGATAAAGACTCGACAAGATAAATAGTACCAAATGATTATATCCTATCATGTTAGCTAACTTGCACACCATAATAGATAAAATTACTTTAAATAAAACTTCTTTTTAACCGGATTAATCGCGTATTCGACGACCGGCTGGTGTAGCGGTAACATAAATTGCCTTCTATGCCAGAGGTCCTGGGTTCGAATCCCGGCGGCGGTGGATATTTGTGTGATGAACACAGATATTATCTGTCAAGTCATGGATGTTTATACGTTTATTTAAGTTTGTTCTAATAAAAAATATGTATTTATTTAATATGTATGTTTATATATTTCTTAAGTATATCAGTTATCTAGTATCCATAACACAAGTTCTTTAAGAAACTTAATTTGGGCTAGATAATGTTGTGTGAGTGTCAGAAATATTTATTTATTTATTTATAATTTATATTTTACATTTTAACTCGACGTTTCGGTGTCTTTGCAGACCCCACGAGAGAGTCACGAGCGACTCAGTCCACCACATTCAGTGACAACGGGGTCTGCAGACACCGAAACGTCGAGTTAGAATGTAAAATATAAATTATACGCGATCAATCCGGTTAAAAAGTAGTTTTATTTAAATTATGAATCGTGAAAACTTAAGACAATATTATAAAATTACTTGATTTGACACCATGATTAAACTTACAGAACCAAAGCTGCCATATTCTAAAAAAATACATATTATTCTAAGAAATTATCGATATAATGGGCCGATTTATCGTTGTCAATGTTTGCATGCTAGCCCCGAAGGAAACAAATCCAAAGCATTTTGTTAGGATTAAACTTACTGTTAGTCTGTTTAGTGTGTAATACATGATATATAATGAGGAGGTGCGTCTCACGCGATAAGACGTGTAATACTAGCCTTTATTACTACTTTACTTTATTACTACTGTATACAAGTATACAAAAACTGGGAACGACTGCTTAACGTACCCTCCAAAGCTATCTATATATAGGGTTGATTTTAATTAACGCATCACCTCTTGCGGGCAGCTCCTCCATGTCAACTCCAACAACATTTGTTCTACAACTATTACTATTTAGTTTACATACAACTGAGTAAACCGCGGCACGTGACCTGGCAATCGCTGCCAACGCAAGCGTAACCATGCGTTGCGTAATCAATTCTTTAACTTTCGGTTAAGTTTACTCAGTAAATAATTAGTATTTATTTTTAAGCTATTGCATAGCTTGAATAGCTTCTATCGCGGGCCTTGAGCGTGGGGACCGAATCCAGAAATTCCGTAACGAAAAAACCTAACATCCCCCACTCCGACCGGCACAGCGGTGATACTTTGATTTCATAACTTTACATGCGGGCTTTAATAAACAATCAGCGCCATCTACTAGGAACTTGTGGAACATCATATTTGATCAAACATTACTGCATTAATAAAATAAATAAATAATTGTAATTGCATAAGTTGATAAAAAATGCTATGCAATAGCTTTACCGCGGCAGTCTCCGAGTGCCACACGTCTTTTTTTAAATTAAATCAAGGACTGCTTCTGACGAGTCCTTATAAGCATACAATCGGGTAGGTACCTATATCTAAGGAAAAGCGTAATGGTTGCCGAGATGTGGAATGAAGTGCCTACGATTGTTTTCCCTGTAGTGTCCTACAGTCTTGGTACTTTTAAGGGTCGGGAAATAAAAAAAATAGTTTCTCGTGAATGGACGTGTACCACCTCAGTCGTCTTGCTCACTTTCCAGTAGAGGGCGCGCCAGAAAAACGACCCGTCCTTAAAATGAAAAAAAAAACCCCAGAAATCACACCAACTCATGCCCCAAAAGTAAGCATAGCTTGTATTATGGGATACCATGTAGCGAACTAGGGGGGAAGCTAGGATATAAATACATGAATAGATTTTTTTTTCTTATTCCATGCGGGAATCGAACCCGCAACCACTAACCACTGGCATCTGAGGCAGACAGGTTTACCCCATCGCCAAAGTGGTCGTCAATAAGGAACGTGTGAGAATAATAAACACGTAAATATTATCAATGTAACATGAAAGAAGCTATCATCATGAAGGTATACATAGTTCAACAAAACAAAATAGGTTTCTTATAATTGGCTTCTGTGTAGCGAATAAAAAAATAATTATGTAATCGATTGTGCTGTAGAAACCAGTAAAGTGAAATAAATAAATAATAACATAAAATCCCCAGACAATTACACCAACTACATGGCCCCAAAGTAAGCATAGCTTGTGTTATGGGATACCATCTAGCGAACTAGGGGGGAACCTAGAATATAAATACATGAATAGATAAACACCCAGACACGGAACATTTTTTTTTCTTTTTCCGTGCGGGGATCGAACCCGCAACCACTGGCGTCTGAGGCAGATAGGTTTACCCATACGCCAAAGTGGTCGACGAAATAAACTCAGTCGCGCACGTCCCTATGAGTGGGCAAACCTTGTACGTATACGGTGACTTTGTGTGAGTACAGTAAACTCAAACTCAAATATTCATTATTTCGTAAGTATTAATACGTTTGAAATAAGTCAAACAATTTACAAATTGAACTGCATCTACCACCACTTCGGAAAGTCGATCTGTAGAGAAGAAGTGGCAAGAATCTCAACAGCAATCATCTTTTAAAAATAAGAAAAAAAAATACACAATAACAATTCACAGCCAGGGAATCCCATCTTCTAGCATCCGGATATCTTATAGTAAACCTTTTCACATAACACTTATCCTTAAATCTATATAGGTATTTTTGAATTTTACTATAAAATAAAGCGTACACATTGACCCATGAACGAGTTGGTGATCTTCTGGAGTCTCAGTGACGACGACTGCAACGTCACTGCCACACAAATGGCAGTTGTATATTTACAAGCGCACACACACATAGCGCTACACATAACTAGGACTAGTCCCAACCCCTTAACGTGTGGTAAAAGTAAATTGGTATGAGTTACCCAATGCTTAATTTGTTACTTACGTGGTTAAGAGAGTTCACTGTGCTTTTCACGACTTGTGCTGTTTTGCACTAAAGTTAGCAAACAGCTTGCGGTACTGGTAGAGATGGATATACATCCTTATAACATCATACCAACATTTTAAGGGCTTAATATAGCCTTACTGACCCTGGATAAGCATGTTATAGTTATGCATGTTATACAGGGTGGTCCAAACAGTGACATCATAAATTTTATTTTAGATTCCTCACATCTAGGGTTATCCGAAAATACCCCATGTATGTTCCGCGATGTATTGTAGTTTTCGAGTTATGAATTTTTTAATCCTTTTTTTGAAAATGTTCACCCTAAACAGCTTAAAATAAAAAAATAAAAAATTGAGATTTTTTCAATTTTTTTTTCTTTTTAACATGATCCTCATGAGTTGCCCTATTATGCATAAAATAATTAGCTAACATTCACGGAAGATACTATAATTTTCATCGAAACTTAAAAAAATTCTGTCGGCGTGTCTGACTTGAATTTACAACATTGAATAAAAAATAGTAAAAAATAATGAATAAATAAATAAATAAACCACCCTGTATAGGCGGTCATGGGGTGTTCTCTTCATTGGTCTGTCCGACCGTGAAGAAAAGGCACTCGGGTAAGCGACCCTGGCCTCCCTAGCTACTGCGTACACAACAAACGTCCCCTCCGTGCATGCAGTATCCTTCATAATACCTTTTTCCTTCCCGTCATTCATAATCCACTTCCAACTGACCCAATCCTTTCCTATCCGATGAAGTAGGAGAAGCTGATACGATGAGGAGGGGAATAAAAAATAAACAACCCTAGGAGGGTACCAGCCGAGCTGGAGAATCCCTCCCTGAGGTCAACTCAACTCAGGCTGCCCCTACCGGGGGGGGGGGCAATATTCCCGACGGCGACGTGCATTGCCACACGTCACGTCTTGTCCCCCCAGCAGGCAAAAAGAGGGCAGGGCATGCCTTTTTGCGACGATGAATGTTTGTGGAGGAATAGATGATAAGATAGATGAAGTATGCGAGGTGATGAATGCCAGGAGAATTGATGTGCTAAGCGTAAGTGAGACGAAAAAGAAAGGTTGTGGAATGTCCACGCATGGCCAACTCTCTGCTTACTGGTCTGGAGTGAAAGAGTTTGAGAGGGGAAGCCAAGGTGTGGGCGTTCTTTTGTCAGAAAGAATGAATGTGTGTGTGAAAGGTTATGAGTTTGTGAGTCCCAGGCTGCTGTGGCTGAGACTAAAAATAGGCTTGACCAGGATTTTTATCCTTTGTCTTTACGCGCCGGATATATCTAAGCCACAGTCAGTCAGAGAAGAGTTCTGGAATAATGTCAGAGATGTGCTTGGGAGATGTGAAGACAATGAAAGGATTATTATGTTAGGCGATTTTAATGGGTGGGTGGGTGTAAAGCGTGATGAGTATGAAAGAGTTTTAGGAAAGTTTGGTGATGAAAGGGTGAATGATAATGGAACTGGTCTGTTAGATGTGTGCTTGGAGAGAAAGCTTGTGGTGACTAACACAATGTTTAGTCACAAAATGATTCACATGTATACTTGGCAGAGGCAGTCTGAGAGAAGTATGATAGACTTTGTTATTGTGGATGAACGGTTAAGAACGAAAGTGAAGGATACGAGGGTGTACCGTGGATTGAATGTCGGAAGCGACCATTTTCTTGTAGTGTCACGTATGGCAGGTCTGCTAGAAAAATGGCGACATCACCCACGGGTACGTATGTCTGGAAAGAAGAGAGTGAAAGTCGAAAATTTGCAAGAAGAGAATGTCCGTGAGAAGTAAAAGTTAGAATTGAAAGAAAGGTTGGGACCGCTATTGAATGACGAAGACTGTGAGTTAGAGGAATATTGGACTAAATTTAAGAATTGTATGGTAGAAACAGCTACACAAATATGTGGGGTAAGTGTGAAGAAGAATGTGAGGAGGGATAAGAACGAATGGTGGGATGATGAAGTGAAAGGTATTGTACTAGAAAAGAAGAAAGTTTGGCTAGACCTACCAGCTATAAGAGGCAGAAACAGATTGCGAGATGACTTGAATGATGATGAAAGAGTAGCAAAAGAAAAGTATGATAGATTAAGAAAGACTGTGAAAGATATGGTGAGCAAAAAGAAAGAAGAATGTAAGAACAAGCTTGATAGGAAATTCTCAGAAAACTTTCGAGCCAATTCTAAACTGTTCTGGCACTTAGTCGGAAGAGCCCGAGGGCAGGTTGGAGACTCGAAAGACGGCGTGATAAGAGATCAGAATGGGAATATTGTTAGTGAGCATGAAGATATAATGAATGAGTGGAAGGAATATTTCGAGGATTTATTTGAGCGAAACGCGAGTGATGTTTTGGAAAGTAGGTCTCCACCTTCGAGTGGCGTATCCGATGGTAAAAGTGAGATAAGCATGGAAGAAGTAATGAAAGCAATGGCAGGTCTAAAATTGGGTAAAGCGGCAGGGTATGATAGGATAGATGCCGAAATGCTCAAGGCAGGTGAAGGTGTCACAGAAAACCTGCTGTACCAGCTATTTAATAAGTGTTAGCGGTCTGGCCGCGTACCAGATGACTGGTGCAAAGCCGTTATTGTGCCACTTTATAAAAGCAAGGGCTCACAGCAGGAATGCAAAAACTTCCGTGGCATTAGTCTTCTGAGTATTGTAGGCAAAATGTATGCAAAGATATTAATCGAGAGAGTGATGAATGAAATAGAAAGCAAGATTTGGGATGTGCAAGCGGGATTCCGAAAGGGGATGGGATGTACGGATCAAGTCTTTTCCTTAAGATCAGTGACCGAGAAGGTTCTGGCTAAACATCGAAAGGTTTTCTGCTGCTTCATCGACTTGGAAAAGGCTTATAACAGTGTGGTGAGAAGTGAGCTGTGGTCAACTCTGTCCGAGTATGGGGTGGATAGTGACCTGATACGGGCACTCAAATCCTTATATAAGGACTCGAGTGCCTGTGTCAGGTTGAATGATGACTACACGGATTGGTTTAGCATCGAACGCGGTGTTAGACAGGGCTGTGTAGCGTCTCCATGGCTGTTCAACCTATTCATGGATAGCTGTTTGAAAGATCTGAAAGAATCTGAATGGGGCTTAGAAATGAATGAGACAGTAATCAAAACTTTGCTTTACGCTGACGACCAGGTTCTACTTGCATCGTCAGCGTCGGAACTGCAACAAATGGTCAATGTTATGTATGAGTCATTTAAAAGGAAAGGTTTGAGAGTGAACGTTGGAAAGACGAAAGTCATGGTTATGGAGAGGAATGAAGATATGACGGAATGCAATATTATGATAGGAGACGAAAAAGTGGAACAAGTGAAAGAGTTTGCATACTTAGGGTCCTTGTTTACAAAAGATGGGAAGTGTGAAGGTGATATTGAAAGGAGAGTAAAAGCAGGAAATTGTGTTAATAGCGCCTTGTACTCGGTTATGGCAAGCAAAATTATACCGAATAAGGCTCGTCTGGCCATACTTGAAGGAGTTTTGGCGCCAACACTTATGTATGGTAGTGAATCTTGGGTGTGGCAGAAGAGACATGAAAGTAGGATTAATGCTGTGGAGATGAGAGCGTTGAGAAGCTTGTGTGGAGTGAAATTGAGTGATAGAGTGCGCAACAGTGAAATAAGAAAGAGATGCGGATTGAAAGAGGATGTAGTGACTAAAATTGAAAAGGGTATGCTACGGTGGTTTGGACATTTGGAAAGGAAGAGTGAAAGAAGATTTACGAAAGAGGTGTACAGAGCAAGGATGGATGGTGTTGTTGGAAGGGGCCGGCCTAGGCAAACGTATGCTGATCAAATTGGTGACATTTTGAAAAAGGGCCTAGTTAAAAGTACCCGTAACCGGCGATCATGTATGAAAAGATTGATGAACGTGGAAGAAGCGAAAGAGGTATGTCTGGATCGCAGCAACTGGTGTTCCCTTGTCTTTGCCTACCCCAAAGGGAGACAGGCGTCAGGTTATGTATGTATGTATGTATAGGCGACTAATCCGAGTGACCCCTGCTCGTAGGTAGGACATCCTTAAAGTTCCACTTTCTAACGACCATCCATCATAGCCATATATCACTGCTTCGGCGCAGATGTGTTACAACAATGTTCCTTCCTAAGTTCGTGTCATCTTCAAACTCATCTAAATTTAAAAAATTCCACTCGAGCTAACTAATCACTTTTATATTCAAGATATGTTTGCAAAATTCGGGTAACTAGGTGATTTTTTAATTCAAATTCAAAGATCAAAAAAATCAAAAAGTTGCTTTTTAGTGCATGGAAGTCTACCTTAGTCTTCATGATCACTTACCATGGTCTCTTACTTTTTTTTTAAACTTTGCACGATGTAAATAGATTAGTGTGCGAATGTTATTTCATGTTGGTAGGAAAAACTTATTGTGTTTTCTTTAAATTTACATTGTACTGAATTGTTTGTAATTAAATAATAAAGCTGAAATGTTTAAACCCTCTCATCTCAAAAACTACTCATAGCAATTGAGTTTAGATTTTTAATTTAATTACAGATTATTAACCTAGCTCGTGGACAATTTTATTTTACTAAGAAATGCCTACGCAATCACATGTCACATGAATGAAACCGCACGTGGCTTCTTAGTTATTTGAACATACATACATACACATAACTTCACGCCTGTATCCCTTATGGGGTAGACAGAACACCAGAGGCTATAAAAGCATCTGAAGTCACGTTTGACAAATTTGGAGGTATTATAATGATGGAGATAGACTATTGCAGTGGCAGGGGGTCACCCTATCGCCCACAAAAAAGCCAAAAAAACCTCTGTCCCTTAACTGACTTTTACAGTATTCCCGGGAAGAGAAGCAGCTTACACATTCTATGTTTTTCTTTTGCTCCCAGTCCAGCGTGGAAGTATATAAATTTATTTCTATTATATCCAAGTTATCTAAGAAATTCTATGACTTCGTGGTGCAGGATTTTTGTGTATTGGCAACAATAACAAATTCAAAACAATACAACCCACGCTAAGTTTTAAATCTAATTAATGTGTGTTTCGCTTCAACCAAAACATCTAAAGGCTACAAGGAGCTTATTTATCAGGAAATAAAAAACAAACCAAGTAAGATTTTAGTATTAACTTATATTGTAATCACAGTGAAAATAAATGGTGTAAAAAAGCAGTCTACGCAAAGGAGATATCGGATAGATCGCTCGTAGTTGTGTCCGTGGCGGTCCGTCTCGATGTCCGAGTTGCAGACCAGCCCGTGGTACTTTCGTTCCTCCATGCTGTTTATTTTGTTCACTATTGAGGCAAATAGTTTAAAAGATCTATTTACTACCATTCTTCCTGCAGCTTCTCCCAACATCCTGCTCTTTTCAAAATATCTGGATTAAATCTAATTTGTTATTCAAGACCTGCAAAGTTTATTTCTACTAAAACCAAGAAATCTCCGCGTCTTCGCTGCGGTTTCAAAGGTCCTGGGGCCTTACTCCCGATGCGATCGAGAATCAAATCAACTCGATCTCAAGCATTTCGAAACTGATACTAGCGCCGAATCGAGCGGTGGCTCAAATTGTAACTAATCACAATCGAATATAACTGTTTATAGCTTGTAACAAATGACCAAATCTATGGTACAATTTGAGCCACCACTCGATTCGGCGCTAGTGTCGGTTTCGGGAGTGCGAAAATCCTTGAGATCGAGTTGATTCTCGATCGCGTCGGGAGTAAGGCCCCTGATCGGGCCAGTTTCAGAAACGAACTTTTCTAAACTGGCTCGGTCCTGGGATGCCCCTTAGTTTATAGTGTGGTCTCTAAAGCTCAAGCTTATAGATATAGAAGCTTACTTTGGGGTGTCAGTTTGGGTTATTTTTATGCTAATTTTATTTTATCTTGCTAATCCCGCTACCGTGTTGTCAATAAAGACACATTCGAAACACTACAACCCACTATGATTGTTATGTATTTTGCTTCAACCAAAAGTATCTTAGCTTCGCAACGATCACTTATTTATTAGTAAATTGGAAAAATAAAAGCCATTTAAGAAGCATTAACGTATATTGTAATCACAGTGAACTATAAATGGTGTAACAAAGCAGTCTACGCGAAGGAGATGTCAGATAGATCGCTGAGGAACCGAGACTCGTAGTTGTGTCCGTGGCGGTCCGTCTCGATGTCCTCGTTGCGGACCAGCCCGTGGTACTTTCTTTCCTCCATACTGTTTATTTTGTTCACTGTAAAAAACAATAAGATAAATGTGGTGATTGTAATGATTGGGGGGCTGTGGGATAGCAATTAAGCTAACCATCGGTTCTGGGTATATTTGTCTGGATTTTATATCTATTTTATATATAAAAAGTCGAAGATTCAACGCGCACCGACTTCCCGCGCGTATGCCATCGCCGCCGCTGCCACTACATCGCAGCGGGTGACACCAGAGAAGAGGAAAAGTTGTAGTGGGCCCGCTCGCAAAACTGAACCTCCGCGTCCTCGGCAGGACAAGAAGTGTGATGAGGAAGGCTTCATAAAAGTTGAGAGGAAGAAGAAGAAGCCTACCGTCCGCAACCATCGCGGCACCGCACCGCCCGTACAAGGCCAGCTGATGCGCGGTGAAGTACCATCGACGCAGTTGTATGTATCGAGAGTACACTGGTCTACGAAGGTCGAGGAGGTCGTAGATTACATAAGAAGAAAAACCACCTTTGTACTGAGGGTTGAGCGTTTGGAACCTCGCCATAAAGTGAGTTTCAACTCTTTTGTGGTGAGAGTACCTACTCAACATCTGCCAACCTTCATGAAGGAGGAATTTTGGCCGCAGGGAGTCGTCTTCCGGAGATTTCGAGGGCGACTGTCTCATGACTCGCGTCACACGTCGCCGAATTTACGTGCTTAGTGAACCCAAGTGTAGTTTTAAGTATATTTTATATATGTTAGTTTAAGGTATTTATCTATGGGCCCTTTGTTTTGTATATACCATCTTTATAAACTCTGTGTTGCCTGAAATAAATGATTATTATTATTATTATTATAAACTATTGAGCAATCGCTGAAAAGCATGAGGGTAAGATACTTAGTCACTGGGAGCATGTGCATATACTTATACCTAGTGCTCCGGGTTGGCGAAGATACGCGAAGTGAATTTAAGTTTTCCTATTTGTTATTTTTAAATATAAGTACTAACCCTAGCTGTTAAGTTTTAAATTAAATTTAGTTATAAGTTACTAACAACATTATGGATGTAAATCTGAAATAAACAATTTTTATTTTATTGGCGCAGACTTGATTTAATTTCTTAGAAACGATATCGGTATTATCATTTCAAGTGGATGATACTAGTAGTCTATTGAGTAACTTGAGAGGGTAAAATATTATAATCCTTGCTGCGGTTTCTAATGTAAGTAAATGATTTGGAATTAACCGAACATGAGCTATCATTTGCACTATATGTTGTTTTAATACATTTTATGAGTTGTCAAAAATCTGACAGGTCAGCTATGAACATTACTGTTTATCATTTCGCACCGCTTTTCTGTATGAGCTTAAATTATGCAGTGGCCTGCGCAAATGATAAAAAGGTTACAAAAAGTCCATAAAGTGAAATAAAATGGATAGTTAATTTTGAGACGTGGTCGCTAACTATGGGCCTTATAAAGAAGCTTAGAGTCGCTCAGCGGGCAATGGAAAGGGCCATGCTCGGAGTTTCCCTGCAGGATCGAATCAGGAATGAAGAGATTCGCAGGCGAACCAAAGTCACCGACATAGCCAGAAGGATTGCAGAGCTGAAGTGGCAATGGGTAGGGCACATAGCTCGCAGAACAGATGGCATAAAAGAACAGATTGTATAAATGCGAGATATATATCCATAGTTAAATACCAACATTGTGTAAAGATGAGCTATATTGTCATATAGTGTAAAACAAAAGTTTTATTATACTCGATTCAAATTTCAAAATAAACTCGCGATACCGAAACACCAAACGTCTGGTTTCAGAGGCAGTTTTAAATATGCAGCCTTCAAACTATGGAATGACTTACCACCACCTATAAGAAAATTAAAATTACATCTTTTGGAACAAGAGAAAATTAACTTAAATCAAATATAGGTTTCATATGTTGAGTAGTGTTTTGCTACCTTAATTTATATTTGTTAGTGAGTACGGTATTATTATTACTTATTTATTTTAGTAGTGTATCAGTATAAAATTATTCTATTATAATATATTGCTGTATACTATTTTATCTAATAATATCTTAATATGTAAGTAGAGATAGGGAAATACCGAAAAAAGATCATATAATATGTATAATATATGTATGTATTTTGTGCAGTGTGTTGTCTTTTTTTAGTATTGCCTTGTTTAATTTGTTTAAATGGTTTAAATCCTCAACAGATATTATAGTTGTCAGTAATAAGTGTAGCAGGTTTTAGAATTAGAATTTTTTGTTAGAATTTATGTCTTTTTTAAATGTTGAAAGTATGAACCAGTTAATATCTTTCTGGATACATTATACAATTGGTGTGTAACGTAAACAAAGCTTAGGCTGAAAACCAGCGCTGCTGAAGAAGTTACTTCTACAATAGCATTATGCTGAATCTTTGTCTTTTATCACAAAAATTTTATGGTTTTTTATTACTTTTTTTTTTTGTTCTTTTAATTATGAAACATTTAATTTGTAACAATAAATTCATTTATTCTTATGTAAATTTGTAATTTTTTTTTTACATATTTACATAAGTGTAATTTTTTTTTAAAACTAAAATGAAAATTTTGTTAGTAATTATTAAAGAGATTTTCCCCCTCTTATTACTCCTAAATCCTATACTTCTAAATACAGATTTCTGTAGAGGTTAGTCCAAAGACATAAAGTTTCGGGTGATTCGGCAAGTGTTTAACACTACGACTTTTTGTAAGAGGATGTCTGTCTAATAGTTCAAGGCTATAGTGAGGGATAACTCCTGTTGCTGAGATTATTATCTAGAAAGTTTTTATTGTTTAAACCTTCTACAGTGTGCTAACTCAATAGAAATATCAGTGTTCCTTGCAATTTTGTAAGTGGTTTCATATATGTGTGTTGGGATGGCTATATCCATAACAACATCATAATATTGTTGTAACTAAATCTGCTGCTTTCCAATTGTATGGATTCAAATGAACTTGCAGGCTTTTTGCCAAACAAGAACAAGTTCTCAGCCGACTTCCAAAAAAAGCGGAGGTTCTCCATTCGTCTGCATGTTTTTTTTGTGTCTTTGTTACATGATATTTCGGTAAATAATGAATCGATTTTGAGAATTATTGTTTCATATGATAAAAGATAGTTCATAGATGGTCTCATTTAAATTTCATCGAAATCGGTTAAGTACTTAATTGAAAATTTCAAATTGTTGAAAGAATATGTATGATTTCGGAGAATGTTCACGTTAATGTCATTATAACTCAGCCTAAGTTTTGACGTGAAGTCGGTTTTTTTAATGCTTGCATTCGTTGATTATAGATACTTTAGGTGCTCGAGATATTTGGATAACTATTTGACTTATTTTATAACACTAGTATTGGCACAATTAGGTTTAAGGGGTGAATAAACATGATTTATTATTATTTTTATAGACTAACAAAATGTATACGTTACCACGTAAGGTTAAAAACTGTATTTTTTTTGGTTTTATTATTACAGTCATCAATAAGTTACTCCTTCCATCTATACTTTCAATGGAATAAATTAACAAAAAATAACTTTCGACAACGAGTAGAACGACATATGTTTTAATTTTTTTTTCTATTTTATGTTTCTTTGTTAACGTACGTTCTCTAACAATGTAATCGATTGTTTGAGCACCATTTTAACACGAAAATATATAAGTACAAAAAATTTATAACTTTTTGCTTTTGGAAGTTACTCACTTGAACTTGGAAAATCTACAAAAAGTATTCGTGGTGTGGATTATCCAATTTAATATATGTAACTTTTATTGTTATGATGGAAACTCTTTTTTTATTAATTGAACCTGTTTGACCTCATGGTCAACTGATGGTAAGTAAGGTGAGATTGAAAAAGACACCGAATTAAGGGCGTTAAACCTCCCAAATTCTTCTTTGCCAGCAGTAGTTCGTGCGTCAATTTCAATTTCCAAATTTCTTAGTTTGTAAAATGAATATTTAAATAATAACCTGTTAAAAGTTAGTCTCTTAAGATCATTGTTCTGTTCTTAATTCAAATTCTTAATAATTCTTATTCTTATAATTGTTGATATTAACCTGAGGGTAATCTCTGTTTAATAATTTTTTGGACATAAGTTTTTCAATTTCTTCACGAGCGCTGAAGACAGGATCCAAATGGCAAGGGATTCAATCAACGTGGATGTAAATCTCTACAGCTCTACGGAATTTACCATATGTCCCTTTTTACGGTTTGATCGGGATTAAAAAACAAATTTGTGGAGGAACCAATGAGTTCTGCGAGGAATTGGCTCTTCAAAGAACATGGCTAGAATACATCACTGCCTGAATGACGCTAACTAGGCTAACCCTGAAGGGATTTTACCACCAAGCAGGGATTGGTCAGGTTAGTCGCCTTTTAAAATACGCTTATACAGGGACGGAAGGCCAACACAGTAAAAATTGAATTTAGAATATCAACAGCGGAAGATATTATTATGATAGTAAAATACTGACACTGTAAGAATATGAGCTTGTCCGTCCTCATCCTGGCGAGTCCCCCACAGGCGCCCAGCAGCAACAGCAGCACCACACTCCGCCACATCCTGAATGCTAATCAACCAACTTCACATTGTAAACAACCTCCTTTGTATACAGTCGCAACGTAGACCTAGGAACATTTAGATCTGGCTATGTCGTTTTGGTCCACAAAATAGACTGGCGATCTGGTCAAGGTCGCCGATGCTCGCTGGATGACCGGGAGACGGGGAGAACCTTGGGCCTATGTTTAGCAGTGGTGGCCACAAGGGTGACGATGATGTAGTTTTGTTGATTCAACATCATCATCACAACTTTTTGTAATGAGCTCTCTTCAGGGCTATGAGTCCCTTCCCTGGGTGACGAGAAGGTTTAGGCTGAAACCGCCAAACAGGCCCGGTGCGAATTGGTGGATGTCAGAATTGTCAGGGCTCTATAATGGCTTCTATCTAACAAACCTTAACGACTACTGTATCCAATTATACAGCATCCGGACCCGACTGCTTAACGTGCTCCTTGAAACACGGGTTTGTTGATTATGTAGTCTTTTAATATATTTCGATAGGACTATGCAAACACAGCAACTTCAATAACGAGTTCCGATGATCGTCAACAGTTTTCAGATGCTGCGATCGATGATTAAGTTAGGATGTAATTGTCACAACTAGCAACTGTTGAAAATGTTTTTTACGGTTTCCATAATCCCTCTAGTGAGAGTTGCTCACAGATTTCCATGATAGGATTTTTTTGAGGAAACTTAAGTTGCTTTTAAGTGGCGTAATAACTTCTTTGTATGTATATAGAAAGTTAAGGTGCTCGTCGCGTTTGGTATGAGGATGGGTGACCACCGATTATTAATTTATCATGTCCATTGTAAAATATCGACGGTAAAACGCGAACCTGCTGTAACCCACAAAACGCAAAATGCTTAGAAGAGCCAAAAAACTTTTTGAATTTTCGTAAAAAATCATATCTCTTAAACTAGAGAAACTCTTAAACTACCGTAGAGCCACGGGAGTAAGACCTTTCGACGAGAGATTTTTTTTCTGATTCTAAATATGAAATAAATAAAAAAATAAGCGACTAAGTAAAAAAATAGGAAAAGCGCCGGGGGCTGCGTACCGGGTATCGCTGGGCTCGGTGGCTAATTATTCTTTTCAATCACAAATTATTTGACAACACCTAGGATCGGTTTTAGCCATTAGAAGTCGTGGTTTTTGGAAATAATTAAAGATGAAAAAACCGGAAGTGGTGAATGGTGCGGCCATAACTTTGAAAGGGCATATTTTTAAAAATATTGATACTTTTTCAAGTTTTGTTCTTTCGACGTTTTTATTGGCGTTTTTGCGGGCGATAGGCTGACCCCTTGTCACTGCAATAGTCTCTCTCCATCATAATAATACCTCCAAATTTATCAAACGTGACATCGGACGGTTTAATAGCCTCTCTGGTGTTCTGCCTACCCCATATGGGATATAGGCGTGAAGTTATGTATGTATCTATAAAAAAATATGATATGTGTGGGTTCGCTTTTTCGGTTCAGGTTCGCTTTTTACCGTCGATATATAGGGTCCTCCCATAATAATCAATTTAATTTTAATAGCAGATTAAGAATGAAGAGTAGCTCTAAATTACGGAAGAAAAAAATTTTTTACAAATATTTTTCATTTATTAAAATTTAAAATTTTGTCCATGTGATCAAAATTTAAGTTTAATCTTTTGTTTGTAACTATACAGCAAGTAATAAGACGTTTCCATTTAATTGTATGTAGTCACAGAATGTAGATTAAACTTAAATTTTACTCAATAAGAAGAATTTTGAAATATTAATTTATAAATAATATTTAAAAAAATATTGTTATTGAATTTCATGCCCACTCATCATTGTAAATCTGCTATTAAAATATAATTGACTATTATAAATGGACCCTGTATAAATACCATGTTAAGTATCCTGGTGGTATTTGGTCAAAAGCTTCCTCGTCACACATGTGAGCGATACATGTCCGCTGTGGGCTCTTTTAATGGTGCGTAAAGATTGCTGTAATGGAACTTGTAATGTAACATTCTGCGCACGTTGCGTATTTGGACGTGTGGTGCGCAGAATGTTACATTACTAGTTGCATTACTAGCAATCTGTACGCACCATTATAAACATGATGTTGTAATGATGATGTAGTTATCATTTTGTTTACGTACTGGCAGTTTAGTGCAGTATTTATTATTATCTGCGTAGCTTCTAATGATTTTAAATCTCCTGAACAATGTAACTTTCTGAAAGTGTTTTTTTTCTTAAATCAGTCCATTTATAGAAAACAAAAACACATAAATCTAATCTTGACTATTTAAAGCATTAACATGAATATATTGTAATAGGAAGACAGACACGCAAAGCCACAACTACAAAAATAATTTTAGATATTAAATATTTTTAGTGGGCCAAATAACTCCTCAGGCTATATCTACTAACTATACACCGCGCGCGGCTTTACCCGCGTAACTTTTGATCCAGTGGGAATTTCGGCATAAAATATAGCCTATAACCTTCCTCAAGAGTTGGTCTATCAAATGCAAAAAGAATTTTTCAAATCCCACTTATAGTTTCTGAGATTAGCGCGTTCAAACAAACAAACAAAAAAACAAACCCTTCAGCTTTATATATTAGTATAGATATTATCAAATTTTACATTTTTATGGTTTCTGTGCATTTTGGAACATTTAAAAGTAACACATAATTAAACTCCATACTAATTTTGTTTAAGTAAAACAAAATGTTCAATAAAAAAACTCTAAACTTTCGTAACTCTATTGCTCGATTAGAAATTGCTGAAAATGTTTTCTGTTTGTGAATTTCTTTTGTAAACTGTAAGTACCTTTATAAATGGTTAAGTAACGTGAAAAACTAAAAAAATCCACTAATTAAACTCATGCTGTTGTATTTTCTCAATACTAGGCAGGCCTTAAGGAGAAGGATTAATATTTTAATCTGCAAAAGTTTTGGTTTTGTAAAAGTTTTGGTTTACAATAAATTGCTTGTATAAATAACAAAAATAAAATCTCCGGACAATCACACTAACTACATAGCCTCAAAGTAAGCAAAGCTTGTGTAGTGAGATACCATGTTGCGAACTAGGGGGGAACCTAGAATTCAAAATACATATAGATAAACGCCCAGACACGGTTTTTTTTTCTTGTTCCATGCGGGAATCGAACCCACAACCACTGGCGTCTGAGGCAGATAAGTTTACCCTATCGCCAAAGTGGTCGTCGAATATAAAAGGAAATTGCCACAAATGCTAAACGTCATGTAACATACCTATCTAAACAAGAGGAACCTGAAGAGTTTCCTAATAAAACCTTAGGGAATATAAAGAAAAACATTTCTTTCCCAAAAACATTACAAAAACACTTCCAACCTTGCCTTATTTACATTCCAAAACCCACTTAATAGAATCCCTTCTTTTTATCCATTAAAACAACCCGCTTACTTCATCAATATCGTAAAGTGAAAATAAAAACAGACTTTTAATGTTATACTGAGGGTCGCTTGTTAAGATAACATCCTATTAACTTACCCAAGTGGCTATTAAGCAAAAGAGTCGACAATTCACGCCGCCGCCATTTTGTCGTGTACGTCAATTTTGGCGGTAAATTGGCGTGCGTAATGGCCGACAAAAGTATGTAAGGATGTGTAATTCGATCGCTTAACTTGTGAGGCGTTCGATGCTTACAGGTTTTGGTATGAGTTAATTTTTCAAAGGTAAAATAAAGCACTTTTTAACCGGATTCAAAGTTTATATTTTAACTCGACGTTTCGGTGACTTTACAGACCCCGTAGTCACGAGCATATGTATATTATGAATCTTGAAAATCTAAGACAATATTATTTTTTCGGGTATCGACTAAAATATAATTAAATTTGAAGGATAAAGAAACTAAAAGAACTTATTCAACGCGCTCAATATGCGTTTTCCCAAATTCATAAAGAGTTGCTCTAGATCTCAACGACTCAAATTTATTACAGTTTCAATGGAATGAGACGCGAAGAAACGAATTTGGGCTCAGGGTAAAATTATCGTCGCAATTGATCATCTTCAGAATAATACGCGTTTCCATGGAACTAATAGTTACTTATTATTAAGACTTGCTGAGACAAGCAGAATAGAATTAATTTTGTGACTAGTTTTAAAATCACATTTTAAAATATACATATGAAGAATTGAAAGGCAAATGAAGAAAATAAAGAATGGCAAGTGAAGCAAATGAAGAATTGAATATTTCAGCTTCTCTCATTTTCTTTTTGTTTAGTTAGAATCTAAATTCTTAGAATCGTCAAACACTTCCTCGTATTTTATGGCGATTTAAGACTAGATTAAGTCTAAAAAGTCCTCATAGGATTGAGCGATTTTGATTTTCAAGGTCTGAGTAATGATACAATTTTAAAAACTTATCTCATATCAGAAATTTATGATAAATTCTTTCAACAATGAATTAGTTATTAATTATTATCAGACAAGTTTACAAAATAAGTGACGGTATTAGTTTCACATTCTTATAATTGTATTTTTTTTATTTAAACTTCTTCGAAATATATAGTAATAAAATGACCACCATGTTTATTAAATACCATTAAATACTACCTAGTAACTTTTCATTCCTTAGATTTTTTTTTGATAATATAATATGATCTAGTAGTAACAAATAAAGAATCTTCAGCTTCGTTGCATATGAATTAATTTCGTATAAACCGAACATTGGAAACGCAGCGCACCTCCTCGGGTTATGAGCTGAACGTGACGCGGTCAATTTTACCCCGCGGCCATATTTTTTCCTAACCCTTGAGATGGGCTTTTATGTAACCTTAAGCTGTTTTGAATATAGGGAATGATTAAGAGAGATTACGGGTTGAAAGTTGAAGGTTTTATCTGGCTAGTTCATATGACCTTCAAATAGTGACGAATAGTTTTTGAGAGGGTCAAAAGTGGCGTATGTACGGCGTGTTTGAAAAATTATTAGGGAAATAAACTATCAAATAAGAGGGCGCTGCAAAATTAAGAACAATAAACATAATCTAATTATCCAATTTAGAAAATGGGATTAAGAAAATTTTATTTGTAGAAAAACGAAAAAGATTTTTTTTTTTCAAAGAAAGGGCACCATGAAACGTGAATGCATAATCTTATTTTCAAAATAGAAAATATGATGCCTGCTTGATCCCTCTTTTAGTATTTGCGGTTTTGCCTTTGCAATTTCGAATCCCTAGGGAATATCGTGATAAATAGTAGCCTATGCTATTCCGGTACATGATCACTTTTCCGAATTTTATCCAAATCCGTGCCGTGATTCAAGCACAAACATCCATACATCCAAATTTTACATTTATACTATAAGTAAGATAAGATTAATTTGCGTTTGATGACACTTCATCATCAACAGCAGCCTGTAGACGTCCACAGCTGGACATAGGCCACCCCCAAGGTTCTCCACGTTCTGATTAAACCTTAATGATTAATATAGTATGAAGCATATTATTTTCTTTGTGAGTGTTGACTATAACTGAGAGAAACTGTTATTTTCCCGCCTTTATTGTATTTTTCGACATAAAGTTCAAGTTGCCTGTCTGTTATTGAGTTTAAATATAAATTGAAACAAGGCAGGGCCCTTTCTTGTCCTGTTATTTGAAGGTTCGCAGAAATGTTTTTCTCAAAAGATATTATTTCGTGACTGTATTGATTAATTTGTAGTTAAGTATTATCTTCAGTTTTATCGTTATTACGTTTAATTCAGACTTTAACTTCGTGGAGGTTTCATAACTTTGAGTCTGTCTGAGTTTTCAGTTAGATGCCCTTCTTAAAAAAATAAGTAAAATCCCCAGACAAACACACAAAGGCCCCAAACTAAGCAAAGCTTGTGATATACTCGTAGGTACAAACCAGGTAGCGAACCAGGAAAGCTATAAATAAATAAATATTCCGATCACATCCGGAACATTTTTTTCTTGTTCCTTGCGGGAATCCTTACATGTTCGCGTCTTAAAAGTCATGTTCTAGACCTATATTTACTATAAAAAAACTAATGGGGTAGGTACTTTGCTTTAAATTCGAAAAAAGCCTCTTAACTTCTATGCTTGAAAAAAATTTAAGAAGAAAAATATGACTTATGTTTCCAGTCAAGAGATATAAGAAATATGTTTTTCACCTCATCAGTTGACATTAATTGAAGATACAGATTGGTGTGTTACACATCTATATAATATGATCTGCTTATCTACTTTCCTCTTGGGAGGACCTGGACTAAAATGTTCAGGCCAGCAAAAGTCTTGGCAATTCGTATCAAGACGTAACTGTCAACGCGTTTTGTTTGTATTTTTGTTACCTATCCCGATAATAAAGTCACAATCACGCTTAACAAAGGGACCTAGCAAAGCAGAACTACATACACTGTAGGTCGGTGCTTAAGCACAAAACCCTTTCTGAAACTCTTTGTTTGATTCTAAAACACCCTTTTCATGAGGAATTCAAAGTCCATTTATCACGTATCAATAACAAAGGATGCTCGCAATATCAGAAAAAAAGGTTTAACCAGTTTCATAAATCTCACTGATTTCATACATTTGACGTGTGCGGTGCCTATCGAGCCGAAACTTCATTTATCATACAAACAATACAATTTGTAGAGAAAATAAAACCACAAAACTCTCATTTACGAAGTCAAGTTAAATTTGATTACTTTTTTTCTGAAAAAGTCTGATTTATTGACTCAAAATATTTTGTATACAATAGAAATGAGAAAACCTTTCAGCTAAGTTAACTCTTTGAATCGAAATGTTGCGAAAAGGATTTTGGAAAATACGAATTTAATAGCGTCGATATTTTCACTCAGACTTAGAAGCTCGGAGATCTTTTTAGAAGGATAAATAGGAAGAGATTTTCCTACTATTTGTGTGAAAAATATTGTACACAAGAAGTTTACAAGTGATTTTTCTTCAAGTTTTGTGAAAAGGAATCGTTACGAAAGAATATTTTTAACATGGATATGTTCCCTACGTAACAATGTGTGGACTATAAATGTTACAAATATATGTTGATCTGTAGGTTATTGCTACAATTGAACTCAGTGTGAAATAAAGCATTATAGTAACAAATGGTAAAGTTGCTTACAATACTAAGATAACTAAGATATTGATGACAGCCATACTACGTTTATTGAAGAAAACTCGCAATTCTTAATAGATTTATGCTAATGTCAATCCTATTGGAAATCTATATTGATGTTAAGTTATTAAAACAAATTTTCTGATGAAATGTTCATTAAAATAGTTTTAGGAATTTTAGTTAATATAGAAAGAAGTATAAAAAAGGACATCAGAGAATACAACTTGAAAATATATCAGAATGCATTAGAAAGAAACTCATCTTTAAGAATAGTGAAACAAGAGACAACCACCGGAGGACAGTGGGTCACAAGCTTAAAAGATATCCAAGGCAATACACACCAAAATATTTTTCAAGTGCTCTGATTATATCCACGAAGACCTAGATTGGGTAATCTAGGTCTTCGTACAGGAAACAGCCAAAAATAGAGAAGAATGGAAAAAAATGAAGAGAGGCCTTTGCCCAGCAGTGGAACAGCGTAGGCCAATATAATAATAAGTTAGTATAGAAATAAGGAAAAATACATAAAACATTGCAAGAAAACAACGCCACTCAGAGTGGCGATATTTGCAAAGACCTTTTAGTGAACCCTGAAAGATTTCTACGAAGAAGCTGGAGTTGCTCGTCTTATTCAGTTTAACGACACGCTTATTCAGGGGCGCAGGGCTATTCTAAGATCTCTTCTAGAATTTCTTAACTCCAAAACTACTTTACTTCTATCATACTAACCGCAGTGGTCTAAGACGCTGCTACGCAACGGGTCGCAGTTTCAATTCCCGCAAGAAAAAAAAATCGGTTCTTGGTGTTTATCTATAATTTATACTCTGGGTCCCTCCTAGTTTGCTACCATTCCCCAAAATTTGCTTAATTTGGAGCCATGTAGTAGGTTTGATTGTCTTTGTCTTTGAATTTATTATTAGTCTCTACGCCTCATTTGTCGAAAAAAACGCGACAAGCAAACCGGTTAGTCTTCTGCCCTGAAGAGATAAAAAGGCTACCCTTATCCTTATTCTACCAAACGAGGAAATGTTAAATTCCTCTCTTCGTCTAACCACCAGAAACGACTCTATCACTCCTCTTGCTCCAGTAGCTGGGCGGGTCCTAGTTTGCTATCATTTCCCAAACTTTGCTTAGTTTGGGACCATAAATAGTTGGTGTGATTTACTGGAGAATTTTCTTTTTACACTTTTTTTTAAACACGTTTTCTTAGTCGGAAAAAAACCGACAATCTGAGCAGCCAGGCAATCAAGGCAGAAGCGACAGATAGGCTGTCCTTTCCTACTATTTTTAATTTCTCTCTTCATTTTATCACCGGAAAAGCCTCTACCCATCCTATTGTTTCAGAAGCTGGTGGTGGGCAGTCCGAACCAGCGCAACTGGCGCGGAATCCTCATAGCGCTGCTGGTGATCGTCGCGGTGCTGGCGCTCATCGTCACCTCCGTGGTGCTGTTGACGCCGCCTGATGAAGGACCACGCGTCAGGGGGCGAAGGCTGAGGATACAGGATCTGCTGGGCGATGAGCTGGTACCTGTGAGATGGAATGGCACTTGGATTTCAGGTCAGTTTTTAGTACTAAGTTTTTGTGCCGGAATTCTGTATGTTAGAAATTGTTCCTTACGATTTAGTCGAAGTCAAAAATAGAGGCATAATTAAGAGGCTATTTTGTTTTCATGATACTTTTTAAATGTAGATTACATTAAAGTGTATATTGCTAACCAAACTTGATGGTTGGAACTAGGATGGGTAACCGCCATACAGTAAGTGTACAATTATCTTCTAACACACGCTAAAGATCACTGTGTTGGTGATGATGATTTTGCCTCATGTGTTGGGTACCACTGATAAAACTGCCTTAGCTTTATTGAAGCAATTATGTTTGTAATGACGGTAAAATAAGATAAAGAAATGGGTAGAATAAGGTAGAATAAGGTTTTAAAAATTTTACAATTTACTATTCAAGCCTGTTAGAGTCAGTGTCAGTTAGGGGGAATAATAATAAATAAATACTAATAATAAATATTTCTGACACTCACACAACATTATCTAGCCCAAATTAAGTTTCTTAAAGAACTTGTGTTATGGATACTAGATAACTGATATACTTAAGAAATAAATAAACATACATATTGAATAAATGCATATTTTTTATTAGAATAAACTTAAATAAACATAAAACATCCATGACTTGACGACTCATATCTGTGTTCATCACAAAAATATCCAACGCTGCCGGGATTCGAACCCAGGACCTCTAGCATAGAAGGCAATGTATGTTACCGCTACACCAGCCGGTCGTCAATAATTTGCACATTTTAGCTTTAGGAACTTCGCAAAGCTTTGAAATCGAATTTGAAACTAAATGTTATTTACTCTCATATAATTAAGGAACTTTACATTTAACCTACAGCTAACCAATTATTACTTTTCTAAGGTTCTTAAACAAAGCCCAAAATTTAATTGAGCGACAATGGAAATTAATTTCAAAAACGCTGTTGTTTGAACCATGTTTGCTTAGCGTAAAGTGTATCATTTCAAACAGACAATACGTTGAGACAATACAGCACGCTAGACGCCCTTCACCGTACACCTACGCTTTCAACCTCATACATATTTAACAGCACCAGATCAAAAGCTTTTACAACTCAAGCTGTATATCTTAAATTAATGCTGTATGAGCTGAGACATGCTGCAACGGTGTCAGATAGAGGCCATCTTGGCATAATATATTCACATAAATTATGTGGTTTTTTAAGATAAATGCTAAACTTGCTTTTGTAGCAGCAGCTATCACAGACATTCACCGTCTATAGTTATCTTGAGAATTCCCTGTATTGTGTAGATTCGGAGCGAGGAGTCTTTTTGGGAAGTTGAGCTGCTTTTCTTTTTAATTCTATATGTTGTTCATACGATTTTATTCTGAACGATTTGATCCAATTTAGCTGTGTGGTTATCGATTTCAAAAAGTTTAGTTTCTTTAATAAAGTTAAAAGTATCCAAACGCGAAGCCAAACTTTTCGGCCGTCAAAAACTTTGCTCATTCACTCAGCTGCTCGTACATTCTAGATAATACGCACAATATATTTTTACGGAATTGGGAAGAATTCATTTGAAGGTGGCTGCGCACTGGCTTAGGAACAAACTTGTTTTTCATAAGACGTTGCCGAAATACATTATCACCGGAAAACTCCTTTTCTTTAGCAGTGTGTTACTTTCTAGAGTGATTTCAATTTTCTAACTAAAAACTGAACAAGAACAATAAATTAATTGTTTCAAACGATGTCGTGTTTATAAGAAATTATGGTTTCATGAAACGTCAATTTACCAAGGCAACATAGCTTTCAAATGTTATCGCAAACAAAAATAACCCGCCACGAAACTTTACAGTTTTTCTGATAGAAATAGTGGTTTATTTTCGCTGCTTCTATTAACGTGCATATAATTTGAAGTTAAATTCGTGATTCCAACTTTGGTTTTGACGAAAATCGATATTTAGAGCTTGTAAAATGGTACAACGAAATATATTTTACGATCTTAGAATTTGAATTACTATTCTAAAGAAAATTTCATACATACATACATAACGTCACGCCTGTATCCCTTATGGGGTAGACAGAACACCAGAGGTTACAAGACCATTTGATGTCACGTTTGACAAATTTGGAGGTATAATAAAGATGGAGAGAGACTATTATAGTGACAGGGGGTCAGCCTATCAAAATACAGATATACAAAAACGCCTTTAAAAACTCTGTCCCTTAACTGACTTTTACAGTATGCCCGGGAAGAGAAGCAGCTGGCACATTCTATGTTTTTCTTTCGCTCCCAGTCCAGCAAAATTTCACTTATCAAGGTTTTGTACAATTTAATTTGATTGTGTCACATCAAAGTATCTAACAACCCTTGCCTTCATTTAAAGCGATGTATTATATTAGTAAAATCCAGTTATTGAAAATGTTTGTTATATTATATTCCAAAAATAACTTTGCATAAATATGTAATCGCTGTATTTCTCTTTGGTTTTTTAGTTTTTCATTTATAATAAAAGCTCGTCATCTAATGAGCATTAACTGAATTGTTTGTGCGCTTACGATTTAAAAGTAAAATTAATCTTTATTCCCGTAAAACAAGAATATTACACAAAGACAATTTGAGCGGCCTTAATGATTATTGGATAGTTTAATATAACAAGTGACCTATGTAAATTGAAGTGTCAGTTCGAGTGAATTATTACTGTCAAAGTGACAGTAGATGCAATATTGTGCGAGCGTCAGTAGTATGTGTGACAAGTGTTTAAATGACCATGTAAATTGGACCACCAACAGGGTATTTTTATACAATGTATAAATGTCGCACAATTGTTTCAACCTGATGGAAGTTTGAGTTTAACCTGCGTTATGGAAAATTTTAGGTTTGAGTCCCGGTCGCAGTTAAGACAAAAGTATAGATTGTTTTTTTTTTAATCCTACTTACGTTTTTGCAGATTAAGTGAACACATCCAGCCAAGAGATAGCCTGTTTACTCATTATCCTGATTGTTTTAAGCATTGAGTAGATCTAGACATGCGGCAGGGTGTCAAGCCAAGTTCAAGCAAAGAAACTGGCTAGCCAGTGCCAAGTGTAATATCACACGAAACACTTGGTGCTACTTTTGACCCTTCTATAATAAAAACCTCTTTAACGTTAGCACACAAAACTACGTGTGTTTAATTATATCCATTAGGGCATGTACAAGCCTAAATTTCATGAAGGTAGCTCAAACGGTTTTAAAGATATGAAGGGCAAAAAGTCGTAAATTTTAGTATTCACTAACTGACTTATAGTACCTAAACCTAACCTACTTCCAGGTGACCTAAAAGGATGAAATCAGCTCGGGAATTGTGTGTAAGCGTAGGAAAAATCAAAATATAAAAAAAGTCAAAAATAAGTGGTGTCCCCATACAAAAAAACTTGTAATATTTTAGTTCCAAAATTTCACTTTTTTTTATTTTCCGATAGATGTCTCTGTACGTCGATTAACTCGCGCATGAAGAGTTATCAATGAGTTAGCATTATACGCTTAGTAAACAAAAAAAAAAGGAAGCGTATTAAAAAGGTAGCAGATAATATATAAAGAACTATTATTTCTAACATTCAAGAGAATGTAGACAATAGAATAAAAAAGAAAACCACGCAGCGGAAACGTAAGAAATAACATTAAATCCCAGTACCTGCCTAGTTTTCTTTACAAGAAGAAATGATATCCCACCAAAAACATAAACGTAAAAAAGGAGAGCCAAGTTCTATGCAAAATCAAAATATGTATATAAAGCCACAAATTCACAGTATGAAAAAGCATTATACTCTATTTCATTGCTATATTGAATACCTAAAATATTTGCCTCTTATTTGGAAATGTGATATCTTAAAGTAGGTAAGATTTGACTTGGCCAGTTTTTATTACATCAGTTATTTTATAAAGTTATTCAACATTTTCATTCTGATTATTACATTAGCATTAAAAAACCCAACTTCACGTCATAACTTTGAAGTATCAGGTCGTCAATGTAAATATTCTTCGTATTTATACAATTTTATACATGAAGCACTAAAACGATTTCGATGAAATTTATACCTCTGAAGTTCACATGTACAAAGAATATCTTAAATTTTGTCCAAAAAATCGTTTAATAAAGACACAAAAAAAGACGTGTGGCACTCGGAGACTGCCGCGGTAAAGCTATTGCATGCAGTTATAATTATTTATTTATTTTATTAATGCAGTAATGTTTCATCTAATATGAAGTTCCACAAGTTTCTAGTAGATGGCGCTGATTGTTTATTAAAGCCCGCATGTAAAGTTCGTCGAACTAAGCGCTTTGACAGTTCCTTTTTGATACGGGTCGCCAAGGTTTGGAATGAACTGCCTGCGTCTATTTTCCCTGACCAGTATAGTCCTAGTACTTTTAAGCGTCGAGTGAATAGGTTTCTCGTGGATGGACGTGTACCACCTTAGTCTTCATGTTCACTTAACATCAGGTGTCATGGAAGACAAACGTCCCATCCATATTTTATATAAAAAAAAAAAAGTTATGAAATCAAAGTAGGTATCACCGCTATGCCGGTCGGAGTGGGGGGTGTTAGGTTTTTTTCGTTACGGAATTTCTGGATTCGGTCCCCACGCTCAAGGCCCGCGATAGAAGCTATGTAATAGCTTAAAAAATTTACAAAATTATATCAACTTCAATCTTGTATGTAACTTACTTATGTATGTATAGAAATAATATAACAAAACCAAAATTAAATGATGAAAACGATAACTTCTGTCTGACTCACTTTGATATGCAAAATCGATTCATAAGTGTCCAAAAAATCGTGTAACAAGAAAAAAAACATACACACGAATCGAGAACCTCCTTTTAGAAGTCGGTTGATAATTCAAAGTATATTCAAATATATTTAAACCTGACAATTGCATTGAAATACGAAAACAAAGCCAATGTTGGACTAGTGCAAGTTCTAAGTGCAAACTCAGGTAACCCGAACTTTCTGTAACTTTGCACTAAAGTTAGGTACTAACTTTTGCATTTAAGTTATGACGATTCCTTGTTCGAATCACTCAAAGAAAAAACACAATTTATTTTATTTTAATCTTTAGTTAGTTTTCCATCTGAAATAAAAACAAATGAACAAGAAAACGTTCTAATGTTAGTGAGGACACGATGGATATCCACGAGGATATCCACGATGTACACTTGAAGAATTTAAGTGAAATGAATAAGAGTGATTCCGCACAACTGCCCGATCATTCTTAATCTGTTACTCGTATATTTTCCAATTGATTGTGCCTCTATGCATCTAAGCCACGGGGTCTTCTACAAAGTTTTTTTTTTTATAAGATATTGATGGGACGTTTGTCTTCCATGACACCTGATGTTAAGTGAACATGAAGACTGTACACGAAAAACTATTCACTCGACGCTTAAAGTACTAGCACTATACTGGTCAGGGAAAATAGGCGCAGGCAGTTCATTCCAAACCTTGGCGACCCGTATCAAAAAGAAACTGTCAAAGCGCTTAGTTCGACTTTTCGGAATATCTTCCACATACGGATGGAAGTTCTGTCTGCGTCTAGTAGTCCGATGGTAAAAGGGTGAGGGTTCAATTTGTTACTCGTGATTAATGTACTTTTACCGTATCCAAAAGTAACCCTTTACTTGTAGTGCCTGTAAACAAATAAAATTCGTTGTTTGAACATATTACATTAAAAATTAAATTCTAATTCTAATCTTTAACAATAAAACTTTATAAAATTAAAATAAACCTTTTTTTTAAATCTTTATTTAAAAATCTATGCACCTATAAGGTTAAGACAGCTTTTTTTTTTTAATTATTGACAATATAACAAAATTAGGTAGACATCATTTGTTTCCTTAACTCTAGAGATTGTATATAAAAATAAATAACGCGTTGGCCATTCTCATTCGTGAATTTGGAACTAAATATACAGTGAAACATAAACAAAACACCTTGTCAATGGCATTGTCTGTCTACTAACAATTTATTTCGTAATGACTCATTAGTTCAACAACTAGTTCTTTTCGTGTCATTTTACTATTACCGAACCAAGGAACCTGTGGAGGCTCAGCAGAAAGGGTTTTGTACCAAATACCTTTTTCGCTTTCAAAATAAAACTTTCTGTAATGGACTCTACATCGAAGGTTTTGTCAACAGTTCATGATTCTTTTGATATCGATTGCACCCTATGCTTTTGTAGTTTTTAATACTTTTAGGTCTACTCAATTCGTGTAAAGGAAATTGTGTTTTTATTACGAATCTATTTTCGTAGTAGTACTTTTCTACTATAAGATGTTTGAGATTGTATTTCAGATAAATGGTTCATTGAATTTCCAATAATAAGATGGGAGATACCGGTGAATGTAGGTTTCTTTTTTGTATAATTTATCTGTATATTATTATCACAGCGCCATCTAGTCCTAAGAAGTAAGCAAAGCTTTTATTAGAGGTAAAGACCAACATATACAGGGTTGATTTTTAGTCACCGGGCAAATTTTTTTTACACAATAAGTATCAGTTATAGAAAAGATTTTTGTCAAAAAAAATGGCTTTTATTTTTTTACAAGGAAATTAATATATTCGCTAACAAATTAAGCAAAGCATGGACAATCTTAATTATGAATGAATGCCATTGAAACAGAGCCGACTACGCGCTACTACAAAACATCTTATAGTGCTAAGTCGTAGTATTTTCAATGAAATGCCACGTCGTAGAAGCTATGTTGGTGCCACATTTTTATTTTCTTGTACTAAGCAATATTAAAATAAATGTACAGGTACGCTTATATCGTACATACATACATAACTTCACGCCTGCATCCCTTATGGGGTAGGCAGAACACCAAAGGCTGTAAAACCATCTGATGTCACATTTGACAAATTTGGAGGTATTATAATGATGGTGAGAGACTATTGCAGTGACAGGGAGTCAGCCTATCGCCCGCAAAAACGCCAGTAAAACCTCCGTCCCTTAACTGGCTTTTAAAGTATGCCCGGGAAGAGAAGCAGCTGGCACATTCTATGTTTTTCTTTCGCTCCCAGTCCAGCATGGAATTTCGAACAGTTTGAAGCAAACTCTTCAAACTGTTAGAAATAGTTGTTTTCTTTATTGCTCTGCATTCGTTGATTAACGAGGTCACAGCTGGCAAGCTGAATCAAAACCGCTACTTCTTAAAGTTTCAGAGTTGAATCGTTACTCGTTGATATTTGTTTTCATTCCTTAAACTGATGAAATTGCTGGTGACATAAAATTGAAATTGCTGGTGACGTATGGTGCTGCACTTTCCCAACTTTTGACTTTAAAAAATCCTCAGTGGTAGGTACACTCTTGATAGAGAGGTCCTGTGCATCGAACCGATGGCATGTCTTTACATAATAGCAAGTACGTGAAACTAAATAAGCCATCGGTATCACGTGACATGGGCGCTATACAGAATACTAACATAATATGCCCAAGTTGTTAATAATAATGATAAAATCATTTACTTCAGACCAATAAAATCCATATGTTAGTAGTTTTAAGTGACATGAAACTTTAAAGATAACAAACATTATTCGAGCTTTGGTTAAAATAAAAATTACAAATAAATGAATTCACACAATGTAATATGAAAGTCAAAATTAAAATCGAAATCTAAATTAAAATCAAAGCCAAAGTAATAGTCAAATATCCAAATCTAGATGAATGTCACAACTTAAAATAAACAAAATAAATATTGCAATTAATGTTACAATTAAAATAAGATATTGGACTTACATATCAGGTGAGTTAAATTTTTTTATTTAAATTTGAGATCTGAATAACATAGATTAAATTAAGGTTAAAGTTGTCTATTACTTAGTACATGTATGCTGCAACAATGGTTAGCAATGGTTAAGCAGCGGTAACTACACAACTGGGACCCCGGATGCTCCGAAGGCGTACGAGTTTGAAAACGCATACATGGTTAGACTATGGTGGTTATTTCGGCTTCAGTTGCTTTCAAATCTCTCTATTTTTTCCATTACATTGGAATAATTAGGACGTTGAGTAAATAAAATTCGAATTAATATGATTTTTGCATTGGCAACTCCTTTAATTAACAAATATTCTCTCACATGGAAACCTTCACACATTCATTAATAATGAAATAATGATAATATTAGGGACATGACTAATGGTTTCACGTCTATCGCTGTTCCAATTCGAACTGTATGAGGTTTAAATACAGTCTAATGTTGTTTGGTTAATGTGTCATTAATTACAACTAAGTTTCGCTAATGCGTTTTAACTAATTTATGGATACACAATATTCAGGGAAATAAATCACTTTAATATTATCTCTGCGCATAAACATTAAACTTATACTACATTAGGCTAAACGACAGTTAACTATATAAAGAGGTTGGATTCCACCTGTATTTTTTTTACTTTGATCTGCATTTGAGCTCCCTCTCAACTGATGGTTAGAGAAGATATGATCGATTAGAACACATGGGCTTAAGAAAAACTGTAACTTCATAAAACATTAGTGGAACACAACACCGCCGCCGGAGTGCTGATATTCGACGGCGTTTGAGCTCCCTCTCAACTGATGGTTAGAGAAGATATGATCGATTAGAACACATGGGCTTAAGAAAAACTGTAACTTCATAAAACATTAGTGGAACACAACACCGCCGCCGGAGTGCTGATATTCGACGGCGGACGTTATATCAAATGTGGTTGCTAAGTAGGCGGATCCTGAAGGATCTTACTACCTACCTTTTCATCTCAATCCTAAGTGATGAGAATGAAAATGTAATAGATGGAATTGGCTGTTCAAAAAATATTGCAGGTACTAGGAACACATGTACGCCAGAGCGGTAATATTTAGCTACTTTGCCAGCGAGTCACCTATACGTACCCTTATTAAACCTCGAAACCACGAAAACCTCCAAGGGTTTATCAGGGATTCAGCAAATCGCTATCCTCTATGTTAATCTAATAATATTTACTTTCAAAATAGTTTCTTAACTTTAGCCAAAAACTTTTTAATTTAGCTTCTAATTAATTTCCATCTCTTGGCAGTTTATTTAATAGCTGGGAATTAAGTAGTTAGTAAGTCTTGTGCGAAACAGGTTGCTAGTTTTAGCAGTACATACTTATTTAAATTTGAGACTGTTCTCTATTATGTTTATTTTATTTCCCTTTTGGGTTTCAGAATATTTCAGAACTTCTAAGTAGAATTTAGATCAATCTCGAACAATTCTCGCCCACTATGTTTTATTTTCGTTCGCTCGCCTTTTTCTTTTATGTTTTCGAGAAGGTCGTATATTTTCAGGCTGCAGGCCCGTTTAGTTACTTTAAAAAATCGGAAAATTACTCCGCTATTCGATCCTTGTTGATAGCTTATTCAAAAAATTAAATAAGTGTCTAAAATACACAATCAAAGTTTTGTTAATTACCTTTGATGTATTGTGTGGTTACTCATAAGTACTTTTTTATCCGGATTTTATCGCGAAAAATTAAACTTTATAATTTAGTAGTCACCGAAAAACACGAGTCTTTTATTTAACATAATGTATAGTGAAAACTAAACACAATATTAAATGAAATATTATTTTAAGATATTGCTATTTCACTTAGCTTTTCACGCTTCTTGTCATGTTTCGTAAGAAGATAATGATTAATATATATTCTTACGTAAATCGAGCGTAATATTGACGTAGCACCTTTATTTGTTTGTGGTTTGTTTTTTTTCCCCAATTGTTTTCCTGAGTTTGTAAGAAAAATTCTCGCAATATTAAATCAATTATCATCGGATTAATTTTAGTACAATAATTATCGGGAAGCCTAATTCGTCGAGGTAACCAACAAACGGCCTGATTATTCCCGCTCCGCTGGGCTCTCATTCCGCCCTACCTCGTAAGTGTTTGACTTTCCACAACTGTGTGGGCTATCCCTAAAGTTGGGGCTTCGGCCGCAAATTACTTACCACATTTGTTTTCGATCCTCGTTTTTGGGAAAGTATTTATTAACTAAACTTCACTTTTGTGTTAGAGATAGATTGTGATAACAACAAGAGTACAATGGTAATGATGTAATTTTAAAATCATTATCGTCTTTTTTGCTATTCTCTTATAATCGTAAGTGAAATGCACTTAGCGCGCGGTTATATACGCGTAAACTTTAATCACGTAGGATTTATTTGTTAAAAAACAGCCTAGAAACATCAAAGTAATATCTCAAACGCAATTCGTAGTTTCTGCGATTCAACAAACAAACAATATAATCCTTCAGATTTATTATATCATTGCGATCACCGCACGACAAGTGTAAACAAATTTGTGCCTTGTTAATTTTGAATGTTTGTGAACGTGTGTTATTATTGTAATTTATATACATACATACATTCATAACTTCACGCCTGTATCCCTTATGGGGTAGGCAGAACAACAGAGGTTACAAAACCATCTGATGCCACCGCCGCCCTCATCCAGCGTTTGCCGACGACTTTGAACAGATTATCTTGCGGGGGGCCTACCTACGCTGCGTCTCCCAATACGTGGCTGCCATTCTAGAACTTTTCTGCCCCAATAGCCATCTGTTCTACGAGTTATGTGCCCTGCCCATTGCCATTTCAGCTTTGCAAATCTTCTGGCTATGTCGTTGACTTTGGTTTGCCTGCGAATATCCTCATTCCTGATTCGATCCCGCAGGGAAACTGCGAGCATAGCCCTTTACATTACCCGCTGAGCGACTTTAAGCTTGTTGATAAGGTCCATAGTTAGCGATCACGTCTCAGTGCCGTATATCAACACTGGAAACACACACTGGTCAAAACCCTTTGCCTTCAGACGCTGCGGTATTTGGGACGAGAACATTTTACGGAACTTCCCGAACGCTACCCAGCCGAGTTGGATTCGATAAGTGACTTCTTACTCAAAGTTGGACCTAACTGGATTTTATGTTCAGGTATAGATGATCGTCGACAGCTTCGAACGTGGTGCCTCCAACCACCACAGGAGCAGGCGCAACATGGACGTTCGACATGATCTTCGTATCCATGTTCATTTTAAGACCCACTCGCTGGGAGGGTCCACTGAGGTCATCGAGCATTTTTCTCAGGTCCTGCAGGGTCACAGCTATGACTACGATGTCATCCGTAAATCGAAGGTGAGTGATGTACTCGCCGTTGATGTTGATGATTTCTTAACTTTCCTCAAAAGTTCGGGTTTAGACAAAACGACCCTGCCATCGCCTGTTTTCAACTTCATCAGTTGGATCTGCCCCATAGACAAATCTCTCGCGAAGACCTTAGAGCCCTTGTTTTGCTCGATAGCCGTTTCAATACGGTCTGTATTAAACCGGCGTATGTCCGCCGATACTGAAAAGCATTTTCCGGGGACTGCAGGATCATTGTGCTTCTTTCTTCCATGAGTTTTAGGGTAGGCTATCTACGAAAACTCCTACAAAGTATGTATTTCCACCACTCTAAATTTACCTTAAAACAAAATATACGGCAGCAAATATAAGTTTCATCTCTTTTTTAATCAAAATCTTAAACAAAGTACTTGAATTAATAACAAGATCCTCCTACGAGGGGACCCGCAAAGTTTTGAATACCACTGCCGCGTCACCCACGATATTAAAGCCTAAAAACCGCCTACTTGCGACTTGGGCGACACTTTGTTATTTATTAATTTCCTTGTCTTACAATTTCATGGTCGTAATTCATTTTGTAGAAAAAAACATAACCTTACGCGTTTAATAACGTGAAGGATCTGTTTCTTTGAGCAGTTAAGAAAATCATTTAAACTAATGGAATGAAATATTAATAATAGAGATGTTTTGTCAATATTTAGGGTTGCACTCTCACCTTTTAGGCTACTTTGGAAATATCTTCGATCTTAAATAATATAGTACGGGCGCCAAGGAAGGCCCACTTAATTTCAAAACCTTGTCTAACCGTCTATCTAACCGTCTAATCTAACCGTCGAGTAAAGTAAAGAAAATACATAATGGAAGTTGTAATATATTTTTTTGAGAAACCAGAAATCTAAAAAAGTAGGTACTGTTTTTGGCATTTTCACACAAATGTAAACACTTTTTAGAAACTTGGTGTTGGGCCATCTTGGGAACCTGTTCGCCTAAGATGGCCTAAATATTATTAATGAAAATATATGCATTTTCAACATTTGAACATTTTAAAAATTAAATATAAAAATTAAATCTCAGCCTTCTCTTAACATTATTCATAAAGTGTAATAAATTTACCAAAAAAATTATATAATTATAATTCTTTATCATCTATCAAATCTATCAAAATAAAAATCGACTATAAAATAAAAACAAACTAGGTACTACTTAAATTAAATTAAACTTAGAAACTCACTTAGAACGTAACTTATCGAAAATGTAAAAAGGTCTTTTTTCTAAAACATTTTTGTTGTATGTATGGCCATTCATAGGGAATTACAGTATGGGCCTTGATAGGAACTTACACCCGGGTTAGGTATAATCTCGTAAAAATACAAAAAAGGAAATGAAATAAGAACAGTCATCTATTATCCACTAATAAATAGATTAAATAAGATGTTCAAAGTGTAGAACAAGGAAAATTTGCTTTTCATTTTTTTATTTTCAAAAGGATTAAGATAGTGGAGTTTATAAAATATGTATCGTCTTGATATGACCAAGCAAAATGTCACTTGTCTTAAAAATGGCGACGCGCCGGTAATGAAACACACTTGCACCATTGTTTATGGCACTGGTAGCACAAGCCCGCGAAATTTCAAATGTTTCGGATAATCATGACTGTATTTTTTTCTAAGTGGGACATCTTAGGAGCCGGGCCTTCATCGGCGACACTACCTTAGTTCCAGCAATGTGTTATGAAGAGTAAGTTTCTAAACCCGAGTGCTGTCATTTTGCTAACAACGTGTTCGTTCCCAATCCCCAGAAAAGGGATGGCAGGCCGCGGCCCACGGCCCGACGGTTGATGTCGGGATGTCGTATATATGTTAACTTTGATAGCGCGATGTAGGAAATTCGTCGTGTCGTCATCGTTCTATAGCGTGTCGCTAGATGTCGCTACATCATCTTTTACCTCATATTCACGCCAAAGGAAGGTTTAGACATTTATAAAAATATTGTGTACTTCAATCAGGCGTTTAACATTTAAAATTGTGTGTCTATAAATTGTATTGCGTGTAAAAGTGATGTTATACTCCAATTCGAGGTAATAACAATCTTGATCAAACTTTTACTCCTATACTTAGCAACATCAACACAAACTGCAGGAGAGGCTGCAACAAATCAGCACCGGAGGCTGAATCTATTAACAATTCCAAACTTTTAGAGGAAATCAGAGCTTTGAGGGAAGACTTAAATACCAAATTTTCATCAGTGACCGAAGCCCTTTCCCGAATTAAAACTCTGGAACACAATTTAACCGAAAAAGATAAAGAGATATTGATTCTTAAAGCACAAGTAGCGCAGTTGGAAATCGATGCGGATAAACAGGCTCAAACTTATATCCGCAATGAAGTTGAGATTATTGGTATAAAAGAAACCGTCAATGAAAATCTATTTCACATCGCTTCCTTAACAGCCAAAAAAGCTGGGATTGATCTAAAAGAAGAAGATATAGACGACGTTTATCGTGCCGGAGCTTCACGTCGACCATCCGATTCTGCGAAACCTCTGCAGTCACGACCCATAGTAGTCCGATTTCTTCGCCGTCGTATGCGGGACCTTTTCCTGAAAGAAACAAAAACAAGAAAACCAATCATGACGGACCAAATTGTTCTTGGCCCCAGCAACAATATTTACATTAATGAACGACTGACTAGGAAAAATCGGATGTTATTTCGAGAAGCTAGAACCCGTTGTCACGAAAATGGATTTCGCTTTTGCTGGACAAATGGCGGCAACATTTTTGTGTGGAAAGCCGAAAAAAGTCCAGTTACACAAATCAGAACTTCTTCTGACATCGATCTACATGTTGGACCAGCTGCTGCTCCGTCTCCCAACGTCTCTGCCTAATCCATCACAATTGGTATTTAGTTATATTTGTTTCATTTACTTGTTATTCATTGATATAATTTTACTAAGTTTACATTCAATATCACACACACATTTACATACGTTCTTTATCAAACTTAATCTTTATATGCTCTTGCTGAAATTTAAACTCTATATATTTTATCCTATTTCACACTTTGCTCATAATTTTTTTCATGGCTCTAAAAGTTGCTGTCTTAGTAATCATTTAAATACGCTCCATCTTATTTTTGATTATGGATAACATACAAGTACAGGAAGATTTAGATAGAACATTCTTAGTAAACTGCACGATTCTAAATACAGTTGAGCAAAGTGTGAGCTATATCCGTGATAAGTATAACTTGAGAATACTAACTTATAACATAAGAAGTATTGATTGTAACTTCGATCAATTTACTGTCACCCTTAAGCGAACAAAAACAGTGTTCGATATTATAGTTCTCACCGAGTGCTGGCTTAATGACAATACAATACTCCCCGTAATCGATGGCTATACTACCTTCAGGTCGACAAGAATTATTAACAAGGCAAGTGGTGTTGTTATTTACGTTAAATCTGGCTGGTGTGCTCATTCAACCGAACGAGTACTCCATGGTGGAAACTGTTTAGTTGTAGATATTCCTGATAAACTTTCATTAATAGGCATATATCGGTCCCCCTCCTTTAGAAACATCAAAATCTTCCTGGAAGATCTTGATACAGTTTTGGAAGATTTAAAAACGAATAAATCATTAATCCTTGCTGGTGACATAAACATCAATATCCTTCCATCGGCAGATTCTCCAGATAAAGAGAAATACTTGAGTTTGTTGGCCACCCATGGTCTTCTTCAATTGATTGACAAGCCCACTCGCAAGGACAGTTGTCTCGATCACTTGTTCATCAAACCTTTTTGTAACCATGTTAGCCTCGTTTGCAAAAATTCATCTACAGACCACGACATTGTTATAGCGGGTCTAAACAGTGAATCCCGGAAAACGTCAAAGCCGTCGAGAAAGGCTTATAAAATAAACGAAGATGGTGTTCTTGCAGATCTTCAAAGAACAGACTGGACCCCGGTCCTCACTGTAACCACCGCTTCAGAATCTGCCAAAATATTTTCAGATACTATTGAGGCTATTTATGAGAAAAATAAAAGAGATATAATTATAAGCCGTTCCAATTTTAATTTGCAACCCTGGATCACACCCGGCCTTATCAAATGTATGAGACACAGGGACGCGCTTCACGCAAAAGCAAAAAAAACTCCAACAGATCCTATTAGCCTTACTATTTATAAACGTTACAGGAATTTCCTCTCAAATCTTTTGCACAATTTAAAAAAAGAATATCAAAGGACTCTAATTGAGGAGTCCAAAAACAACCCAAGAAATTTGTGGAAGACAATAAAAGATATCTGCCATATTACCCAAACTAAGAACAAAAACGAAGAACTTTTACTATCACATTCAAGCCAACAGGAATCGATCGACGAGTGTAACAAATACTTTTCGTCCGTGGGTTTCTGTCTTGCTAAAAGGATTCTGGAGCAACTTAATGAGACCGAAACATCATTAACTTCTAAACTAAATCTGCGCAATTATTCGAATGTAAGTTTCTTTATGGCACCAACTGACGAAAAAGAAATCGCAGCTCTCATTACTCACCTAAAGAATTCAAGTGCTCCGGGGTTAGATGGAATTAATAATCGCTCACTAAAAAAAATAAAAGACTTCATCCTTACTCCTCTAGTACACATCTTCAATCTGAGTTTTTCTACTGGAGAATTTCCAGATATATGGAAAACGGCGGCCATCATCCCAATACACAAGAATGGGTCTAAGTCTGATCCCTCCAACTACCGGCCCATATCGCTACTACCTTCTATATCGAAACTTCTTGAGAAACTCGTGAACTTGCGTCTCACCAAGTACCTTGAAACTCATAAAATGTTGTATAAGCGGCAGTTCGGATTCCGACATAATAAATCCACTTTGGATGCAGTTAGTGCCATTACAACTGAATTCTCTAATCAACTTGACAGTGGAAATCGATGCTTGGGGGTATTCCTTGACCTAGCAAAGGCTTTCGACACGGTGTCTACAGCAATCTTATTACGCAAACTCGAACACACTGGAATCCGGGGCATAGCCCTCGATTGGTTCAAATCATACCTCACGAATCGTAAACATCGTACTAAGATCAATGAAATGATAAGCGCAGACAATGAAACTCACTACGGCTTGCCACAAGGCAGCATTCTCGCCCCCACTCTTTTCTTAGTCTACCTGAACGATATTCAGTCACTGGATCTTCTTAATGCTAAACTTTACTGTTACGCTGACGATACTGCGGTGGTTTTTTGGGGACGTACTTGGAATGAAGTTAAACGTCACGCCGAGAGTGGAATGGCCCAGGTTCAGCACTGGTTAAACGCTAATCTTTTAACTCTAAACACCGACAAAACTAAATTTATACCTTTTTCCAAAACTATATCTTCAGCACCACCTAATTCTTTTAGTTTAGTTATTCATTCATCAACAAATTGCCTCAGGTCAGGTTCAACTTGCATTTGTACTGGTATTGATCGTTCGGCTGATATTAAATACCTCGGTGTCTTCTTAGATGAAAGGCTATCCTTTAAAGCCCATATTGATCATGTGTCGGGAAGAATACGCAAGTTGTGTAACATCATGAGAAAACTGAGACACTGTGTCGAAAGAAGGCTGATTATTAATATCTACATCTCATTATGCCAATCTTTAATTTTATATTGCCTCCCGGTATGGGGTGGTGCAGCGAAAACAGTCATGTTGAAAGTCGAAAGAAGTCAACGGGCGGTTTTGAAAACGATATTCGGTTTCAAATATAAATACCCTACGGCTCTCCTTTACAAACAAAGTCAATTACTCAGTGTTCGACGCCTTTATATTTTCAGAAGTGTGCTATCATACCACAACTTAGTTGTAAAGCTACCTAACTATGCCTCGATACTGAAAAAAAGAGTTTATAAGGCCCCAACCCCCAAAATATATTCTGCTTTCGCAAAAAGGCACAGCACTTTTTTACATCCGCATTTATATAACGTTGTTGCATCAAAATGCAATATTCGGAATCATCCGATAAATGAAATAAAGAGAAGAGTCTTTGACTGGTTGGTTTGCCTCGATTATGAATACACAGAAACGTTACTCTCATCCACCCTATAATCTTCATCTTGTTATTTACCGGAATTAAAATTTAGAAGCAATATTAAGCAATGATATTCATACTATCTTATTTTTCACTAGTTACATACCCATGAATCATTTCATTCCGTAAAAGTTATTTAAATAATTCAAACTATTTAATTTTACCTAAACTTATATCGAACACTCATGATTAATTTTATAATTTTCAAATATTTAAACTCGAGAAAAATAATATATCAATGCAATAACTTAACTAATTTTAACTTAATTAATTTTATTTTTATCAATTATTTATTTTTTGCTTTGTAACTGTATAATTAGTGGATTGAATTTATAAGGAAACAATAAACATGTATATTCAATGCAAACCTAATTAAGTATTTTATCACTGTACTTACTGTAAAATAAAATACATCGCTACCCGCTATCGCGACAGTATAGCTTGCAATGGTAAACGTACCGGGTCCCCGCGATACAGGTTCGCCT
This sequence comes from Stenoptilia bipunctidactyla, assembly GCA_944452665.1. Taxonomy (NCBI): domain Eukaryota; kingdom Metazoa; phylum Arthropoda; class Insecta; order Lepidoptera; family Pterophoridae; genus Stenoptilia; species Stenoptilia bipunctidactyla. Next base: position 19,568,344 of record OX101741.1, read on the forward strand.
AGTGCGGGGTCCGCTAGTCAATGTATGGTACTGCAAACTACCCTCATCTTATATTTAGTCTGTATTTACACTAAGTTAAATATTGTAGCACTTAAATATGTAATTAATTGTATTAGTAAGTTAAGTTTGCGATGTACAGTTTGCTTTTTGGTAAATAAAGGATTTTTGTTTTTTTTTTTTTTTGATATTTACTATACAGAAGATACTATTGTCCGGAGTACAGCGTAGTCCAAAGTTTAAAAAGTAGTTGGTCATCACTAACATTGATAGTTTTATACTTGCTTAGTAAGTAAGCACTCATGTATCAAAATTGTATGCTCTCTAAATCATCAAACTGTTGGCAAGATTTTAATTAAATAATTTCCTTCCAAAGCTAAACCGAAGTTAAGCAACTTTTCCAGTTAAACAAACTTCATAAATACACAGTTCCATACAACTTCCATACAACTAACCAGAGCTCCGAAGTTTAGCAAATATCAGAATTTAGCTTTACGACTAACTGCTCGTGGACAGGACTTAACTAACTTGGATAACTTTAACTAACGGAGGTATGAGTTGGTTAACTTAATCTTGGATGAATTTACGTGTGCTTGTAGATCTTAAATGTCATGCAAAGAGCAGCGGTGATCTTTAAAAAAAAAAATTAAACTAATTAAATATAATAATAATTCATTTATTTCAGGCTGCATAGACCCATAAAATAATTTAAAAATTAACAAAATCATGAAACGGATAGAATAAATTAAATAACAATAACTAAAGTAAATTAAATCAGAAATTAAATTGAAACAAAAACTATTTAAAATTAGAATTAAAGTACATATAAGATGACGATAAAAATAAGAGAGATTAAAATAAGAGAATTGAAAATATTAAAGATAGACCGAAAGAAAAAAACGGACTGTAAAGAAAACTTTTTTTCTTTATTTTATTTTTAATTTGACTGAAAGACTTAAAGAACAAAAGGTGCAACGAGCAATCTTTTGGAACCAACATGTTCTATTCGAGTACATACAAATTATTGTCTAGTGGACATCTATTCTTGGACTGCCTAAATATTATTTGGCCTGTTTTATCGGACAATTTAAAGTAGCCGGACAAAATATCAAACGAGAAATGATCTGGTTTTGAATCCTGAGTCGTTATCGTAACTGAATTTTAAGACAATCAGCCACCAACGTTATGGCGGCAATTGTTTGAAATTTTAACTTATCATATATATTTTAATATTGCAAGTATTGCAACACAAGGAATTCACATTTATCAACTTATTTCTCTTACTGAAATCCACTGTTCAGGTCATCAAGTCTACAGCATTTATTCTGAAATTCAAACTGTTTCTTTGAAAGTGAAATAATATTAATTAACAACTGCGAAATTCTAAACATTTGCATACCGAAGGCAATTCGTGAAAAATAGACAGGACAAAAAGATGTCTTTGTTTTCAGCGCCGAAAATAAAAATTACAGTCAAGTCTACATCGCACTTCGAGGATTCTGTATCAGTATTTAATTATTCGTGTTTTGAAAAAGCTTTTTCTAATAGTACTATATCGAGTACTTTTTGGCAAAAAGTAGGTAGTTACTTTTGTGTCTAGTATTATAATGAAAAAGTCCTGAAACATCAAGTTACACGATATAGTTAAATAGGATAAAACTCGGTTAGAACGGACATAAATTGATTTTTATTAGACCTCAGTTTCACCTATTTAAGTGACAGTGGGCATAATACCTAAAAATACATCGACTTAGGAAAGAACTTGCTGTTCATGGAACAGTGCACACATCAAAAAATGTTATATAGATGATAAACTATAATATGTAAAAAAAAATTAACTTGATAGAGTCTTGTCAACCTTCTGACACAGAAATAAATAATTATTGTAGATCTCGCAGACTTTCTGTTTTTATCATCAATACAAAAATCTTTTACAAATATATAGAACCCATCCACGTTTATTTTTGTTTAAATGTATAAAGGTAAAGTTTTTCAAGTACGAACCTTTGTTCACTTATTATAATTTAATATTATATTTTTGCCACAAATCTAAATAAAACTTTAAGCTGAGTATATGATATTCATATCCTCAAACAAATTATTTAATTAGTTGCAATTGATAACGTACAAATAAATATCAGGCATGTTAACAGCATTTGCGTACGGAACCCTAATTTCACAAGCTTTTATACTTATTTAAAGACTGAGTGGTTTTCAAAAAGCGAAGCTCTGCAACATTCTTAACTTCCTTAAAAAAACTTTTCGTTCCATTAAACACGAAGTGAAAGACAAAAACTGGAAATTTCTGGAAATTCGAGAGGTTTTGTAAAAAACAAAATAATTTATACACGGAATACAGTCAACTTAGAAACTCGCTCTTTATTTATTTTTTTACTAACAAATTGTCATGTGACCCACCAGCTATGTGGCTGCAACGGTGTGCTTATGAGCTATATAGTTGGTGTTGGTGTTGGTGTTAGCAAATATATTAGTTTCCTTGTAAAAAAAATAAATACTTTTTTTTTGCTAAAATCGTTTCTATAAATGATACTTATTGTGTACAAAAATGTTGGCCGATGACCACAAATCAACCCTGTACAAGCTTGTGTTATGGAGATCACACTGCATAACTAAGGGCTATCGTAGCATTCTCTGCCTTAAAGTATTTGATTGAAATCATAAAATAACAAGTTCTATTTTTAGTGACTGTGCTAAAGCAGTATTTACTGTCAATAGCTGACGCGATGGTAAACTATTCATGTTTTACAGTCACGTTTGGATTTAATCCCATTCACCGTCAATAACGTTCGTTGCTGTTTCGTAAACCTATAGTAACTATCCTAATCATCAGTAAAACAGATACTTTAGTAAAACACTCTCTAATTTTAGATGTTATCTGCAATGTCAAATAGGGATTTCAATCGCAACAGTTAAATAAAACTGATTTTGAAGCCTCGACTACGACCCATCTTGATATAAAATTGTCTTTTTTTAGTAAATATTTAAAAATTATGTCTTTTTGCCAATTTGCCCTTTTACGTCCTACTGTTCAATTTCTTCCTGCTTCATATTTTAAGGAGAACTTCAAAAAAATTATTTGTAATTTGTCTTTCAAAACAGCAACAACAAGAGGAATTTATAATTTGTCAGCTTCATGTTCTGTGTATTTCCAAATAGCAATAAATCTTTTTAATAATAATAATAATAATAATAATATTCATTTAATTCAGGTAACTTAAGAATAGTACAAGATGTTTAAGCTATATCTAAGACCCATAGTAAATATATACCTTAACCTAAAATACATACAATATATAAAAACTACACAAATTTACACTAATTCACACGTATGGGCTGCGACGTGGGACGCGACATCCTAGTGTCAAGTATCCGTCCTCGGAAGCGACGGAATACGACACCCTGCGGCCAAAAATCTTCCTTCATGTAGGTCGACAGATGTTCGGTCGGCATTCTCACCACAAAGGAGTTGAAGCTCACTCTGTGGCGGGACTCCAACCGCTCGACCCTCATGTTGAGTCCTGTCTTCGCGTGCAGATACTCCACTACATCCTTCACCGTGAAGGCGTGGTGCACGCGAGACACGTACAGCTGCGTCGTTGGCACCTCGGCACGCAGCAGAAGATTGTCTCTATTCGGTGCGGTACCACACTTGTTCTTACAGGAGGGCTTCTTCTTCTTCCGCTCCACCTTAGTGAAGCCCTCGCCGTCTTCCTGGTTCTTCATAGAATGGCCCTTCAATGTGAGGCTGGGCTGGGCAGGCTGAACTGCGGCTACTTCGGCGTAACCTCGTTCAGGAGCAGGACAAGTGTCCCGAGGCAGCTTCCCTGCGCGGGGAGCGGCAGCGGAAGTGGTGTGGGGCGCCACAGCTGGGGGCGCGGGGCGCGGTGCGGGCGGTGCGGATGGCACGGGGCGCGGGGCGGGTGGCACGGGGCGCGGGGCGGGTGGCAAGGGGCGCGGGGCGGGTGGAGCGGGGCGCGGTGACGCACTCGGTGCAGCGCCTACGTCGGCGGCCGGTGACGCAATCATGTCAGCAAATTCCGCCGATTCGAAACTGCAGACCGATGTCTTATGTGCGCCACGACGTGTATTAATATTAGAGGCCACGGGTGACCTACTTAGCGGAACACTACGTATAATTAAATTTTCATGCTGGACTGGGAGCGAAAGATAAACATAGAATGTGCCAGCTGCTTCTCTTCCCAGGCATACTGTAAGAGTCAGTTAAGGGACGGAGGTTTTACTGTCGTTTTTGTGGGTGATAGGCAGACCTCCACTCACTGCAGTAGTCTCTCTCTCTAGTTTTATAATCGTTTTATAGCCTCTGGTGTTCTGCCTACCCCATTAGGGATATAGGCGTGAAGTCATTTATTTATTTATTTATACTTTATTGCACACAATTACAAAAGAAAAAGTAATACAATAAAAAAACATACAGATAAGCGCAACAGGCAATAGCTGTTGCAAGTTATGTGTGTAAAATAAATACATTCACGCAACATTGTCTAGCCCAAATCATTCTTGAACATTTTCTTAAAGAACTCGTGTTATGGAAACTAATTATCTAATTAACTTATTATGATTAACTTATGAAATATATATTTAAACATACATATTTTTTAATGCTTCTATGCTGGACTGGGAGCGAAAGAAAAACATAGAATGTGCCAGCTGCTTCTCTTCCCGGGCATACTGTAAAAGTCAGTTAAGGGACCGAGGTGTTATGGGAGGCTTTTTTGTGGGCGATAGGCTGACCCCCTGTCCCTGCAATAGTCTCTTTCCACTATTATAATGCATCCGAATTTATCAAACGTGACATCAGATGGTTTTATTACCTCTGGTGTTCTGCCTACCCCATACGGGATACAGGCGTGAAGTTATGTATGTATATTTTTTAAAATAAACTTTACTTTATACATGCATTCACTCATTTCTTGACGGCTAATATCGATATCATAGAAGGCATTGTATGTTACTATTACACTGGTCGGCCGTCAAACATTTTTTATATGGCTCCGTCTAACCATACCAGATTTCCGTGAACACGCCTTATAGCGATCGGCATCTAGTTCCCATTAACCTACAACGAACATAGCCTTATTGCCGTAAGGTTGACTTAGAATAGCACTAACACCCCTGGATAAACGTGACGTAAAAGACCATTTATCCGAGTATCCCCGCTAGAATAACCTCTTCAGGGTCCACCTGGCTAGTGTTTACACTTCATATAAAATCTGTCTGCAGTGACGTGTTTCGGAAATATTTTAAGAACAGCCAGGTCTTTTCTAAACCCGTGTGCTGTCATCTTCGACCTCATCTTCAGTCGCTAACAGGTGAGGTTGAGGTCAAATGCAGGTTTAGTCACTAATAAAAAAAGCCTGGACGTAACACATCATAAGATACTTCCTTTCTTGACATTAAGTCAACGGTTGAAGCAGCGAGTGGATTTAAAGCAGCACGAATATATGTGGCCTTCTTCAGCTAAGTCGCAGAAATATTTAATTTTATGGTCTCCCTGAGGGTGTGACCACACCAATTTTTTCTCATAGTAAAAACTATCGATCAACGTGAACTGTTCCATTCGTCTGTCGATTGTTTGGTATGCTATGATATTTCAAAGATTTTTTTGTTTTTATTAATATTTCTGACACTCACACATATCTAGCCCAAATTAAGTTTCATAAAAAACTTGTGTTATGGATACTAGATAACTGATATACCTACTTAAGAAATATTTAAACATACATATTGAACAAATACATATTTTTTATTGGAATAAACTTAAATAAACATATAAACATCCATGACTTGATGACTAATATCTGTGTTCATCACACAAATATCCGCCGCCGCCGGGATTCGAACCTAGGACCTCTGGCATAGAAGGCAATGTATGTTACCGCTACACCAGCCGGTCGTCAGAATTTAAAACTTAATTCTTATGATATGACATTCAATTGTTCAGATATTTTTTTCTGTTAGAAACGCGAGTTCGATTCCCGGTCTTCCAGTCGAAATCTGCTCAAGTTGGTTTTAGAATCGAAATAAAGACTTTTTTCAGTAAATATTTCAGTTAGTACTTTTCCTTCCTGTTTCAACTTCTGTATAAATGTTCTCGTTCGAGCATACTTTGACAACGGGACTATAAAAATACCGTTTCTTTTAACAGAGACAAGCTGAAACCAAAATAAATGGAAAAAACATCTTCCTTATAAACCAACGCCGTCTCGTTTCACAGAGTATGCAATATAGTCGTCAGTTCGCGTAAATCGCAATTGATTTGTTCTTCCAACCACAGTGAACCGAAAGCTCTTTATTGCTTATGTCTTAAGGTTCTTTTTACGATGTCATATAGGCTGAAACAATAAACCCGACTGTAAAACGTTATGAGTTTCTTGGTTTCCTATAGAGCTGTCGTGAATTGAAGGCTTTATAGAAAAGTTGTGGGTAAGAAAAGTTTAACATTTTAAGATAAGTTAAAAATAGATTTTAATAAAATTGTAATTGTATATTAAATAAAATACTCTTGTTAACAGATTTTTCACATTATTTTACTTTAGAACTCTTGACTAATCATCATCATCATCTTAAAAACACTTTGTAATGAGCTGACTGCAGGGATATGAGTCTCTCCTCTGGGTTACGAAGAAGTTTAAGCCATAACACACCAACCTATCCCAATGCTGTTTTGTGGATGTTGGAATTGTCAGGGCGCCGAAATAGCTTCTGAGATACCCTAATGACTACTGTATATGTCTAAGTATACGGCATCCGGGACCGACTGCTTAACGTGCGCTTCGAAACATGAATGAAATCTTTATTGTGATACCGAAAGCGAGACACAATGACTGTTTTTAGCTGTGTTTAGTTTTTGCTCTTATATGTTTTTCGAAGAATGGTCCTAAATTTAAAAATATCGCTTTTTAATCGCGAGAGGAAGCAATAACGTGTCATGGCCATATGGCTTATAAAATTGCTTTTGCTTAAAGTTTTTGTTTCTTCATAAACTAAAGAAATCATGTAAAAAAAAATGTATGTTAAAAGTAAAAAAAGCTAATGAACAAAATAGTTATTTATATTAAATCAGAACTTTCTTTACCGTATTCAGTCGCGTTTAGTCATACAATTACCGTGAACATGGAAGGTAATATATACCCTAACAAAGGGTAAACCTTAAGGTAAGTGTGGAATGAATAATGTCCACATAAGCTTGCTTTGTGATCTTAGTGCCATCTTGTCTAAATGTTCCCCAGCGATTCCCATCAATCATATTCAAAAAAATAATAAAACCTAAATACAGATTTTTTTTATAAACGTATAGTTTCAAACCAAGTATTGCTCAGTTGTATTAAGTTTTAATGAAACATAACATTGAATAGAAGGTAGAAATAAACCGGTGCGTGCCGCCTTTCACTCTTTACTATGGGATCTGTATACTCGTATAGCGGAAACGTTAAGTTAAAATGTAAAATATTTAACGATATAATTAATTATATACATGAATAAATTTCGGCGAAAAAATACTTAAAATTTAAGAGGAAAGATTGAAGAGTAGGTACTCAGATATTTTTTATGTTCATAGCAGGGTCTACTACGCTACGATACTACAAAGCTACGCAATGTGTGTTGCTACGAAGATATTACGGTGTATAACCAATTTTCAACCAACTTCCAAAAACGGAGGAGGTTCTCAATTCGTCTGTATGCTTTATTTTTGTGTCTTTGCTACACGATATTTCGGACAATTATCAATTGATTTTGAAATTTTTTATTTTATATGATAGAGGATACTTCACAGTTGGTCCCTTTTAAATTTCATCGGAATCGGTTGAGTACTTCATTGAAAATTTCAAACTTTTGAGAATGTTTACGTTGATGACATTCTCAACTCAGCCAAAGTTTTGACGTGAAGTCGGTTTTTTAGTGCTCTGCATTCGTTGATTATATAACTTATGACACAAAAAAATGTGTTTATATTTGTGTATTGTGTAACTATGTCATCGTAGCTTGGAATGCGTTTCGTGTTTTTGGTACTTTTTGTCAGATTTTTTAAATCAAAGCAGTAGTCTCCTAAATTTTAGCGTTTATTGAAACCAGTAACTGCCAATATTGAAGCTATGATGCATTTTGGTTAGCATCATATTCTTATGGTATTCATATTCATATTCATATGGTTCGCTGCATTTTCTAATGCGAGGACTTTCATAATTTTTAATTTAATAAAAGAACTTTCTGTTGGATCTAGATGACGAACATTTTCTGGAAGACAAATAACCTATTATTATCTATTACTTAAACAGTAAGATACATTGGAAGTCGTCGTGGCGGCCAGTACATGGATGGGTGACCGCCGAACATTCATTTCTCACGGCGACTTCCGTGCTTTGGAGGGCACGTTAAGCAGTCGGTCCCGGGTGCTGTATACTTGTATACAGTGGTCGTTAGGGTTTATCAGAAGCCATTTCGGCGGCCTGAAAATTCTGATATCCACTACCCAGCACTGGGCCAGCTTGCTGGGTTATGGCCTATACTTCCTCGTCACCCAGAGGACGAGCCTTCCTCGTCAACCAGAGGAAAGAGCCCTGCAGTGGGCTCTTTACAAACAGTCGTGATGATGATGATGAAGATACATTTTCTTTTATTTACAAAGACCAATGTATCTTTTATTTTTAAGTATGCATTTTAAGTATGCAGTTATCCCGATACGGGTGCTGTATACTTGTATACAGTGGTCATTAGGGTTTATCAGAAGCCATTTCGGCGGCCTGAAAATTCTGATATCCACTACCCAGCACTGGGCCAGCTTGCTGGGTTATGGCCTATACTTCCTCGTCACCCAGAGGACGAGCCTTCCTCGTCAACCAGAGGAAAGAGCCCTGCAGTGGGCTCTTTACAAACAGTCGTGATGATGATGATGAAGATACATTTTCTTTTATTTACAAAGACCAATGTATCTTTTATTTTTAAGTATGCATTTTAAGTATGCAGTTATCCCGATACTCATCATGACATTTGTTACTTCAACTATTAAACCTTTTGCGTATAGTCTTTAAGGGCTATTCTTGAACAAACAGGAAAGTAGCCATAAATGAACTGCTCAAACACACACGTTTTCAATTTCATTTAAATGTATTATAATGAGAATACTGAAAATCTTTTAAATAGTTTAGTTCCTCACAACCGCGTTTAAATAAAATCTGCTGCCAAATATCATAGCTGATGTGATACAGTGCAATTTTACTAATCATCATCATGCACAGCCTGTTGACGTCCACTGCTGGACATAGGCCTCCCCAAAGGGGGGGAAATGCCGTAATCGCCACGCTTGGCAGGCGGGTTGGCGATAGCAGTGTGATGTTAATATGTATACACGAAACGCTGCTGCCCGTCTTCTGGTTTGTTCCTTGGTCGACTCTTACGACACCCACGGGAAGAGATGGGGTAGCGTTATTCTTAAGGCAACGCCAAACGCCAAATACTTTTTATTTCTTTTTTCTTTTATAGTCTGTACCAATTTAAACTTATATCTTCTACCTCGCTGATTTTACTTCTGTTTTTCTCGTGACCACGGGGTTTGCCAAGACACCGAAACTTCGAGTTAAAATGTTAGATATAAATTATACGCGATAAATCCAGTTAAAAATTGTTTTATTGTATACTATTACCACTCCGTCATTTATCACGACGTGAGTGATTGGTATGAATTTATGGACAAGTTATAAGTTAAAGTTAGAGAGTTTCTTTTCCAAAAAAATAACGATTTGCAGACTAGGAATAGAACTTTAAAGCATACGGTAGGGAAATTATATGACTTACTAGCTGTTTTGGCGTGGTTTTTGAATCAGAAAAAAATGTATTATGCTATAACATCTTGTACGCCAATGTGTCAAAACAGAAATATCAAATCAGAAATATACTACTAGTTTTACTAAGAAAGAAATACGCACATTTTATTATTTAAATAAGTACACTTAAGGAAGAGCGGTGCCTCCTAACACAGGCTTTTGCAAGCCTAAAAGGAGTCACTAGCCCATGTATAAAAATATTTTTTGTAATATTGAAATAAACGATTTTATTATTATTCGGTATGTCAAAATCAACTCGCCTTTCGGCGGAAAAGACCCGACAATAAGACCAGTCGGTCGAGTATCAGGGCAAGAGAGAAAGAAACCGGCGAACGATTCGGGCAGTATCGAGCAACACCGCTTTCTGCATGCGTGCTGAAAGCGAACCACCGCCAAATCCCAGCCTTTCAAGGTGTCTGACCAGTGTGGCTGGGATCAAACCGTTTGCGGATATTACAACCGGGATGATTTCAGTGGACACAACTTCCTACATTTCGGTCACCAGCCTCCTTATCATTATTATTATTATAACAGACTGTAAGCTATCACCGTGCCAAATTTCACCCAAATACGTTGTACTGTGAACAAAACTCCATCCATACATTTAAATTTTCACATTTCCAATATTAGTCAGATCACAGAATCAGGGTAACAGTCTAGTAACTCTAAATATATTTTTGTCGTCGTAAACGAAGTAGTCGTTCGCTTTACGATCGTGTAAAAAAGTTAACGACACAATTATTTACCCGAAAACAATTTTGGATCGATAAAATTTTAGCGCAGCGGCTTAAAACACGCTTGTTGTATCCGCCGTATAATTGTAATTTTATTCTATTGTCAAAGGTTTACTTTCAAAATTATGAAAAGTGTTTTCTTCATTCATTTCTTTTTCTTGAGTTTCTTGCCACTTCTCTTCAACAGATCGACTTTCAGAAGTGGCGTTAGATTCAGTTCAATTTGTAAAAAAATTACCTATTTCAAGAGTAATTTTAATTTCTAAAAGTTTACCTTATACGAAATGAACAATTTTTTGAGTTTGGGTTTCCCATATAACATTCTCAGTGTAAAAAATTAATGATTGTTTTTATTTAGTTGTTATGTCAATGCATTATTGCTTTTGTACTTTCTTCAATTCTCTTTTGTCGATCCTTTGACTTTATCTGTACGAACAATAACTTCAAAATGGAGTTCTGTTCAAACAATAAAATAAACGAAAATGAACAAAATTGTCGAGAAATTCTTGTGTTGCAGACGGATTCTTGCCGGAATTGTGTTGTAGGTTATAAAGACAAAATACATAGGTACTATTGTCTTGCTATGTCTTGAGTTTTCACGATTAACAATCTTACTCATATTCTTAATGCGAAAGTTTGCTTGGCTGTTTGTTCCTCAATCACGTCAGAACGGCTCAATGAATTGCGATGAAATTTGGCATAGTGATAACCTGCAGTCTCGAATAGCACATAAGCTGTCTGGTACCAGGACAAAGGTACTACACAACGGATAAATATACTTTATCTTACTTTAGGTCTAAATGGCGACTGAGTCCAACATTTTTTTATGACCAAAAACGTCCTATAATATGTGAAAAATCCAGTAAGCAGTCTTGTATTTATGATTAAAATGTATGAAACGCAAAAGCTCATGATAATTATCAAATTCAAAATAACCTCTTGTGGTTTGCACATATCCTGGTAGACTTGTCATCGGTTTATGTAACAAATTCCGTAGTTTCCCAGTCGGGTAATCAGCAAACACGCGTAGACTAGGTTTACGACTGTGTTGTCATGTTTGCCTGGTAGAATTGCGGAATTACTACAAATACAATATTCAGTACACTCTAATTCACAAACAAACACTCAATGTGGTTTATCATTTTTTGTTTTTATTATATTTATTGGTTGCATCCAGGTTGCATCAACAAAAAACATACATTCTAGTAGATAAAGTAGAAAAATAAACTTAGCTCTTATTGTTACGAATAAAGATTACCTAAATGACTACCGCCTAAGTATATGAAATTGTTTTGTAAATGGCGACAAACCTACGGGACTTCCGCTTATTGGGTCCGCCTGACTGGTGAACAACTTATACATAACGCATGCCTCAAATACCATCGTACCGTAGCAGCAATTTTGTTATCTGGCATTATTTTACAAAAAGTCATGTTTTTTCCGTAGCATGCTACGATTTTTATTCACTTCCTCGTATTCATATACCATTTTATATTAAGGTCACACATATCTATGTTTAACCACCGATATAAAACATAGTAATATTTCTATTGTGCTGGGCTATAATTTGGAAATGCAACTAGTATTACTTGACTTGACACATATTTATTAGAATTGTAACCTGCTTTGTGCACCTGTGAATAAATAAATAAAATAAAATATTGTCTAAAGTTTTCAACATTCATAATCTTAGCGCGATAAATCGCTTTTTTACATGGAAATGTTGCGTATATTGACATTTCGATGTCATTACAAACGCCTATCAAAAGCGTCTTCGATCTTTGTTAAAATACAAAGAACCACTGAAATCGACATGTAGTGAATCAAGCGCGGCCTCCCACAGCGCGGTATATCGGTATTCGGTAACGACGCACCGCAATATAAATTATACATATAAATTATATATTAAACAGGGCTTCCCGAATATCCGTTGTTTTGTGTGCTTAGCGATTTGTCTTTTGTTATGTCGATGCGAAATAATCCCAAATAGTCATTTGTATAAACAGTTTTAAATCCATTCCCAAATTTATTCCGGAAATGTTTTGTTTGAATTGTTCTGTAAACGCTTAGTAGATGTAATTAATGATAATGAATCGTCTATTGTGGGCTACAACCGAAATAATTTAATGGTTCAAAAAGTTTGTTTTTAAGTCACGTAAAAATACGGAGAATGGATTTCGACCAAATTTGGCATTTATTAAATTGCCAGTGTTTGTAGACGGTTTTTCATTATAACACTTGTGACCATATCGTCTTTGAAACAAAGAAACTTTCTTTTGTTCCATTATTGACCAGAAAAAAAAATGTTCCGTGTCTGGGTGTTTATCTATTTATGTATTTATATTCTAGGTTCCCCCCTAGTTCGCTACATGGTATCCCATAGCACAGGCTATGCTTGCTTTGGGGCCATGTAGTTGGTGTGATTGTCTGGGGTTTTTTTTTTATTTATATTATTTAATATCAAATAAAAAAACTGAGGACAATACCGTTTTACATAAGCATTTTCTTATTTCCACACCCAAACTTGCTGCATTCTGGAAAGAAAGACAGTATAAACAGGTGCAGTGGTTGAATGCTCGATCTTGAGATCCTGTGTTCGAGTCCCCACCGAGCCCAGCAATTTAGGAAACGGACTTTTCTAAAGAGTTTAACTAAAGGCAATTTGCTGTTAAGTGACCTTGAAGTTGCAGGTTTTTGTGGTTATCGTTAGTAGGTTGTAATTAAAAAATTTAAAAAACTACCTCTAAATTCGAAAAAATCGTTTTTCTGGTAGTCGACATTAAAAATAATGACACAATCATTATTTTTACATTTACAAAAAAAAATAAAAAAAAACCATTTAAACCGTCGTCATCAAACCAAACTAAATTAAAACAGGGAACTATCTCGTATATTTCACCTTTTGTTGACTCTACTTTTTGGTTTCGTGACAGACTCCATGACTCCATGATCGAGAGACTTTAAAAAGTATTGAATTTAAGTTACGAATACTAAAAACAGGCTTCCGGTAAGATTAAAACCATTATAAATTTCAAACGATTTTGATACTTGCACATTTACCAGCAGACTTGCTTATGACTCCAACTAAGTATTCATGAGCAGGCATCGTTTCAGCAATGTGCGCGGTTTGAAATGTATGCTCGTCGTTTATTATTCACCGATGTCGAAAAACGCTTACTAGAATTTATAGTTTGCCTTCAAACGTGGTTGATCGTTTTATTAAATGTTTGATTACTTTGGAATAGTTTAATTTTATGTTGTGCTTCTAGACTTACGTCATAGTAGCCAGCTCCATATTAATACCAGGTATACTATTTCACCTGCCGATGGTGAAATGGGGATTCACTATTCCCATCAAGGGTTCCTTATAAATTGGCAAAGCTGGTTCTGTTACTCGTATTAATATCTTTAAAATAATGTAAATTAACAAACATTTGTGTCAATAGTAATACAGAGGGGCTGTTGTAAGTTCGTCATAATTTATGTTTGTCATAATGTGTAAACTCCATAGATTGATTGTAAATTCGTCATAGGTAGTGGAGGTTTATTGTTAGTTCGTTATACGTTTTTATTTTTAATTATTCAGGCTTAAAGTACCGATAACCAACAAAATTTTAAGTAAAGACTTCATAAGTTTGCTTGGTGGTAGGATCCCTTCTGGGTCCGCCTGGCTTGCGACCACCTTTTATATAAAGTCTGCCGCCAAATGTTACCGCTCCGGCAGTAATGTGTTCCGGCAATATTGTATAAAGAGCCACTTCCTTCCTAAACCTGTGTGCTTTCATCTTCGACCTCATCGTCACTTACCATCAGGTGAGATTGAGGTCAAACGCGGGTTTAGTCACTTATAAAAAGAAAATTACTATTACGATTTTACTATTTATTAATCTGCAAAATATGACAATTAATTATCTTCTTTCATTCGCGTTCCTGAACACTCTACCACACGTTATATATATGAGTACGAGCGCGCCTGGCCTTTATTTGTAGTTGTAATCGGCAATACACGTTATACAGAGTTTAGGGTACAGAGCATAGGCTATATTTCATCATCACAACTCCGTGTAATGAGCCCACTGCGGGGCTATGAGTCTCTAGCCCACTGCAGGGCTATGAATCTCTCATCTGGGTGACGAGGTGCCGAAAGGGCTTCTGACAAACCATAACGACAATTTTATACAAGTATACAGCACCCGGGACCGACTGCTTAACGTGCCCTCCGAAGCACGGAAGTCATCGTGAGAAATGAACGGTCGGCGGTCACCCATCCTAATACTGGCCGCACCGAGCGCGCTTAACCTGCGATATCGTTTGATATGCACAGTAACCTCGATGACTTCACCGTGGCTCTATTTAGTTTATCTTTAATCCTTTTCTTCCTGGCAAGACTGGGAGCAAAGGAAAAACATAGAATGTGTCAACTGTTTCTCTTCACGCATGGGCATACTGTAAAAGTCAGGGAACAGAGGTTTTATTGGAGGTTTTTTGTGGGCGATAGGCTGAACCCCTGTCACTGCATTCGTCTCTCCACCATTATAATGCCAAATTTGTCTTACGTGACATCAGATCGTTTAAAACCTCTGGTGTTCTACCTACCCCTTAAGGGATACGGGCGTGAAGTTATGTATGTATGTATGTCTTAATCCTTTTTAACAACATTCAACGGAAAGCCTGTATTTTACATGAGAAAGGTCCCGAAATTCCCCGAAAAATCCTAAACAACCGTATGGCCGCAACTCATTAATAAAGCCTTGTGGCCAGGCCAGCAAGGGCAGTTCCGGTTCATACCACAAACCTACTTACTTACAATTTAAAATCTTACAATTTATTATGTACTTCTTACAGTATATGTCCATTCAGTGCAGGGCATAATATACCGGAAATCTCGTTTACAGGGTGACTGGTGACAAATATTAGATACTAGCTTTATCCCGCAACTTCGTATGCGCTTAGCTACCCTTCTCTTGGAAATTTCAGAAACTGTACAACCAGACACCCACTGAAAGAACCTTTATACCAAGTATCACACCCATGCACTCAAGGAATAAGTTTTTTTCATAATAACTAAAAATCATATATTTCCCGTGCCCGTGGGAATTTTGGGATTTTTTTTCGTAGCACAACCAATCACTCTTTGAAGAACCTTCATGCCAAGTGTCACATCCGTACACTCAAGGAATAAGATTTTTCATACAAACTAAAAAGTCCAACCACTTCTCGTGGGAATTTCGGGAATTCCTTCCATAATACAAACAGACACTTATTGAGGAACCTTTATATCAAGTATCACATCCGTGCACTCAAGGGATGGGATTTTTTCATACAAACTAAAACATCATATATTTCCCGTTCCCGTGGGAATTTCGTGAATTCCTTTCATAACACAACCAGACACACATTGAAAAACCTTTACTCCAAGTTTCACATCGGTGCACTCAAGGAATAAGATTTTTCATACAAACTAAAAAGTCCAACCACTTCCCGTGGGAATTTCGGGAATTCCTTCCATAATACAAACAGACATTTGTTGAGGAACCTTTATATCAAGTATCACATCCGTGCACTCAAGGCATGAGATGTTTCATACAAATTAAAACATCATATATTTCCGTTCCCGTGAGAATTTCGGGAATTTCTTTCATAACACAATCAGACACACATTGAAAAACCTTTACGCCAAGTTTCACATCGGTGCACACAAGGAATAAGATTTTTCATACAAACTAAAAAGTCCTATATTTCCCGTTCCCGTGGGAATTTCGGGAATTCCTTCCTTAGTGCACCCCTACATCCCCTAAAGAATGTATGTTCCGAATTTCAGCTCTCTACCCCCAGTAGTTACGGCTGTACGTTGTCTGTCAGTCACTCAGTACCTCAGTCACTCAAATCAAATCAAATCAAATATCTTTATTTACGAGAAATGTGGTACATAAAGTTGTTACAAAGGAAAAATATAGTTCAGTCACATTCTACCACAACAGTGGTGCGTAAACATGTCAAATTTATAATAAAATTAAAATTGAAAGAAAAATTAAAATTGTTCATTTAAAGATCAATATAAATTAAATTAAATATGTTTTCATTCAAAAACTAAATTATATAATTAAAATTGTCATTATACATAATATGATGTCAAATTATTGGATTTTTTTGTACATTACAGCATTAATTTATGAAATGAGATCATTTTCCTTAAATGTCATATATTCCTGTAGCGAATAGAAACATTTATCTTTAAGCCAAATAGTTATTTTCTTTTTAAACATTAACAAAGGTAGTTCTTTAAATCTATTTGGTAATTTATTGAATACATCAATTGCTTTAACATAAACATTTTTTTCGAATATATCTAAATGACATCTGGGACGGTACAGCTTTAATTTGTTCCTACAGTTCCTACCACTAACTACTGAGTGTTTTTTAAAGTAATGTGGATGCTGCTTAACAAAAACGCAGAGATCCCTAATGTAGATACAGGCCAGAGGCAATATATTGAATTTCTTAAAGAGTGGTTTGCAGCTATCCGTGAACCAGGCACCACAAATCGCTCTTACGCACTTTTTTTGCACCCGAAATGCTGTACCGATCTCCACCGAGTTTCCCCACAATATTAGACCGTACGATAAAACCGAAGATACGTAACCGTGGTATGCACTAAGTGCTGCTTCCGTTGACACGGTTATTTATTTATTTATTTATTCATTAACAACTTAAAATCTTATATCTAGCACTGTGCCCCACAAAACCATGTTGTTGGTTTGACTGTGGGATCGAGTCTCCGTACTAATAATCGAAAACTAAAATTATAATATAACATACTAATAAAATGCTATGAGTTATATATAGTAATTAACAAAAGTTTTTCATAGTCTAAACTTACAAGTTACATACATATTATTACTTTATTTATTAACCAAATTATATAATGCGTAACCGTTTTATAGCATATACAAAACTCTCGAGTCTATTGCAAACCGAAGCTACATGGTCCTTCCAATTACAAAACTTGTCAAGTATTATACCTAAAAATTTTGTCGTCTTTACTTCCTCTACTTTATTGGTATTATGATTTATATTCAAGTCTAATTGTTTTCTACCATAATTTTGAAATTGTATTAAGTTAGTCTTATTTACGTTTATTTTTAAATTATTATTAGTCAACCATCTAATTGTCTTTTTAAGCGTCATATTTATGTCATTTTCATAATTATCTTTATTTACACATTTAACAATGATCGTCGTGTCATCTGCATATAATACGGTTTTATGATGAGTAACATAAGGAAGGTCATTAATATACATTAAGAATAAAAGCGGTCCAAGCACGCTACCTTGCGGGACACCAAATCTGTTTGCTTTAAAGTTTGATCTGATTGTTTTTTTTACATTATTTTGTATTTTGGATATCTCCACACATTGGTAACGATCTATTAAGTAACTTTTTATCATATCATTAGTTACTCCTCTAATTCCATATTTTTCAAGCTTATACAAAAGTAAGCTATGATCTACAAAATCGAACGCTTTGCTCATATCGAGAAATAAAGATGTTACTGGTATTCTTTCGTTAATAGCCTCAGTAATATGTTTAATCAAATCAAAGCATGCTAACGACGTACTGCTATTTTTCCGGAAACCAAATTGTTCATCTTTAAGTAAATTCTGTTTCGAAACAAAATCATACAGCCGTTGTAATATAATCTTCTCAAAAATTTTTGATAGTACGGGTACTTTAGTGACGGGGCGAAAATTTGACATATCTGTAATGTCTCCTTTTTTAAACAATGGCGTAACAATAGAATATTTTAATACATTTGGAAAAACTCCTTTTTGAAGTGATATATTAATAATGTAACTTAAAGGTTGATTTATTAATTTTGCACAAAGTTTAATTATTTTTGTGCTAACTCCGTCAATACCTACTGAATTAGTATTATTAAGATTCCTTATCAAATTATATATTTCAATCGGGTCCGTAGGTTTCAAAAATATTGTATTAGAGTTATTTTTATTCATCTTCATAGTCTGGTTTATATCGTCAATTTTAAATTTAAAGTCATGAGAATTCGTTAGATTAATGTAATATTCATTAAATATATCACTAATGTCATCTGGATTTGTATAAAGTGTATTATTATGAAAAATTTTATCTATACTCTTCTGAGTCTTGTCAGCTCCGACATTTTGATTTATGATTTCCCATATTGCTTTGCATTTATTTTTCTTATTGTTAATATATTTAAGGTTTTGTAACTGTTTTGATTTGTCTATACATTTTTTTAGTATTTTTGAGTACTTTTTGTAACATTTGTTATTTTGTTTTTTATCGGCGCTAAAATGTTTATATGTTAAGTATAGAATCCTTTTTTTAATACATGATTTTTTTAAACCTTTTGTCAGCCATGCATTTTTATTCATTCTATTAGTTCTTTTAATTAAAATGATGGGAAAGCATAAGTCAAAAAACATCTTAATTAAATTATTGAATTCTTGAAAAGCTTCATTAACACAAGATTTTTCATATACTTCTGAGAATGATAGCCTAGAAATGCAATTATAAAATTTATTCACATTTTCTTTACTGAAGTCCCTTACTTTGTCATACCAGAAGTTACTTCGCTTTTTTGCATTAGTTGTAATTGTTAGTGTTTGCCCTGTTTCGTGATCTGAGAGTCCCAAGTAATGAACCTCAGCTTTAACTTGTTTGATATTGCTAGCGAGCTGGTCTATACATGTATTTTGCCTAGTAGGAGTTTTAATGTGTGTCTTTATATTAAAATTACTTAATAGGCTAATTAATTCTAAACAGTTTTTATTTGGCTGAAGTATATCAAAATTCCAGTCGCCGCAAAGTACCATTCTCTTCGAACGCATAGATACCCTTGATAATAGGCATTCAAGTTTGTTAATAAACGATTAGGGGTTACTTTTTGGAGTCTTGTACACACATATAATAATCGTATCTAGTATTTCAATGGCACAACATTCAAATTCAAAATTGCACGCAAGGTCCGGTATTGATAGAGTTTTAAAATCATAACAATTTCTAATCAAAATACATGAACCTCCCCTTTTTGAATTACGCGAGTACGAAGAAACTAGCTTATATTCTGGTATCTTAAGTAGTTGTTCAGTACCTTTCTTTATAAAAGTCTCAGTCAAACATACTATATCAATTTTTTTACCATTTTGTGAAAGTTCAGATAACGCAATTGTTATATCTGCAGTTTTACTTATTGCTCCCGCTATATTCTGGTGAAATATCGTTATATTATTATCAAAATCATCCCTATGAACGAAAAAATTGTTTTGGACCTGTGGATTTCTTGGCTTCGCTGAAGTAATAAGGTAGAGTTCCCTTTTTAGGATTTTTTGATTTTGTATTAATGTAATTAGTGTCATTAAAACTGTGACTTGGCTGAGATTGGCCCATTTGTATATTTTTTGGAATCGTACTATTTTTTAACTGAATCGAGGTGCGATTTGTGTTGACTGTTTCGCTCACGCTGCAATCACGTATTTTAGAAGTATTATGTATATTTATTCTATTTTCTTTATATTCAAAAACTGCTATTTCCACAAGTAACTTAAAAGATAATATTTTCAATAACTTTTTAACATTAATTTTGAATGATCGTCTATAAATAGTTTCAATATATTGGCAAT
Source organism: Stenoptilia bipunctidactyla (assembly GCA_944452665.1). Classification (NCBI taxonomy): domain Eukaryota; kingdom Metazoa; phylum Arthropoda; class Insecta; order Lepidoptera; family Pterophoridae; genus Stenoptilia; species Stenoptilia bipunctidactyla. The sequence continues at coordinate 19,588,604 of OX101741.1, forward strand.
TTAGATATTTTTTTAACAATAGTTTAATATTATCATTTAACAATTTTTCATTTAAGAAAGGGTTATTTTGTATGTTAATAAAATACACTTTATAATATCTCAAAATATACAATGCATTACTAAGGGCACCTAATACTTCAAAAGGATTTTTATCGTTTGAGCCCATCGTTAGTATAACTATGTCCTCAGGGCATAAGGACTTTGTTAAGGTTTCACAACTTTTTAGTATTTCGTCACTTTTTGTACCAGATTTAACTAAACCAAAAAAATCATCTATACATATAATAAAATGGTAGGAAAGTCAAAACTGTACATTGAATATTTTTTTAAAAGAATACTTGGGGTATGATCTACAATCGAAACAGAAACAAAAAATATAGTTTTTAGAATTTTTGTCTGTTTGTCTGTTTGTCTGTTTGTCTTTCCGGGATAAACTCAAAAAGTACTGCATGGATTTACTTCAAATTTGGCATGAAGATAGTTAAGAAGTCGGGTCAACATATAGGCTACATATTATCACGCTAGCAGTGTTATAATCGTAGGTGCGTTTGGTGCTGCATAGCGTTCACGCAGACGACGTCGCGGGCAGCAGCTAGTGTTTAATATTTGGAAATAACCTGTGGAGACATCAATCCCACGCTCTTTTGTCATCTAAATAATCTTGGAGTTTATAGTAGCCTTTTTTGCATAATGTTTCTTTGATAGTTCTTTTAAATTTATTAAACGTTAGAGATTGAATTGACTGTGGTATTTTATTATAAATACGTATTGACATTCCCATAAATGATTTGGTGCTTTTAGCCAGCCTTAATTTGGGAAACGCTAATTTATGGTCGTTCCTTGTCATTACAGAATAATTTTTATCATGCTTATCTTTCATGGTTTTAAATTTACTACTATTCTTATAAATATACATAATGTTTTCATATATATATTGTGATGCAAAGGTCAAGATACCAATCTCTTTAAACTTTTCTCTTAGAGATTCTCTACTTCCAAGTTTATACATTCCACGAATAGCACTTTTCTGCAGTGTAAATATCGTGTCAATGTCTGCGGCATTGCCCCAAAGTAGGATGCCGTAGGACATTATACTATGAAAATAACTAAAATAAACCAGCTTCGCCGTATTAACATCAGTCAATGAGCGAATTTTCTTTACCGCGAACGCTGCAGAACTAAGTCTACTTGCTAGCTGTGAGATATGGGCGCCCCATTGCAATTTAGAATCTAAGGTAATTCCAAGAAAAACAGTGTTATCTACTAGATTCAATCTGTTCCCATTAAGCCGCAGATCAGACTCAACTTGTTTTACATTTGGTGCTAGTTAGGTTCTACAGTTATAGACATTAGTGATAGTTTTTTAGTGATAAGTTTTAGGCTAGTTCTGGTATCAGTAACTACCTACTTCTTCTGAGAATGTGATGTTTTGGTACTGTAAAATCATGACTTTGACCTACCTGCTATTGTTATATACGTTTTACCTGGAAGCCTTGGTAGAAAACTATGGAGAAGGACGCCTTAAGAAAGAAGAGGAATTAAATCCCAACGAAAAATAACGACGACTTGATGCAGCACGAGATGGTCTTGTCTAGGTATCGCCAGCATGCTCGTGCTGCAGAAACTAACGACAAAAAGAGATTCCCTTAAAACAATCTTCGTGCGAACAGTCAGCTAAGAACTTATCCAAAACTTATCACTAAAAAATCTATCACGTATATCTACAAATATGGAAACTAACTTACTATGAAAAAAATAAAAGCTAGCCCTAAATTAAAAGTAAGTAAAAGGTAAAAGGTTCTCCTTAATGGGACAAATATCCTTTTAAAAATCGCATCAACATCGGTTCAGCCAAACGCAAGATAATCTATGACAAACATAATTAACATACACTTGTAAGTCCTCTTTTTAAGTTGGCTACTTTTAATCAAGAGTTATGCAGGTAAATCTGCGGGAAACTGCTAGTAATTATATATAAACTTATGGTTATTACGATTAAAGTCATACGTTAACTGTAAAGCTAAGTCGCGGGTTTGTTCATCACCCACAATATAGATTTTATTTTTTATTTTTTTTTCCTGAAACGCTATCTAACTGTAGGTCTGTTTTGTCCATTTCTGGATGTATGGGCTTCTTTATTGGTGGCTGTGTTATTTCATCGACGCATACTGTAGCAAAGCACTTGGTCGGAGTATGTGGTTCTTGCTGCTTGAAGTAGTGATGGCTATGTATTAAGGGGGAAGGGCGTTTTGGTGTCTCCATAGGACTTACGTTTTGAGGGGTATTTATAGGTGAAAAGCGTGGTATACACATCCTAATATTTGTAAGTTTATTTAATTGTGGCGTTAGAGATGACCTTCTAGTGGTTGTATAAGCTGGACTTTTAGTAACGGTAACATTTTTCAAAAAATCAATTTGCTTATTTTTTTCACTTAATTCTTTGCGTAAAGTATTGCATTCATAATTAAGAGAAGCTATCTCCTCATGAGCGCTTGTATTTTCATTTTGTAATATTACCACTTTTTGTTGCAATTCAGACAAGTCGGTTTTTGTCAGCTCTGGCACACTTTTTGTTGATAAGTCGAAATCTTCGTAGAGAGTAGAACCTAGCAATGTTTCATCAGTATCTAATATTGAAATATCCATATCTGATTTAATTCTTCTCAATGGTTTTCTCAGAGTAATGTTTTCGGAATCCATAATTCTTTTCTTTCTATTATTGTGAATGTTTTTTTTTATTTTATGTTTAAAGTGTCAGACGTATGATGTTATAAAAAAAAAAAAACTAAAAAAGATCATAAAATCATAAAATAAAATAAAAACATAAAAACATATATCTTGAAGTCTTTATGGGGATCGAACCCGGAAATTTTCAATATTATAGCCAGCGCTGTTAACCACTCTTCCAGCTGTCCTCCTTAACTAACGGTGAAATAAGTTATCATTTCCAAGTTGCGTCGTTTGATAAATGCGAATGGATTTACGTGGGTAGAACTGAGAATACTTTATAACGACGGATTATAAATAATCGATGTAATTGTTTTGAACAGTACACAAAACACTTTTGCACTTCACTTTTATTGGTTCTATCTTTTTGGATGAGATATTAGTTGTTTTGACAGTTTCACTAAATCAGCTGTTAGTTTGTTGACCGATATTGTTTCACTTGTTTTCATCACTTAACACTGTATTTAGGGCTGGTTAACACTGTCACTATGAAATTGGGGTTTACTTGTCAATTGGTTGATGTTTATAATAAAATCTATTGTGATAAACTATTTTTAAACAATAATATTTATGGGGGCACGGTATAGTAGACGACATTGGCGACTCCCCTCTCGGGGATAAATCCTCAGTCAGTAACTCACTCAGTAAATCCTCACTCAGTCAGTAACGGAACAGTTTTATATATATTGAAATTGATGGAGAGCACTGTGTACTCGATTCTGGTCATAATGATGTACTAAAACTAGGTACTTAGATTTCACCAGAATTCCCTATAAATAAATAAAGAGACATTACTACACTTTTCCCGACGCGCCGCGTCAGTCAACACGCACACAGTAGTGCCCCCGCCACACGTACACCACCACCCGCTATGTATCTATTGTATTACACCTATGTAACCATGCGTTTCTTAATTAATTATTTAAATTTCGGTTAAACTTACTCAGTAAATAATTAATATTTATTTTATTTTTTCTCATGATCTCCTATCAGGTCCTCAAATTTCGAAAGTGACCCACCATTCACCCTGTATAATATCGCATCTTGAGAAATTTTGGTGAATTATGCACCTTTTAATCACACACACCAAGAGCTCAAGCTCCTGATCTGGTAGGCTTATTAAAAAGTTAGCGATAGTGAGATTAACATTAAATAACCGGTCAGGCGCGAGCGGGACTCGTGCAGGGGGCATCGACAATGTATGGAGATGGTGCAGACTACATACTGGAGATAGAGTGAAGAAGACAGAACACAATAAGAGGAAAAGAGCAAGAATGATACCAGTGTAGCCCATGAAAAAAATATTCAATCGATTGTTAGAATGCATCGCAGTATTTTTTTGAGTTTACACTTATTCATATTTTCTTCAAGAAATCTTCGCTTTTATTAGAAATAACATTAAACGAAAACTTTTTCATGACTTCTTCATAATTTTTAAATAATTTAACAAATATTTTGTTGTCTGGTTATCATGATATCATCAGGATATCATGGTTGTCTGGTAGAGATCGCTTTCCAGCGATAAGACCGCCAATTGTATCTCAAAATTGTTATCATGTATTTCCTTTTTTTGTACTTATTAATGGCATACAATAAAGTGTAAATAAATAAAATAAATAAAAATATTTAAAGGGACTGTATAACATAATCGAATGGATTAGCGAATCGATGTTATTTGAATATAGCAACACAGACATAAAAAGAAATGTCAAAAAGTTACGTCTACTTCACAATATGAAAATATTTTTTCGCGATATTTTTAAATTGTGTTTGTGTTTTAAGTTTTCTTGTGATTTCATCGACTTTTCTCCCCCTGATTGCTTGAAGAAACTCGCGTCAGTGTGAATTTGTATTTTTAAGAAAGAGTGTCAATTTATCCACACTTTTTTTTGTATTACTTTAAACAAATTAAAAGTATCAAACACTTATTTATTGTTTCACTTATTGTTCATCAAGTTAACCTTATATTTAGCCAGTCGCAATAAAAATAAGCAAACCTTACAGAACTGATACATATGGTATTTCACCTAACAAGTTTGTAAGTATTTGCTTATTTTTTTCAGACCAGAGCAAGTTGAAATCTCGAAGTCATTTGAACTGTTTGAAATTCCCGCCATATTAGCTATGTGGACCGTTTTCAGATGGCGTCCAGTCTTAACTTTTAATGTATGAAGTTGTACTTCTTCTCTTGAGTATATGTGTTCTATGGACTCGTGCATGAAAGGTTCTGTCGTCGTCCCGAACTTCCACTAGTACACCTATACATATAGGACAATAGTACTTCCTTAATCGAGAAGATATTGAAAAAAAAAGATGTCGCTTCATACGCTTGACCCTTAACAAACTGTCAAATGAACAAATTTTTTATCTAAATTGCTTGGTTAGTGATCTTTATTGCGGTATATCTATATAATAATTTGTTTTTCTGTATCAAAATGTCGAAAATGTAGACCGTAAAATGTACATTTTCACAAAAGTTTAAATCAAGTACATTCACAACTTTCGCAAGTGTGTGTCCTCAGAGAAACTGTGCTACCTATCCATTTTCTATAAAACTTGTGACTACGCAATGACGCATTTCTAATCTTTTGATTAAAATCAATATAGAATAGTAGTTTATGAAACTGTCACATAATACCTAGTTATGTGCAGTTTTATACACTACTTTATCTAATCTCATACACTGAAGATATTTATTTATTATTTATTTATTCCCGCCATTATCGCGCATGCGCCAAAACGCGCCGCGCGGCCACAGAATGTAACGTAGCGCGGCGCTCGCAGGACACAGATAAAAAAATGAAATCTAAGGTCTGTTATCTGTATCGAAATGAAAAAAAAAATTATCATAACATTGTATTGTTCGAGGTAGTGTGTTATAATTTAATTTTTTAATTTAATTTCGTTATACTATTTTAAAAAGTATGTCAATATAAATTCGTTCTGAGTTTTATATTTTGAATATTATGATATGAAAGTAGATAAAATAACTTTTACAATGGCATTTAACAGTTGTTACGGGTCAAAGTGGAATAAGTAGGCAGTTTTCTACCTCATTGACACAGCAATAAGATAAGCACTTGCATGCTTTAATATGCAAACAGCACTATCTAGTGACTACGGTAGGAAACTGCTGTGTGTCGTCTGTTGCCCCCGTTGCCCCTGCAATATTTACTTTTTTTTTACATTCTAGTATTTGTTGTTACAGGCAGGGTTGCCAACTTTTTTTTCTAGAAATACAGTATATTTGAGTCTGAAAAGAATATCAAACAGTCTTTTGGAAAAATAAACAGCATTCAATTTATTTTATGTTTAAAACACATATACAGAGCTTCTTGCATAAATTATTAATTGAAGTCAAGCATATACCTACAGTGTTTAGCTTGTTATGCTGAAAACAGTATTTTGTTTACTTTATTTTTGTTCAACAGTAAACAGTATAATGTAGTTAAAAACAGTATGGTTTGTAACCCTAGTTACAGGGGCAACTGAAATACATCTGTGAAAATTTCAACTGTCGCAGTTCATAATACGGACGGACAGGAGACTTACTAATAGCGCCCCGTTTTACCCTTTGGGTATGGAACACTAAAAACACATAGTTTTTAACCGACTTCCAAAAGGAGGACGTTCTCAATTCGTGTGTATGACTTTTTTTGTGTCTTTGTCTTTTTTGTGTCTTCCGACGACCGGCTGGTGTAGTGGTAACATAGGTACATTGCCTTCTATGCCAGAGGTCCTGGGTTCGAATCCCGGCGGCGGCGGATATTTGTGTGATGAGCACAGATATTAGTCGTCAAGTCATGGACGTTTATATTTTTATTTAAGTTTATTCTAATAAAAACTATGTAATTATTCAATATGTATGTATATATATTTCTTAAGTATATCAGTTATCTAGTATCCATAACACAAGTTCTGTAAGAAACTTAATTTGGGCTAGATAATGTTGTGTGAGGGTCAGAAATATTTATTATTGTTTGTTACACGATTTTAGGGACACTTATGAATCGATTTTGAATATCCTTGTTTCATATGATTGAGGATACTTCATTCTCAATCATAAGCGATTGAGCACTTTTTGAAAAATTTGAAACTTTCGAAAACAATACGTGTCAATACGGTGAATTGTACCTTGATGATGACCTTCAGCCAAAGCTTGTTAGTGAAGTCGGTTTTTTTAATGCTCTGCGTTCGTTGATTATTGTTCATCAATATCACGTCTCTAATAAAAAGTTTGTTCTGCGTATCATTCAAAATTTTAAAGAAAGGCTTCTTCAAAATTTAAATTTAAAAAAAGGAATTCGCAGCTCGTCTGAGTAGGCTAGATTAATACATAAGTGTTAAAGGATTCAGAACTCGATTACAATGAGAAGGTCCTGACCCTTGGGGGCTATTTTTAAAAGGGCTCGCTTTTGTTTACGGGCGTGTCATGTGAATGCCTGGATTTGGCTCTTGACTTTAAAAAGCTTTGCATCTGTTGGGAATTTCGGGATAAAAAATTAAAAACACAATTTGAATTTAATTTTGTTAGTTCATGTATAAACTGTATTGAAAAAATAATCGTTAGAACCATACATTTATTTTTAAAGAGTCTTATTTTACTAGAATATTTGAGACTTTCAGACTATCCACCCCCATTAATTTTAGAAAATACAACTATCTACCTTTTATCTAAACCTAGTAATACTTAAATTAATCATCTCTCATTCCATTGGCCTATTTTAAGTAAGTTGTAACAAATCTGTAAAAGTCGTCAGTTAAGGGACGAAGGTTCTAATGGCGTTTTTGCGGGCGATAGGCTGACACCCTGTTACTGCAATAGTCTAACTCTATCATAATAATACCTCCATATTTGTCAAACGTGATATCAAATGGTTTTATAGCCTCTGGTGTTCTGCCTACCCCATTAGGTATGCAGGTGTGAAGTTATGTATGTATGTCATACAAATCATAGAACTTCTTTCTGGCTCGTTAAAAAATTCATCTGCGGCAATTGGATGAATAAAATTTTCTGATATGAAATGATTAATGATTAAAAGACGTAAATACTTGTTAAGTGTTATGTGCCCAGAACGCAGTGCTGAAGATATAACTAGTTTGTTTCTTACCATATAATAATAATAATAATAATTGTCGGGTCATTTATGCCGAAAGGTTATAGTTAGTTATAAGTATGCAAAATAATAATAATGAAATCCCCAGACATTCACACCTAGAATATAAAATACACATATAGATAAACGCCCAGACCCGGAACATTTTTTTTTCTTGTTCCGTGCGGGAATCGAACCCGTAACCACTAGCGTCTGAGGCAGACAGGTTTATCGCGTCGCCAAAGTGGTCGTCAGCCTATTGGCATAAGATATCTGCGATACCTTGTACATGCAAATCTGTTTATATAGTTTTATACCAAATGCTTTTGCTGAGAGATCTTTTATCAAAATACTAAGTCTAATCTTTACAATTTTCCCCTAACATTTCAGTGTAATATAGCGCACAGCTGTCAGTAATTCGCTCTTTTATAGCCTACTTGGCTAAACAATCCGCCTATTCATTCCCGTCACGCCAATATGAGAATCCACCGCAATTTCACTTTTTTTTTACTGGCCAGCATTCGGTTATGTCTTTTATTGTAGGCAACACTGAAAAGAAATCGTTTGTATATTTTACTTCGAAAATTGTCTCTGTGGTGCAGTGGTCTAAACTCTGCTACGCCAATCGTGAGGTTGCATGAAACAAAAATAAACAATGCCGGGTCTGGGAGTTTTATCTATAGTTTTGATTGATTTAAAAAAATGGTTTAAAGTAGGGCCATATTAAGAAGTCACATTTGACGTTTCCTTATATCAGCCAAATAAAGTTCATTTTTGGTTGTGTTTTATGAAAATGTATGAGATTGACATCTGTCAAAAGTGACCTATTATCTTGTCCCTACTTTAAATAGGTACTGGGTAGGCTCATTTATCGATTTCAGTTCCTTTTGGTGGCAGCCGTCAGGATGCCGCTCGCTGCGCAGCCTCTACTACCGATTGGCTGTCGCTCCGATATGTTCAATAGCCTTTTTTAAGGCTGACCATAAAGGGGGATGTTTAGTGGGTATACTCAGCCGGCTGAGTGAGTCTCGTGGCCGAACTTTCGGTCCCCACACTATCTGGGCACTCTACATCCTAGTTAGCCACTGGGTTTAACAGCATATAGAATGCCCATTCGTCCGTAACAGGATTCATCCTCCTCCTGCTTAAGAGCGCACTGTCAAAAAATATAACTTCATAACGCACTGCCCTTTTCCGCGCGCCCCTGACGCGCCCCTCACGCTACACTCGTCATTAAACATTTAAGATTTGAATTTCGCGCCAATGGCGCCATCGCAGGTCAACAGCGTTCAAACCTAAGGAACAAGAAATCTACGGAGTCGCAACAACTGTTATTAAAAGTATTTTTATAATCGCTTAATATTGTTTAGTGAAAAAATGTTAAATGTTTGAATGTCAGTGTTTCATTAATTATAAGTACCTAACGTGTTATATTTTTGTATTTTTTTAAAAGTGATTAATTGTAATTGTTGTTCCCTTATTATAATTTGATCGACTTTAATAATTTGTTATATTTACGTCTGATATTTATTTATGTTGAATTCAATGGCATTACTTATACATAGTTACTAACATATTAAAAAAACGGAGTTTGAACTTAATAATGTAGTAATAATGTAATGTATATATTTATATTTATTATTTTTATATATTTATTTTACAAAAGAAAAAAAAAAACAATCTTTTACAATTCCGAAAAATCCAATCTTCGTTGTCGAACTGGTTGACTATGAAGAAATAAAACGTCATCAGTACTATTATTTACTTCAAATGGTTGAATATTGATCGTCGACAAGGTAGGTGTGGAAACATTTACTATTGATGGGTCTCGAATATTTTTTGTTGTTGAGTCCACCAATTCAGGCAACAAACACTCCATATAAAATCAGACAAGTTTGGGTTCCATTTCTTTCTTCCAAAACTGGTCGTCCTATATGGTAGTCTCTTAGCTATATGGTATTGTCCCCATACCATATAGCTAAGAGACATTTAGTTTTCTTTGCGATATGCATTTGACCTTGGACTTGGAAATACCAATCAGAATTTTTGTTTATTTTTACCTGGAATAAGAATTGAATCAAAATATTTGAAACTCAAAAAAACTGTAAGCAAACATTTTTATGATAATTAATAAGTGTTTGCCTGTAAGTGTGTAGGTGTGAATACCAAAATTTTTATGTCTATTTAAGAAGTGTATTTAAATATTTAAAAGGGAACGTAGGGCGATGTCGGTACGTGCAAACATGTTGGTTCGTAGGTTTTCACGATGCACAAAAAAATGTAAAGATTAATCTCTTCAGAGCTTACTGCACTAACTTTTACACTTGCAGCCTGTGGAACGACGCTCCCCGTGTGTCATATAACGCTCTATGGATCCAGTTCAATAATGCGTTCAGGATGCTGATGGGGCTGCCCAAGTACTGCAGCGCCTCAGGGATGTTTGCAGAAGCGAGGGTAGACTGCTTCTACACCACTATGCGGAAACGATGCGCATCCCTGGTGCGCAGAGTGCGGGGCAGCGCCAACACCATCCTGTCTATGATAGCGAGCAGGCTTGACTGCCGCTATATAAACCATTGTTGCACAACATCTGCCGGATGTGTGAAAAATAAGCGCTAGATTTATATGTATTAGTGTTATATACTAACATAGGATAAGTCTTTTATAACTAACAAAATAATGAGTCATGTTACTTGAAATAAATAAACAATTAAAATTAAATTAAGCAATATCTGGAACGCTCAGTATTTACCTAATCTAGATTAAAAAATATTGAAAAAAAAACTATTTTATTATAATAAAAAATCGAATTATAGATTCTAGGACAAGATAAGAGATTATGATGAGTCTTGTCGGATTTATAATTTGTATCCCTACAAGAAAGGAGAGTTTTGACGAACATGAATTTTTTGCATGAATTCAACCTTCCGTATGCATTATACGTAGTAACTTTTATCAGAACTCAGTCATATTTACATCTAACGCAAATAATTAAATATGGTAAATAAATAAGCAAATAAGTATATAATTGTATCAAACTACAGATTCTTAAAATAAACAAAGAGTGAAAAATCAGTAAAAATTATTAATATTAATGATGACATACTTTATATATACAGGGTGTCCAAAAAACGACTCGTTTGGATGACACTGGAGATAGATGGACCTTAGGACTATCTGATAACGAGAACACTATGTTTAGAAAAAGAGTGAAATTTCCTTATGTTCTTGAATTTAATTGAGCTTTTGGACAGTAATTTCTGAAAAATTATTCTTTTTAAATGTCAAAAACGTAACTTTTAACTGATCTAAAAAATATTGTATGTTGATTATATAAGGAATAAGGAGTTTGACTTCCTGAAAAAAAATAACTTTTACACAACCTATGAAGGGTTTCAAAGATAGCTAAAACTACAGATTTAAAAAAATAGGTATGATCATTTTTTAGGGACAAAAACAACTTCAATAACGTATGAATTTTTCATACCGAATTAGTCGAAGAGAGTGGTTCTGGTAAATTTTCGCCTATGTTTGTACTACAAATATTATCTTTGCCACTGTTTTGAAATGAGATTTCGGGAAGCAAATTATCGTTATCTATTGTATCCAAATGTGCGATCTCCTAAAAAACAACTTAGTATATGAGAACACAAATATTTTACACTGACGATGATAGACTTTTACTATGCAGTGTGTGGCTTGACATATAGTAATACATTAGGAATTAATACTTGACATATGGGAACGGTATCCTTCTATCAATTTAAATTACCATATCAGTTCTCGACTTCGATCGACTATAGATCGATTGGTCTGGTAACACCCTAAATAATAGAGATAACAAATTTTCGATTGCTATTTTTTGTAAATTTTGTAAGTAATTAAAATAATTGAAGATTTCATGGTATTCCTTTCATTCAATTAACCAAGTATGCTAGAGAGATTTCATCCTTGCAATTGACCCTAACGATCGATGCAATAAAAAAAATTTTTACGGATTTTAGTCGGTTTGATTCTCGGGTGAGGCGAGCGAACTTTCGAAAATCTTTGAATGCGGCTTTATTTCTTTTCCGAAATAAAGGAATATTTCGTTTGAGTAAAATTTGTTATCTCTATTATTTAGAGTACCTACTTTCCCTCCAGGTGGAATAAAAAAATCCACCCTGTATAACTAAAAAAGCTATAAAATATTATTTAATGAAAGATTATTTTCGACTTAAGTTACTAAATAACACTAAATAAAATTTCTAAATAAATAATCTACAGGGTTAATTTTAATTTTTTTTTTATAAAATTTTAATTAAATGAACCCTGTATAGTAATGACCAAAATTGTAAATATTAAAAAAAAACTTTATTATTTACACTGCCAAATAGAGTAGGTACGTATACAATCTAAACTAAATCAAAGCTACAGAGAAAAACTAGCTAAAACTAGAAAAACGAGCCAATATAAAAAGTAAAAACTACAGAGAAAATCATTATGTCACATACTTCTTGTCCACTCATTGGAGCTGTGGTATTATTAGGCATTATAAAACTATTTGTTGGTATGTTTACAATCTTTGTGTAAAAATTAATTTGATATAAGAATATATTTTTCAAAAAATTAATTGTATCTTTACTAACCGGTACGGTGAATTTAAAAAAAAAAACAATATTATTTAGTGATATCAGTAAAAGTATAAAATAAGTAAATAGATTAACCTTTTAACCGTAAGTAAATTAGTTAGTTCAGATGACGACTCCACTGTGCCAAAGAAGCTCTGTGCCAAAGACTTTTTATTTCTGAAAAATATTGTTGATAAGGCAATAAAAACTATTTTTTTCATATCGTAATATTGATACATAATATTTAAATACATTGAATCTCGTACTAGACTAAATCGTCACGAATTGCATAAAAAAACGGCGATGTATGTCTACATCGCATTTTTATATTTGCATCCTACTCACATCGCTTTCTTTTCGTCAGAGGCATAGGTCAGGCTAATCTGGTAGCGATCGACAGTTTCATACAAATTCAAATGCCGTCCATTATAAGTAGACCTCCGTCAGTCAATACCTCATCTTGCAACGTAAATTTAGTTATCATGTTTTAATATAAATAGTTTCAAAACCCACTATTGGTTTTTGAACCGATAAATGGACTAGCGCGCTATCCCTGCCGCTTAGATATAATATTTTTATTTCCCATTATAGTCAATTATAAATTTGTACTATGTATTTTAATCCTTTATCGTACGTAAGCTTAGCACTGCCGACGACAAAGTGATACGTGTTCCCCCTTCGACGAACCAAGCGGCACTGAGCTGTCGATCCCATGAACGATCAATATAAGGTCTTTTCCAGTGGACGTAAAGGTTAGAATTGCCTGTTCTGTTTTAACACTTTTAGCTCGGAACTAGAGGACGTAAGTCTCAAAACCTGTTTTTGCTTCTTGTAACGATTGTGTACATTTTATTGAAAATATTGTTTGACAGCTTTTTAAAACGTTAAAATATCTTACACTCAGAAAAATTTCATGTAGTTTGCTCCGGCAGTTTAAGAGATATATCGAGAAATCTCTAAAAAACACCTCTTTTTCAAATAAAAAAAGTATCGAACAAAAATTTGAAAAGTACAATTTGCTTTAATACAACAAAAAGAAAAAGATATGAATAATCATTCCTCTAAATTTTGGAAACATCGAACTGCAATACAATAAAGCAAATCACTTCAAAGTCATAAGATTCTTGAAAGCAAAACCTTAAGCTTGCTTTAGTAGGTACCAAACGCTTCCTTGGCGGAAAAAAAAACTTATATATCAATAACTACGTCATAACACCTTTCTAGAAGAAAAAATGCTGTAAAGTGTTAAATTATTTGTATTTGCATAAATTAAAACGATACTTTAATGTTTACATTCAAGATTATCCCCTAGTTCGCTACATGGTATCTTATAGAACAAACTTTGCTCACTTTGGTGTTATGTATTTAAGTGGTTGTCTGCGGATTTCATTTTATTTAAAAGAGGCTTGTGATAAACTGAAAACTCATTGAACAAAGCCATTTAAAAATTACAGTAATAACATCTTAACATCTAGTTTCTGAAAACTACGACTTAATTCATCAACCTCCCGATTTATGGAATTAACACCTACAGGGAATCCCGGCTGCAAAATTGGCGGCAAAACAAGCCGTAACGTTAATTTATGGGACAAAATGGCGGATGTTTGTCGGCTGTGATCACCACTTCGTTACGGGACTGTCTCCATGGCACGATTAGTGAGAGTCAAGTTACAATACTATTTTCGTTACAACGCATATGGGAAAATGAAAACTGTGGCGTCCTCCGACGTGACCCACAGAGAATCAATATATTATTTCCTATTCATCAAACGTGCTCGATAAAATCAATACCAAGATAAAATCAAATATTGTTAACTTAATTATGCACGTACATCTTACTATATAAACTATTTCTGTTTGTTAATAAATTGTCACTCAAGATGTAATCTTGTCTTGCTCTATCAACCCTTTCCTGGTCGTAATAAGTGATGACCCCGACGTTAGTCACGCAGCCGAAGCAAGAAGTTTTGAGGACCCGACCAGAAATAAAAAGGAAAATGGCTCTACGTGCTCCAGTCAATCCTGCTACATTGGAACCTGAAGTTGCCGCCAGAAACATATCAGAACGTATCCCACGCTTCTGGCAAGACCAACCCAAACTATGGTTTACCCACTTTGAAGTTATAGTCCCCGCCCAGAAACAGGGAGATGACTACAAGTACAATCTGGTAATCGCACATTCATCGAAGGATTTACTACGCGAAGTCAGTGATATCATCGTTAACCCTCTGGAAGAATACAAATATAAAACTATCAAGGACCGCCTCATTTATTGTTACGAAAATACGAAGCAAAAGAGGTTTCAACGTTTATTCTACCGGATATTTGATAACTTAAGTAATGAAGTTAACGAGGTCACTGGACATGCAAATCAGCTGACACAGATGAAAACTGAAATCGCTGCACTACGCGACGAAAAGTATCGACGCAGTGAATTCCGTTCAATATCAAGGTCAAGAAGTGCATCGAGGTATTGTAACCAAGGTCAATATCATTAGTGATTCAAGAAAAAGACACATAACTGTCAACCACCATGTGCCAGGAAAAAGCAGATCAAACGACGGAAAAAAGCTCATTGAGAAAGTTACTGAGCTGACAATGCCTGCAACAATTATCAAAGCAAATCATCCTATCGTTGAAACTGTTTCACAAGAAAAGTAGCATAAGAAAATTACTGGAAAAATATGAAGATATAACCAAGCCAGCTGCCAACATATCTAACTCCAAGTGCCAAGTGGAACACCATATCCAAACAAAAGGAAGAACACCTGCAACACCTGAACATAATTTTAAAACGCCTGCATGAACAGGGGATAACTATTAACCTAGAAAAATGCGAATTTCTCAAGACCGAACTCGATTTCTTAGGTTATCATATAACGAGCCAAGGAATCACTCCAACGGATGAGAAAGCAAAAGCTATTCGTCTTAATTGATATTATGGTCTTACGTTATCATAGTAAATTGCTGGGTTTGCAAATATTTATTATATTATGTCACAAAAAAAAATGAGTGTTTTGCTTGAAATTGTTATGTAGTATTTAATTTTAGAGTAAGAATATTGAATTGTTATTTTGTGTTTACTTTTTAAGGGGGGAGTATCTGTGGCGTCTTCCGACGTGACCCACAGAGAATCAATATATTATTTCCTATTCATCAAACGTGCTCGATAAAATCAATACCAAGATAAAATCAAATATTGTTAACTTAATTATGCACGTACATCTTACTGTTGGAGTTTTAAATGATACACTTGTTACGGAAGTTTATACGTATATTCTTGAAGTACGTTTACAGTAATTATTTGTTTATACAGATTGCGCGGTGTCAACGGCAAAGGTTAATAATGTAGTAATGGCGGCGAGCGCGCTCGGCTCGTTCCTCGGTTTCGTTCGTTCGCATTCGATTAATGTCGACTCCGGGAAAAGAGGCAGTAGATGTAGTTGTGTTAACAATCTCCAGGGCCTCGACAAATGGAATCTCGTGTTTACATTTAATCATCAAATAGAGGGCACAGCTTATGTATTGCTCGGCGGAGCACCCCCTTGCTTGTTTTCACATCAGCTACCCTGCAAGACCCATCAGATCCTGGAAAAACAGCAGTTACTCGTCCCAGCGGCCATTTCATTGGTGGAGTGCTTTCGTCTCTGATGAGGACCATTTGGTCAAGCTTTATGTCAGGTTGTTTGTGTTGCCATTTGGTCCTTTGCTGTAGTTCGCAAATGTACTCTCGGCTCCATCTGGACCAAAAATGTTGTCGTGCTTGCTCTATTTGCGCGTATCTGTGAAGACGGGTTGGATTAACAAGTTGTTAATCTGGTGCAGGCAGTGACGTCAGTGGTCTTCCTATGAGGAAGTGCCCGGGGGTTAAAGGACTCAGGTCATTAGGGTCAGAAGACATAGGACTAATAGGTCGGGAGTTAAGGATAGCCTCTACTTGCGAAAATAAAGTAGTAAGTTCCTCAAAGGTGAGGTGCGTATTGCCTAACACTCTTTTCA
Organism: Stenoptilia bipunctidactyla; assembly: GCA_944452665.1. Lineage (NCBI taxonomy): Eukaryota > Metazoa > Arthropoda > Insecta > Lepidoptera > Pterophoridae > Stenoptilia > Stenoptilia bipunctidactyla. Next base: position 19,605,036 of record OX101741.1, read on the forward strand.
TGTGATATTTTGCAGATTTTACGGCTGATTCATACAAACCTCCAAAGTGTGGCGAATACGCCGGAGAATGATAAAATTTTATTCCCTCATTTGCAAGGTCTGATACGGAGGCAAAGTCAGAAATCGCACGGTTAGCTCCAACAAAGTTAGTGCCATTGTCACAATACATAACTGTAGGTTTTCCTCGTCGGGATATGAACCTACGTAAGGCCAGTATAAAAGCTTCAGTTGTCAAATCAGAGACCAGTTCTAAATGTACGGCCTTAATCTTAAAACATACAAAAACACAGAGATAACATTTAATTAGACTTGCTCCTCGGCCTTTCTTGCTAGTTATTAAAAACGGCCCAGCATAGTCTGTACCTGCTATTTCAAATGGAAACCCAGGGTTCACCCTATGAGCTGGAAGGTTACCCATTATTTGCTTAGCAACTACTCCTTTCATTCGTCGACACCTAATACAGCCATTACAAATTTGTTTAGCTAAGCGTCGGCCGCCTATAAGCCAGTAATGTTCCCTAGTCAATGAAAGCAACAGTTGCGGCCCTGCGTGCATGTATTTAATGTGAAAATACTCCATCATTAATTTAGAAAATGGATGATTAGCATCCAACAAGATAGGATGGCGCTTATCAAAGCTATAATTAGAATTTTCAATCCGCCCTCCAACCCGAATCAACCCTGAAGTATCAACAATTGGAGTCAAGTTAAATATCTTTGGAAAACCATTAAAATTGTTGTTGTATTTTGAGAAACTTTCTTTTTGTGATAATAATGATAATTTTAATTCTGATAATTGTAACTCATCTGCAGTTAATGATTCAAGCAACTTATCTTTGCTTCTACAATTGTTTATAAATCGAACTATATATGCAAAAATACGTCTAAGCTTTAGAAAACTTGAATATTTGCTAAAGTTTAGTATTAATTCTTGTGTTAATTTAATACTACACACGTGACTTTTTAGCTCTGGTAAGTCAATCTGTGACTCATGGGGCTGGGCTGGCCATTGTCCTGGAGTATCCTTTAGGAACGCAGGACCCTCCCACCACAGGGGTAAGGACACCAACTCCTCAGGGAACACTCCACGTGACGCCAAGTCAGCTGGATTCAGTGATGATGGTACATACATCCACTTATTATTGTTACATATGTCGTTTATTTCTGCAACCCTATGAGACACAAACACACTTAACTTGTGAGATGCAGTTTGCAACCAACCGAGTACAATTTTTGAATCGCACCAAAAGTATGTATTATTAATCGTACAGCGTAATGATTCATCAACCTTGTTAAATAGTCGGGCAGCGAGTACTGCTCCACATAACTCCATTCTAGGTATAGTTACACATTTCAATGGCTTTACCTTTGCTTTAGCGCACAAAAGTCGCACAGTAATATTGCCTAATGTATCGATGGATCTCGCGTACACGCAGGCTGCGTAGGCCTTTACCGACGCATCGGAAAAAACATGCAACTCTACTGTAATAGGCTTAGAACAAAATACATTACGAGGAATCGATAGGTTTTCTATACATGCTAAGTTACTAATAAATCTTAACCACATTTCCTTAATATTACTTGGGATTTCGTCATCCCATCCTAAATTTTCTAACCACAATAGCTGAAGAATAATTTTACAGGTAATAATGCAAACGGATAGTATTCCTAACGGATCAAAAATACTTGAAGATATGGACAACACAATTCGTTTAGTAAATTTATCATACTTTTTATATACTTTGGACTTTGAAACTGGTATAACTATGCAATCAGTGTTAGGGTCCCATTCAATACCTAAAGTATGAGTACTGGTTGATAACTTTAACTTGCCTTGATTATGATTACATGACTTACTATAAACTTCATCCAATAACAAACGACAGTTACTTCTTATCTTTCGCAAATTAAAACCTGCTGACTCTAATTTATGTGTTACTCGTTGATAAATAAACAATAAATCATGTTCATTTGAGTGTCCGGAAATATAATCATCGACAAAAAAAATCATGTAACATAACGTTCCTTACCAACGGTTCCGTACATTCATGCGCTAATTGAACGAAACATCTTGTACTTAGAAAAGGAGCACTTGAAGTTCCATACGTTACTGTATTTAATTGTAAATACTTAACTGGTTCGTTCTCGTTTTCTCGCCATAAAATCATTAAGCGAGAGACCTGAGCTGGTCTTTGCTGATGCATCAAAAACTACTCGACATTTAGTTGACTCACTCTGTTCTTTTAATACAGGATGGTGAGGTAAAAAAACAGCGTTCTTAGGGCGATCTACCCTTGATAAATGACCAAGGTCTTCATATTCACGAATAAAACTTACGTACTGCGATTTTATGTCCGGTTGCCTATTGAAACGTTTTTCGAGTGAGTCTAATCGTTTTTTTGCTAAATAATATGAGTCCCCTAACTCTTGGGGGTCTATTTTCAGAGGCAATGTGACACAAAATCGCCCGTCTGCTAATCTACGCGTATGTTGCACGTAGTGCTGCTCGCAAGCTTCTTCCTCTGGAGACATTTTTGGACTAACTGGAACCTCTTCCAACTCCCAAAATTTGCTTAGTTGTCTCCGAATATCATGACTGAAATTACAAACCATTTTGTTTTCGTTTATATATTTGCTTTTACTAGTGTACATGACTGGGCCTGCTACTAACCAGCCTAATATAGAGTTTTGTAATATAGGTTTATGCAGACCTAATTTTATTTGACCTGGAGAGATCAGATCCCAAAATATTTCTGAACCTAATAATAAATCTACCTTTCCAGGGTAGTTAAAGTTGGGATCTGCTAGACTTAAATTAGTAGGTATTCCTAAATTCGATATGTCTACTTCGCAAGTTGGCAACACACTGGTAATTTCATCAATAATAAATGCATTGACTTTCGTGCTAAACACATTTGATCGCGACTGTACCTTGACCGTACACCTTTCTAACGCCTCAAAAGAAGTATTGTTGACCCCAGTGACATAAACCGACTTTACAAAATGACCTTGAATTTCTAATATTTTACTTAGTCTTTTACTAATAAATGACGATTGACTTCCACTATCCAATAAACAACGTGCTTCATACATTTTAACCGAATTATCGCCGGATACAGTTATAACAGCTGTCGACAATAATATTTCGTTAGCTACACAGGTTGCCACCGACATGGTCATTGTTTGTTTAACAGGTTCTTTGTTGTCCTTGTGCAAAAGTGAGTTATGCTTTCGCTTACACACCTTACAGGGTCCAGACTTGCATTGATGAGCAAAGTGACCTTTACGCAGACAATTAATACAGGCTCGTTGTTTTGTTATAAAATCTAACCTATTGGCTGGAGTCATACTTAAAAACTTTTCACAATAATAAACTAAATGATCACCGCTACAAACAAAACACGCCGCAGTGCTAGCATCCTTGCTTTCATACGAAGCAGCCACAAAAGACCTTTGTTGTTTGTCTAGGCGCTTATAGCCCGACTGCATTAAATTTTTATTCGTCTGATCACTGCTGCTCGGGAGAACAAGGTCAAGGACACTAGCTCTTTTTCTTAAAAAATCATAAAAATCATCTAATTTAACACTAATTGTCATGTTATTTTTGTGTTCTTCCCACTTAGCAGCTGTCATACAATCTAACTTATTTGTAAACATAAATATAATTAATGTGTCCCAATTATCCGTATTCTCATCTAAACTATTTAATGCACGAAGATTTTTGCTAATATGGTCGGTTAAAAATCGTAGAGATTTGGCGCACTCTCTATGGATACTTGGGACATTCAATAGCGCATTAAGATGAGTATTCACTAATTGTTGTTTATTATTAAAACGATCCATTACCAATTTCCATGCTATGTTATAATTTTTACTAGTCAACTCTAAAGAGTCGATTACATTAGCCGCAGTACCAGACAAGGAACCCTTCAAGTACTGATATTTGACAATATCCGGTAATGATTCATTGTTATGTATAAGAGAAGTATAGGTATCTCTGAATTCTAGCCATTTACAGCCCTCACCTTCGAAAGTCGGCAGTTTAATTGTGGGCAATTTAACATTAAAATTATTTTAATTAACAGATGCGGAATCCTCCGATTTGGGACAAGATTCATAATTTTCAATTAGCTCTTGACACTCAGCTCTTGCCTTGAAAAACCTATCCTCAGTTCCTTCTCTTTCACTTTGAGATGATAAATCTTTGATTTCGATATTCATTTGAATCAAATCATAATCATTAAATAATTCCTCTAATTTTCTGAATCTAACCTTTAACTCTATAATTTGACATTTACTTACATGATCTAATAGTTTAAAATCACTTAAAAAACGTTCAAATGTTGTTAATCTGCCTTTGATTGAAGATCTCTTAGCTATGAGTTCTTTAAGTTCTTTTGTCTCGGTATCAGTCATTGCAATGAGCGAAATAAATTAACGAAAGAAAAAAAAAATAAGATAAGAAGGTGTATAAATACCTTAATAATCTGCAAACCTATAAATCACAGTGATTCTAAGCGCGCGGAAACAAAGGGATTCTCGGTATAACTGCGTTGTTGTGATACTGGGAGCCTCAAGGTCGCACAGCTGATCGACTCGGGTGCATCAAACTGAAATATTATAAGGCTTATCTGAACGAATTGTTTTGCAGTAAATTTGTTACCTAGGCATCTCAGACGAGGTGGAATGTGGTGATTTCGTTAGTATCACTTATTGAAATGGAAATACACATAAGTACGTAGTAGGTACTACCCGTGCGCGATAAGTTGAGACCTGAGCGCGGTGACGTCACTGACAAGTACAGTTCAAACAAAAAATGTAACTAGCTTCCGCATGCGGCGGTATCTGCGAATTTTAGGTAGTCATCTTCCATAGTGAAATTATTTACAATATTAAGTTATTTTATAACAATAATTAATCGTAATTGTCAGACTATAGATTTATTATGTATCACTAAAAGTGAAAGCCGATAGGTGTTATATTGAATAAAAGATGCTTTTATGTATAGGTATTTATCAGATTATTTTCAACAATAATTTAGTCGTCATCATCATCCTCCTACCCTTATCATTCATATCACATAACTTTTCAGTAATTATTTAGTCGTCATCACTACTAATTATTGCTATTCCCTCTGGTAGTTGTTGAGGTTCGCTCTCACTTTCGCTATCTGAGCTGGTGGTGTCAGACTGCAAGTTAATAATTAATTGGGACTCAATGTCTTCTTGCAGGTGATCATCTTCCCAATACTTCTGTCTAAGCCTGTCAACATGGTTTATTTCCTTTTTCCAGTCACTCTCATTTATACTATTAATAGCATCACGTGTTAATTTTTCTATGTCTCTTTCTAGCTGGCTCACATTTTTATCGGCTACTCGTTGTTTGACCAAATTCCAAATGTACTCGATGGGATTGAGGTCACACATATAGGGAGGCAAACGAACAGCTTCGTGGCCATGCTCTTTTAAAAGATCATCAATAATATATTTTTTTGGAGGCTTATTTATGTACAATAGGTGATACATCTCGGATTTCGTCATTCGCTCGTCGAATTCAATGTTGTGGTCTAACAGCCATTGCTTTATTACCGCTTTCGTTGCTACACTTGTAGGTGGTTTTTCTACTTGTGTAGAGTGGTATGGTGCGTTATCTAGTACCACAATACTATTCGGCGGCAAGTTGGGGATCAGCTTCTCGATAAGCCATTTTTTAAAATTTGTTGTATCCATTTCGTGATGGTAGTCACCTGTGTTGCTTTTACATTTATAAAGCAACTCAGCCCCCTTCACGAAACCATTTTCTCCCCCTGCGTGAACAATCACCCATCTTTGCCCCGGACTGTGATTTTTTCTAATAGTAGCATCAGTACTATTTTGCCAGCATTTGCTAACTGTATAATGAGAGTGAATCCATGTTTCGTCAATATAAATGACTGGCCTTTTTGCCGAGCCCAAATCATCATTTTCTTTTAATCTTCTTAGATATCTCGCTCTCCACGCTCGAATGTCTGGTTTTTGAACGAGAAAGTGTCTCGCGTCTTTGCATTTTTTAAATTTGTATCCTAGTTTGTCCACTAGCACTCGTCTTAAATACGTTTTCTCCCCTTGAAAGTTAAGGTCTCTTTTAGCCAAACTGAGTATCTTATTCAAGGTAGGTATTTCCTTCCTGACCGTGTAGAAACTATCAACTATATTCCTCAAGGCACACATGTCAAAACTGTCTAATTGGATGCGGTTACTCTTAGGTCTACGTTTCTTGCCCGGTGTTGATAAATTCACATCACTTAGTGCCGAAGACGAACCTGGTGTTGGTGAAGCAGTTTGCAAGCGCTTAGCTTCAGTTTTGATCCTCATCAACGTCGCCTTGGAAACTCCCGTTGCCATGCAGGTTCTCTTGATTGCCTGGTCAACAGGTAAACAAAACTGCTGGTTTCGCTTTTCGTTTTCGAAAAACTCGAACACTTTCAGCACGAGATTTCTTTCTCCACTACGCAAAGCTTTACCCCTCATTACAATGCTTGTTATTAAAAAAATAATAACAATAAAACAGTCAAAAAACGTAACAGAAACTTTAACAATAAAAAAACGTAACAGGAGCAATAACAAATAAACTTAACACGGACTATTATAACAAAACTAACAACTTATTCGGAGCGCGTCGATACGTGACGTAAGCCAGTACGAAACTAATAGATAAAAAATGTGGCTTCAACTGTACACCGCGGGCGGCCGCGGGTAGGTGCGCGGGGATGGGGGAGGAGTGTCGCATTCCACGCGGGTCTCAACTTATCGCGCACGGATAGTACTTACTTAATCAAATAATACTTTTACTACTAGATAATGTTTTAATTTGGCATCTATTTTAAAACTATCTTAAAGTGACTGTAATTTGTAGCAAAAACTTTACACACGAATTAGTTTTCTAGAACAAATGTAATATTAAAATACCCTCAAAAATAAAAATAAATATATTAATCGGGACTAGAAAATTATTAAATGAATTCGCAAGCTACACAGGATGGATAAAATGGTAAAGGAACGGGCAAACCTCCCTTTTAGAAGCCAACTGCACTGTTGCACCCTTGATTCCTTGTTTTTATTCTCCGTCGTTGCTCAGTTCTTCCTTGTATGGAATAGCTTCTTCTTCGATCCAAGATTACAAATTCGAGATCTACGCCTCCACGTAGATATTCACGGTCGCCATAAAACTTGTTGGAGTTTTAAATGATACACTTGTTACGGAAGTTTATACGTATATTCTTGAAGTACGTTTACAGTAATTATTTGTTTATACAGATTGCGCGGTGTCAGCGGCAAATGTTAATAATGTAGTAATGGCGGCGAGCGCGCTCGGCTCGTTCCTCGGTTGCGTTCGTTCGCATTCGATTAATGTCGACTCCGGGAAAAGAGGCAGTAGATGTAGTTGTGTTAACATCTTACTATATAAACTATTTCTGTTTGTTAATAAATTGTCACTCAAGATGTAATCGTGTCTTGCTCTATCAACCCTTTCCTGGTCGTAATAAAAACGTTTTTAAATAAATTATGTCGCGTAATTATTTGTTAGGGTAATTATTTGTAGGGTTGTCTACTTCAGTTTTTATGAGATTGCAAACATTCAAAACTTTGAAATTGAAGGATTAGAATTGAGTATTAAAAAACTGTACAAAATGTAACTGACAATTGAGTTTTCTTTTTCACATATTGACAAAACATCCGAATTTTTCAACGAGGTCCTAAGTAAAGAGAGAAATACCATACAACAAAATAATAATATCCGGAGTCATATATTATACGAGGAATGATGTTGACCCTAAAGGGAAAATAAGCAATATATCTTTTTTGAAACACAAATGAAAATATTTTCAGGTATTTGTTTATCAAAGTAGCTTTGTTTGGGTACGTATGTGTCAATTAGTTAATAATTTGTATAATTGAGTTTTATTTCTCATCTTTCTTATATCTCTAGTTATGTAAACTGATGTAAAAATTTCTGGCATTCTTACCAAACTGTAAATTATTCAGCGCCGAATAAAATAAAATTACGATCTGGTTACGATTCTCGATAAACTTACCAATAAAGTTCTGAACAGTTTCCGCCGTCTTAACTGAAACAAGTGTAATGGAAACACAGGCTGAAATTTCGCGAGTGACTCGGACCCAATCAATGCACTATTGTACACTTGCACTGTTGCACTAAACTTCTTAGTGCACACACTTTAATGAGAGTATAGAACATTTTCAGAACTTTTATCGAGGATGAACTGTAAAAGGAAGTTCGCGACTAAAGGAGATCACACACTACACAGATACTATAAGATATGTGTAATATCGCTTTGTATAAAATTCATATGAAATAACACACATAGCATTTATTTCTGTTGCTATCTGTGAACACGAACATAATTTAGGCAGATAATACGATTAATATGTGCAGATAACATCTGCCGGTAAACATATATGGCGCTTAAAACAAATCTACTAAGGCTGAAGGATTCCTAGTGAATGTATCGTCTTATGTATTATTATTGTATTATCGTACGTAAAATCTGTTTAATCGACGACCACTTTGGCGATGGGGTAAACTTGTCTGCCTCAGACGCCAGTGGTTGCGGGTTCGATCCCCGCACGGAACAAGAAACAATAATGTTTCGTGTCTGGGTGTTTATCTATTTAGATATTTAGGATTCTAGTTCGCTACATGATATCCTATACTTAACACAAGCTATGCTTACTTTGGGGCCATGTAGTTGGTGTGATTGTCTGGGGATTTAATTTTTTTATTTTGTTTATTTATTTATTAATATGAGGTGCTTTAAGATAAGGTAAGTTTTTATACGGAGATAAAATATGACCGTATCTGCGTAGTGTGAGACCCGCTTTAGTACACTATAGAACATTTTCAAGACTTGTGTCGCGTGTGAACTGTAAAGGAAGTTAAGTGACTGCTTAGTACAGTCAAGATGGTATATTCTCTTTGATGTGAGGTTTCTTTTATAAGTGCCTCTCAAATGCTTGAGATTTTTTAAGATTGGTCGTAAATTACATCGTCAGCCTCAAGTAGTTCTAATTGCTTTTTCTTTGTGTGACATTTACAATATAGGTATACAGGGTGACAGGAAATTCGAGGACGAGATAGTTTGAGATTAAACATGAAGAGAAAAAAAAAGAATTCATCACGCAACGCATGCACTAGCTCACATACTACTTTTAATGCGGCGGCTTACAGAGATGTGAGTGCCGCGAAAAAAGCACTTTATTTATGTATGGGTAGGAAATTGTAGTGAAAAATTAAGTACCTACTTTTATTACTTATTTATGATCAGAATCGAGTACAGAGTGCTCTCCTTCAATATCTAAAATTTGTCACCAATCACCCTGTATATTATATGTTCTTAAAAAGTGTTTAGAGTAAAATGAATATCGGGATAAAAAGTAGGCTATGTGCTATTCCAGACAATACCCTATCACTTAGTGTTGTCTGGAAGAGATCGCTCTGACGTGATAAGGCCGCCCATTGTACCATTCTTAAGTTTGTGTCATCATTTTTTTTTCTACTTTAGTAATGAGAGCAATAACGTTTGAATAAATAAATATGCTTTGGTATATTTCATCAAAATCCGTTGGGCCGTTTGGTCGTGACTGAGGAACAAACATCCATACATTCATCCATTAAAACTTTCATTAGTAAAATAGTAAAATATACTAGTAAAATTCCCAAGTTTAATGACATAGTTTTCAACCGACTTCAAAAAAAGGAGGAGGTCTCAATTCGTTTGTATGTTCTTTTTTAATGTTTGTTACCTCATAACATTTGACTGGGATAACCGATTTTGATGATTCTTATTCCATATGTTAGAGATAACTTCCCATATAACGAAATCGATTAAGTATGAAAAAAAATAAATATGTATGAATTCGGAAGTCAATTTCAATGTTAATTTATAATGTCATTAAAAATCGTATATGTCGCTACCTGCACGGCTCGGTGCCTTATCCATTAATTAATGACTCCGCGATATTAATTACCTATATATACCGCTGCGGTTGAAACTCAGACTTAATTAATTAACACGCTATGAAGCTTCGCGGGTTTTCGCTAAATCCCAACACACGCTAAATTTAGATTTTAATTATTTGAGCATGTCCTAGTTAAACAAGAGTTCTGGTTGAAATGATTTAGCTTTTTTTATTATACCTTATTAAGCTATTGCATAGCTTCTATCGCGGGCCTTGAGCGTGGGGACCGAATCCAGAAATTCCGTAACGAAAAAACCTTACACCCCCCACTCCGACCGGCACAGTTGTGATACTTTGATTTCATAACTTTACATGCGGGCTTTAATAAACAATCAGCGCCATCTACTAGGAACTTGTGGAACTTCATATTAGACCAAACATTACTGCATTAATATAAAAAAAATATATTTATTTATTTATTTACACTTTATTGTATGCCTTACAAAAAATACAAAAAATTGAAACACATAAAAAAAAGATATACAATTGGCGGCCTTATCGCTGTGAAGCGATCTCTACCAGACAACCATAGTTGCATAAGTTCGCATAAGTTGCATAAGTAGTTGCATAAGTTGATAAAAAATGCTATGCAATAGCTTTACCGAGGCAGTCTCCGAGTACCACACGTCTTTAACTTGGTATGTTTATACGAGTTATGCAGATATAACTCAAAGTTAATTAGTCGGAAGTAGAGTAAGGTAATCGATAGCTAGTCCTTTTTACCACCAAACTACCAGACGCAGACAGAACTTCCATCCGTATACAGTGGATTTACCAAGAAGTCGAACAAAACGCTTCGATAGTTCCTTTTTGGTACGGATTGCCAAGGTGTGGAACAATCTGCCTGCGTCTGTTTTTCCTGACCACTACAGTCCTGGAACTTTTAAGTGTCGAGTGAATAGGTTTCTCGTGGATGGACGTGTAACACCATAGTCTTCATGCGCACTTTCCATCAGGTGGCATGGAAGACAAACGTCCTATCCTTACAAAATATTATTTAAAAAAAAACTAAGGTAGTTCCCATATTGCCGACGCGAGGCGAAGCATCTTACGATTCAATAACATTCATTACCGCAAACGAGCGTCGATGCGTTAGTGCGTCAATACGACGGCCTTTTTTGAATTCGCCTTACCCGATATAATATTTTGATGTAGTGTTGATTTGTTAGTCACGCTTAAAACCCTATTTAAAAAAAATCTGAAAGAATCTGAAAGCATCAAATATAAATGCTATTCTGACAAGCAAAAAATTACATCTAATTAAAATTATGGAAACTTAGTTACGACACAATGTTCAAGGACTTGTTTTCATTTATCTGAGTAAAATATTGACATTCAACCGATATTGAAAAGAAAAACTGTCAAACAATTCCAAGTTATTTCGTGGAATATTTTGACGATCAAGGACCTGGCTTTAAGGTAACTTAATTGTTTGTAACTGGAACAAGAAACCATGAGCCGTAAGCAAGCAAAGTAATAAATTATTCAGTACTGTCGCAATATAGCCCAATTTTTAGTATTATAGAGATCTGATGAAGAAAAAAGTTCTCGAAAGTTCGGAACGTTGGAATGAGCGGTGTATTGCAAAATTAAATTCCATTGTTGTCATACAAATAATAATTGTAAATTAATAATTAGGTGTCAATGTAGCTTCTATGACATCGGAATTCTCAGAAAAGCAAATATTAATAATCAATTATTTAAAAAATTTGCGTCACATACTTTAAAATTTTCCTAATACCATAATTTCAGGGTGTTCGTTTGATAGGTATCTAATTTTAAATTCCGGGTAAAATTTGGATTTTGATAATTTCAAATTAGGTAAAGTTGGTTGGTTTAGTTGGTTTAGGTAGCCACGAAACTTCCACAAAAGCCGCAGATGCTCTATCTCTGCCACCTCCTCTGTGACAACTGACAAATTAAATCTCATGATATCTCCGCAATTGTCATGCCTGCCTGGTATGTACATGGGATTTAACTTTGCCACGTGACGAGTTTTGCTAATTTCTGTTAAAATATGTTTCGGCATTCCAAATTTTAAACATAATCGTATATTTTGCAAAATTTTTTAAACCTTCGCGCGTCGTAGGAACGTTTTTGCTTTCTTTATTCAGGGGAGAGGAAATTTTGTAGGTACTTCTCATAAATCTTATGAAGTAAAAAATTATTTATTAATTAAATAATGTCATAGAAATGACCATGCTGAACTGGGAGCAAAGGAAATCATAGAATGTGCCAGCTGCTTCTCTTCCCGGGCATACTGTAAGAGTCAGTTTAGGGACAGAGGTTTTACGAGGTTTTTTTTGTGGGCGATAGGCTGACCCCTGTCACTGCAATAGTCTCTCTCCATCATTCTAATGCCTCCAAATTTGTCAAACGTGATATCAGATGGTTTTATAACCTCGCGGCCCTTACGGCCTACCCTGTAAGGGATGCGGGCGTGAAGTTATATATGTCGTAGGTATGTAATAAAATTATTATTATCCATTTTGCTAGCAACACGCCTTTTAGGCGGAAAACCCGACAATTTGACCAGTCCGGTTGGGGATCAGGGCAAAAGAGACAGAAACCGTCGAACGATTCGGGCAGTTTCAAGCGAATCCGCTTTTGCATGGTTGCTTACGAAAATAACCTACGCAAACTCTTTTCGCTGTATTTTTATTTATGCAAAGAAGATACTAATCCAAAGTCTGTGCAACGTCTGTGCAACACCATCGAAAAAATACGATTTTACTTTTTGCTTGGTGGTAGGATCCCTTCTGGGTCCGCCTGGCTAGCGACCACCCTTTATATAAAGTCTGCCGCCAAATGTTACCGCTCTAGCGGTAATGTGTTCCGGCAATATTGTATAAAGAGCCAGTTCCTTCCTAAACCCGTGTGCTTTCATCTTCGACCTCATCGTCACTTACCATCAGGTGAGATTGAGGTCAAACGCGGGTTTAGTCACTTATAAAAAAAAAAAAAAAGACTTCCATTACATTCTCGGTTGGTACTTATACAACACAATAAATAAAGACATTAAAAAACATCCTTGCCGAACTCACCTTATTAAAATGTAATTTCCTTTTGACTCATGGATAAATCGTTTGACTATATTAAAGTAGACAAAAAACCGACACCTGCGGTTGACGCGATGTAAGCGAGCTGCGTTGGTTTATTGCATACCCTTGTGTGTGTACCTGCGATGCGCTGTCGTCGGGTCGCAAGTCGCACGCACACATACGCAGTGCACGATTGTGATACCGCGTAGAAATGAATTTGTCTATCGTAAGTAGCTTAATTTTACGATTGTGAACAAAGAATGTAATGCCAAGTCAAACCCAATTGGGTTTTATGGCATTTTCAATTAGTCTATAAGTTAATGTTGTAATTATATTTGAATAAATAAAAAAAAAACTGACCTACATATTATACTTATTATTCTCCCTACCTTTCTTAACTTTCTATTACGGTATTTTATGCAATAAAGTGTCAATAAATAAATATGTTTACTATTTATTTGCATATCTTAACATTTGGTAGCTTGAATATTGAAGAAAGTTATTCCTATAAGATCGAAAGTTATTGTTATAAAAAAACGCGCAAGCCGCAGAGCCCATGCATAAGAAGATTACAAATCAAACGGTCGTAAACCGATAGAATCACAGTTTCAGCAGCTTAACGAATTCAGATTTAATATAAACAAAGTTCTTAAATACTTACAATGATCCTCTCTGATGGACGAATCTGAGGAGAGCTTCAAATTATTTGGATGACAAATTAAGTTTCGTGTTGCTTCGAGATGAAGTCAACATTGTCTCAGTTTCAATTCCCGGAGAGTGATATTACAGAGGGCGGTGAGAGGGAGAGATTTTGTTGCGAATTTCTAGCTTCATACATATAGACGGAGAAAATTTAAGTTAGGTTAGGCATCACTGACTCGGTTTGTCGTGTACGATAGCCCTTTCACACATGGTTTCCGTTTTAATGGATACGTTTTTTTTCGTCGATGGCGCGTGGAGTTGTATGAGCGACTTTACATATGGCACGGTATTCAGTATACGTATTTACAGCACAAAAATGTATCCAGTAAAACGGACCAGTAAAACGGAGACCATGTGTGAACGGGCTGTTAGAGTGATAAATACTAATGCCCGTCTGCACTAAACTTTTATCCTAAGATCCTAAGTCCTTGCTTATAGTTACGACACTGATTTTTCATGTCATAACTATAAACATATTTTTATAAAAAATACCAATACACTAGTTAAAATCATATATGTATTCTATCATTATTTTAACAAGTCTACTTAAAAAAAACATGAAGCATCATCTCAAAAACGAAAATTCTTTTCCCCTTCACTAGTTCCAGAAACCTGAGCGACATAAGTTCCCACAATAATTTTTTTATAGGATTCTCATTACTTTTCGATCATGTCAAATCAACCGTCAGACAGGGTAAATGACAATAAAAATCAATCAATTCTCGTTGCACGTCAGACTACAGACTTAAGTATCAACTTAAGATCAAAGTTTAGTGCAGACGGGCATAAGTATATCATAATATTTAAACGCCATCATCGTCAGTCTGATTTTTTAAACTTTATTATTTATTAGCAAAAGTTGAAAATTTATGAAAATATTGCTAATATTATAAATGTGAAAGTTTGGATGGATGGATGTACGGATGTTTTTCCTCTATCACGGCAGAACGGCTCAACGGATTTGTATGAAATTTTGTAAACTGATAGTGTACAGTCCGGAATAGCACATAAGTAGTCTACTTTTTATATTTCACGGGATTCGGAATTTCGAAAAAGCTAGTATTTAAATAGTGCGCTAAAATGATACTTTGACAATATGGCCCTGGAAAGGGTCGGTGACGTCACGTGCCTGTAAACACTTGTAATCTGTGAGACCAGGCGAATGAACCTTTACAAGCATATTACGTAATTCTAGGTCCGCCGCTGGGAAAATTATGATACGTTATTTAAATTTTAAGTACGGCACAAATTATAAACTACTGACCAGCACGCTGCGTTCAGTAGTTTATAATTTGAGTCAGTATTGAGCTTCAGCCGACCTCTCACTTTACTTCTCTCTAGAGTTCGGCCGTTGCCAGAATGCGTTCCTGACAGCTCCTTATGTCCACTGAATAAAGTTTATTTCCGATTGGAAGGGGTAAAAAAGCTATGATTTTGACAGCTGCTGTCTGGAACGCAAACTCCCACCGGTTGCACTATAATGTCAAACATAGAGGTTTCAAAATCAGCTTTGACAGCAACTGTTGAGTTTGAATTTTGAAGTCCACTAATTTGATATAAGGGGGACCTAAAATTGGAGTCTCTCTTGTCGAATCGAGCTCATTATAATATTAATTTTAGAAGGAGAAACATCCGTCCCCACTGGACTTGATTACTGTTGGCAGGAACTGCAGAGGCCAATTTGAAAGTCACTTAGGAATTGCGCACTGGAAAAGTAACTAAGCCAAAAAGGTTCACTTAACTAATTCGGTCAAAATCTTTTGATTTTACCTTAAATTATATTAAGTAGGTAATTTTATCTCCTCGCCTATTTAGCATTTGCAAATAGATAAAAAGTAGGTATTTGTGTGAATCTATATTTGAAGGAAATGTTTCTTCACTCCTATGAAAACTTCAGGAAATATAAATATGTAAAAAATAATTTTATACATATACATATATTCATGCCTGTATCTCTTTTGGCGTAGGCAGAACACCAGACGCTATTAATCCATCTGATGTCCCGTTTGATACCTCCATATTATAATGACAGACAGAGAGACTATTACAGTGACAGAGGGTAAGCCTTTCGCCCGCAAAAACGCTAATAAAACACCTGGCACATTCAAT
This sequence comes from Stenoptilia bipunctidactyla, assembly GCA_944452665.1. NCBI lineage: Eukaryota > Metazoa > Arthropoda > Insecta > Lepidoptera > Pterophoridae > Stenoptilia > Stenoptilia bipunctidactyla. The sequence continues at coordinate 19,620,907 of OX101741.1, forward strand.
GTTTTTCTTTCGCTCCCAGACCAGCACGGAAGCAATTTTAATATATAATTTTATACGCGATGAAATCCGGTTATAATAAAATATTCTTATATGTTTTTACTAATTATTATATTATACTGAAACTAAAGACGATTTATTCTGCACTGTGTCATTAATTATAACAAAGGGTAGATATTTTCCAAATTACTGTCAAAGTTCGAGCTAACACGAGTTCGGATAAAACGACTATTAGAGGGTCACTTAAATAAATTCCTAATATCCTGAAGTTGTCTAACTAAGTTGGGCCTTAAAGCTAGCAGCCTAAAGGTGATATTAGATGTTATTCTGGACCTTGTTTCAGGCTTTGTGTGGAGCCATTACGGTAATGATAGTCAGCTCAAGTTACGGCCTAAGCTGACACCGGGTTTCTACATTATGTTATTATACAAACTTTTTGCCGAGGCTTTGCTCACCTCAGCTGTTGTCTAGATTCTGTAGCTAATGCTGTAGAAACCAAGGGCTGCATACCGGTATGAATTTCTGTACATTTTTTTTTCTGTATGACGTCATACCGTTAAATTATTAATATTAATATTGATATTAAAATTTTATTTTTAAATAACTGTAGAATTTCGATAGTTTAGTTGAAGCCTATGAAGCTTAGGGACATATGCTGACCTATACATTTCGGTACATAAATTAAATAGATTATAGTATATTATGTAACAAGTGAGCGAAGTTGCTAATTACAGTCGAGGCTGTGATTTGAGCCCGAGCCGCAGGCGAGGGCTTAATAATGAGCCGAGATTGTAATTAGCAACGCTCACGAGTTACATACGACGTTTTTCAACACACTTGTGAGTAAAAGACAGACATACGTGGTCATAAAATAACAAACACATTTGATAACAAAGCTGTGAATTGTGATTGAAAAATGGCGCCGAACCTCGCGCATGCGCGTAGGTTTTTTTTTCCGCCAAATGTGTCAATGTCTGTATAGCATATACAGCCTATTTTAAGTGAAAATGTTTAATTTGGAGTGGTAAATGCAAATATTTTAATATTTTATAACAAATTATTGTAAATTGTGAATAATTTGTTTGATATACAAATTTGTTTTACTAATATAAGGCGCAAACATTTAAAAATGTATATGGATTTGAAGTGGTATAAAACCTCTTTGTTGTTTCTGAAAATATTTAATGTATAACCCGGACCAATAAAATATGCTCTGTTTACACGCATGTAATTTGCACAAAGGTACAATTCAACTTTGTAGGATTCATTATATTATGCACTAGGGTATAATATATTATGCACGCGTGAGTTTATAGTTCGAAATTCAATAGAATAACGCTCACTTTACGAGCAAGTGTGTTGAAAAAATATTTCTGTACTGAAAACATCTATAGAAATTAATCTGGTATACATTATTTTGGGTACTAATATGATTAAGTTAGATTTTAATAACTCGTACAGGTATTGTGTTTGATGAAGCAGTACACTAATAAGGGTACTGAAATTTTACTAGTACTATTTAAAAAAAATATACCGATATGCAGTCCCTGGTAGCAACAGCCGTGAGAAAATGCCGTGAGGTAAAAACATAGATATGATATTATGATAGAGTTTCGAATCCCGATGCGGGCGAATAGCTGTGTGATAAAAACTAATGTAACCGTTAATTTATGTAATTCATTTAAAGGGCTTATTCAAAAGTGGTTTTATTTTGTAAAATATTTCCTGCAGAATTGCAACTTGTTTTTTTTATATAGCTGACTTTGTTATACAGGGTGTCCCGCAACCCCTATATAATACCTTCACGGGTGCATTCTAGTACCCATAAGGATTACAGAAAAAATATAAAAAAAGCAAAAAACAAAATTTATTTTTAAATTTTTGTATGAAAAAAATGTCTAAATTTATTGCTTTCATACAAAAATTAACAAAAAAAATTCGATTTTTTTTATTTTTTCTGTGTCCGCCATTCACTTAATTTAATTAAAGAAAAATTAAAACTGCGTTCATAATTTTCAGCACACACATAGATTCGAAATTCCGTTCAGTTTAATGAGAATAGAATGTTATTTATATTCCTATCGAGAAAAGAAAGTATACGTTGCTCTTTTGTAGTAAATTGCAATTTTTCTTGTATGATTTTATTTTATATACGAATGAATTTAGTCGTGGATTGGCTTCTATCATAGGTTAATAGGATAATATCATTGTCGAAATGACATTTCATCGACACTGATATTATGGCAATTTAACAAGTAAAAAGTTACGTCAACTGTCACTAAAACGTCAAAATTATCGGAAATTGTGACATTTAATGGCGCTGGGATGCCAGATCACGTTTATTTATTTTCACCATGGAAAATTAAATATTTTATATCCAAAAAGTGGTGGGGTCAAAAATTATTTTTGACGGATAGAGCCTTAAAAATATACTCTTTCAATTCACATAGGAATCATAATAAAATTGAAAAGCACGATGTATGAAAAAATTCAATAATCCCTTTGTTTGTAAGTGTGAGGACATTAAAACATATTTATTCTACGTGTTGTCCGAAGCCATGTTCGTTCCTTTCAACCGAGTTCCAAAAAAGGAGGAGGTTCTCAGTTCGTCTGTAAGTTTTTTTTGTGTCTTTGTTACACGATATTTCGGACAATTATGAATCGATTTTAAAAATTCTTTTATAGTTTCATATGATAGAGGAAACTTCATAGTTGGTCCCATATAAATTTTATTGAAATCGGTTGAGTACTTCATAGAGAATTTTAAATTATTGAAACAATACGTATGATTTCGGAGAATGATGACGTGGATGACATTATAATTCTGCCAAAGTGAAGTCGTCGTGAAGTCAGTTTTTTTTAATGCTCTGCATTTGTTAATTATTTAAAGGTTTTGTTCGTATTCTAGCCCAAATTACTTAAGGTTTAGAAACCATTAATAGTAATTCAGCCATTATTTATAACTACTGACTAAACCACATTTAAACTCAATTACCTACTCCCTACACCTGATGTTAAGTAGCGATAAACCAATATTCTAGCACGTCAGGTCGTTTTTGAAATAGTATTTAACGCAGACTTTGACTTTGGTATGGACAATTTATGTACATACGATAGGTACTATAAAGTTTTCTAAAAAGGCTTATTATTTAAAAAAGGCTTTATTATTTATAAGTAGTTGCTTATGTTCTTGTCAAGAAATTCAAGGTGAACGGCTTGTCTATACTAATAAAATAAATAAATAAAATCCCCAGATAATCACACCAACTACATGGCCTCAAAGTAAGCAAAGCTTGTGTTATGAGATACCATGTAGCGAACTAGGGGGGAAACTAGAATATAAAATACACACCTAGAGTATAAATATAAACGCCCAGACCCGGATTTTTTTTGTTGTTTCGAGTGGGAATCGAACCCGGAACCACTAGCGTCTGAGGCAGAAAGGTTTACCCCAACGCCAAAATAGTCAGTGGTCAAATAATGTTGCAGAGTGTGTTTGCTTAGAACTGGCAATCTAAATAATACAGTAAAATAAAATAGTACTAGTAAAATTTAAGTACCCTTATTAATGTACTGTGTCGTCAAACACAATACCTGTACAAGTTATTAAAATATAACTTAATTATATCAGTACCCAAATAATGTATACCGGATTAATTTTTGTAGATGATTTTAGTACAGAAAAATTTTAACCTATTATTTTCTGTACTGAAATGTATAGGTCAGCATATGTCCCTACGCTTCATAGGCTTCAACGAAACTATCGAACATTCTACAGTTATTTGAAAATAAAGTTTTAATATCAATATTAATACCGGAAAATTTCAGTTAACTGAAAAAAAAATCAGTTATGCTACAATAACAAAAAAGGTACACGAATTATTTCAGTATGAGTTCCTGTACTTTTATTTTTAAATACACCTAATTTAACGGTATGACGTCATACTGAAAAAAATGTACAGAAATTCATACCGGTATGCAGTCCTTGGATAAAACCAAATAGATTTGAAATGATAATGTATTTGGCTTTCTAGCTCTTCATTCACCTTTGGACTATATGTTATCACGCAATTCTCACAGAAAAAACAGTAACGTGGGTAAGACTACTGTATCATGTGCACAGTTGGTTTCAGTCTTGGGTTTGCATGGTCGGCTTATCAACCCTTGATAATCGTGGTCCTATGTCCGAATGAATCCCACCAGGGGGTCCCTAAAGGGACACTTCTGAGAACGCCGGTCTACAGACCACACTTCATATAAAATCTGCACCCAAATATCACCGCTATTACGGCAATGTTTGTGATAATCTAGTCACGGTACAGGTATCTACAGTAATTCAACTTGGCCGCATCTTTGAAATAAATGCCCGCCCTCAGCATTTAATTTACATTTGCCTACTTTGTGCTTACTTCTATTTAGTTTACTTAGTACACTTATTATACTTTTGCTATATAAACAAAAAAAATAGGAAGGAATTGAATAGGAAGTGTTCGACAAAAATATGTTTTGTGTCAAAAAACCATGTTTATGTTTGAATAACAAATCGGTCTTATAAATTAGCGACCAAAAAATACTTGCACCCCGACTGAGAATTATTAATTAAATTATGTATTATTTTTAAAATTTAAAACAATCCACACATTAACGTAAAGGTCAATCAACAATTGTTTCGGTATGCAGACACTCGCGACTGGCTGCATCCCGAAATCGAGCCGCGTAGGTATAGCTCGCGTTTTGTCCGTGCTATGAAGTTGAATTACTGCATGTAGTATTACCGTGATCTAGTTATTTTTTCGACCCCTGTTTCGACATCATCTAACAGATATAACGCGGGTTTTATAACTGATAAAAAGTGTGATGTATTTCATTATTATTTATAAATTTAGCTTATACCTATTATGTTATTTATATTTTATCCATATTTTTTTTTAATAGGAATACTTACTTATAATATATTAGATAAATTAAGGATTTACACAAGATTGCATTGACGAATTGTATTTGTGCTTATTTTTTGTAGGTATACCTCTTTAAATGTTGACGATCACCCTTGAAAAATTATATAGCAACATATTTTGTAAAGGTCAGGCCTGAAAATCAGCGCTGCCAATATATTTTTGGCAGCTATTGCTGAGGTCTGTCCCTTTATCACAATTTTTTTTTTGTAATTTTGTAATGTATATTTTTTTAAATAATTTTTAATTCGTCCTGTTTTTCTGTGTATTTTTTTGTATCTGCATGTTTTTGTGATAATAAATCTTATTTCTTTCTTTTCTTTCAAAATTTAAAATGAGGCTTCGGTGTGACATGGGCCCAGTTAGGCACGTTACAATCACATTATTTCCCCAGTGCCGCCCGCCCTGCATCAGCCCGGGCGCTGCACAACCAATTATGGATTGCTTTTAATGAAATTACGTATCGGATAGAAACGCATCGATTATGCAAAGATATTGTAAAGGTTTTTAAGAATTATTTAGGGTTGATATATTTTTTTATAAATATTTGTTTTCCTGTGATTTCCTTTGTACAATTTAAATTCTATTTTTTAGTTAAGAAATAAATAATTTTCGTGTCGAATAGAGAACGTTGATAATATTGACTGGATTGAAGATAAAGGAATCTATGGAAAGAATAAATCATTTATTTCCGTTGGGTCCCACTTTTGGATCCCACTTTTTACTCAAAGTAAATATAACCATTCGATCCCAAATTCTAAAGAAATGTGAATGCAGGTACAAATTGGGAAAAACAAATTGGGTTTAAAAATCAAACGACTGTATTTGATCAAGACATATCAAGCTTGAAGTAATATAATTATCTAGGTATTTATACAAAAGTACGATATGTTGTATGCAAAAAGATGAATTTCTATGAGATTAAATGCCTGTCGTATCCTGAATTTTCCGTGTTATATTGCTGTATACAGGGTGCTAGTTTATTAGAGCACTAGCCACCGCGCGCGGTTTTACCCGCGTAACTTTAGAACCCGTGGGAATTTTGGGATAAAATATAGCCTATAACCTTCCTCAAGAGTTGGGCTATCAAATACAAAAAGAATTTTTCAAATCCCACTTGTAGTTTCTGAGATTAGCGCGTTCAAACGAACAAACAAACAAAAAAACAAACTCTTAGTATAGATTATTAATTAGAGGTTATAGTATAGGTCATTTGCAACTTTTTTTCACAGACACTCATAGGTGGAACTGAAACATTATTGAGATATTTTAATTTTAGAGTTTATTTGAAAAACTCCTGGTTGTCTTGAAATTTTCGAATGTCCTCGTACTTAATTATGTATAGGCGTCAAATTTGTGCTTCTTACTGGTCACAATATGCTGGTATAGCCACTAGTTACTCTAACTCCTTAGAGAATATAGGAAAATGTAGGAAAGCCCACAAGATTGACTGCGGCTGTGGGCTTTCCTACATTGGTCAAACCAAAAGAAACGTATCAACCCGCGTAAAAGAACACATAGCTGATATTAAAAATCGAAGAGCTTCAAAGTCTGCAGTTTGTGAGCATTCCATGGACAAGCCCAACCACTACTTAAGGTTTGACTCTGTGAAAATTTTATCTAGAGAGAAGCATTACATTCCTAGAATGATCAGAGAAGCGATTGAAATTAAAAAACACCCTAATTTCAATAGAGAAGATGGTTGGAAACTATCACCGACATGGGACCCTATCCTGAAAAACATTAAATCTAACATCCAGCAAGCTGCACGACCTGTAACTCAAGATTCTGTCAGCTCGTTTTGTGTCAATCCCGAACGCTACGCTCGAAGACTGAGAAACAGATGGAGATGATGATGTATAACTTTTTTCAATCTATCAATCCGACGCTTGACACCTCAGTCGCTCGTGACCACGGGGTCTGAAAAGACACCGGAACGTCGAGTCAAAATTTAAAATGTAAATATACGCGATAAATCCTGTTAAAAAGTGTTTTATTTAATAGTATGAATCGCGAAAACTTAAGACAATATCAGTTTTATATTATATTGATAATAATTAAGGGATTTTTTTTAGTTAAAGATATCTCCGAAAGCAAGGGCATTGTTAGAAACGTTACCTTTTAAACCAACGCTGCGTCACGCGTGTCTACCCGCGTATTCATACAAAACTGCTACGGACGTCGCTACGCGCGTACGGTACGGATGTACGGCACGTGCCACGCGCGCGTGTGGCGTGGCTAGCTACAGCATGTACATACTGCACGCCCGTATATCGTGCATCGATTTTAATCGCAGTTTAGCCAAATAATAAGAGTTTAAGTATTTCATTGGAATGCCTATACCTACAAGCACACTAATGAAATAATAATAGATAATAATAATAATTATCCCCATTATTATTTCATCTACCGGCATCATCCCAAAGTCACTCCACTCAGCCCTTAAAATCCTGCAACTTCCCGCAAAAACTTACATCTGCAAAAATCTATCATCTTAGACACATATTCATTAGTACGTCGCTTCCTAAATCCAACCTCGCTTCCACTCCACCTGGAAGCAAATAACACTTCACCAAACACGCACACTTTACACACCGCACATCTCACTAATCACAACACATAAACACTCTCATAATTAATAATAGTATATCTTTTTTTCCTCTTTATTTCCTCTACAACAACTCAAGATTAGATAGCACAGTAATATACCTACACACAAATACAATTTTGCAGAGGCTGGAGCCTAACCTAGGATACCCTGTGTCTTAGGACTCCAGGCCTCCACCTTCGGAAAATTATATAAGATTAGGTTGTTTTAACATAATAATGCTCGTATTACAGAACGAGACTTAATACTCGTTTCACGTAAGCGTTGTTCACCAGCTGATTCTTGACTTGAGCTTTAGTCTTATTACAAAACAATTATCAAAACCAGATTACCTGAAACTAGTTTCAAATATCTGACTCAGTTGATACTGGTTTTTCTTTGAAAAAAATTTGTTTCCCATTACATTTAATAAAAAAAACTAATGGTCTGTTACGTTATACGCAACGTTTAGATTACAATGTCTTATAAATTGCGTTAAATTCTATATGATATATGACAAAATTGTCAATGTTTTGAATTATTTATCTGTTTTTCGATAGAAGCAGTACGGTTAAATTATAACTGTCGCTTCTTTTTACTATGAAAATATATTTATATTTATCACTCAAAAATAAAACGAAACGTAAAACAATCTACAGCCCCATGAATATTAGGCAATCCTGGACAGGTACCAATTTGCCCTAAATTATTAAATTGAGTCCAGACATTTTGCATAATTGGGCCAATAAATTAGATCTAGTTTTTCTCTAAGCCACAGTTCACAACAACACAAACTTAATTTGAAGTACGCTCAAGTATGGTAGAAAGCACACTCAAGTGAATACAGTTGTGAAACTAGTTTCAATCATTGGCATATGCATAAGTAAAGTTCTATAATAAGCGTGAACACAGTTCAAATCATTTAGTACTCAAGTGATATCTGATCATTGAATCTAGTATTAGGCAACGTTTTGTAATAAAGAAAGTCGTTGATACTAGTTTCAAAACTAGTATCAATACATGAGTACTATTCTGTAATACGACCATAAGAATTTTAAATAATAGTCTAATGGCGACAACACTGCAAGTAGTGTATGTGGTTTATTGTAATGTGTCAGCGTGAAATAAACGTGTTATAAATCATACGGACGTACATACACGCGTAAAGCCGGATTGGCTCTTAGAATAGGCAGGCTCTCTATTGAACCAACGGTCAAAGTAGATATTTGCCTCATCTATATGACATACTGTATAGAACCTTAAAAATAAATAAACATTCGTAAACAAACATAGAGTAAACAAACTCCGACAAAGCCTGAAAGCAGAACTTCTTTTATCTTCATTATTCGCGACTACCCACTCTCCTTATTGAATTTGTTTATTTACCAAAAAGCCTGATTTGTAAATGTATTTGGCTTTTCTTGATTTATTTATTTTTATTCGAAATATGGGATTTGGAGGTTGGAGGAAAACGGATATAGTTAAGTTATTTTCGATAAACGGATACCTAAATGAATACAGATAGTGTTTCTGGAAAGTGTTCCTTGAAATTCGAACAAAATTAACCATCATTTACTTTGAATTTGTCGCGATTCGAGCTTATTCAAGGAGTTTCTTTTAAACTTTCACGATTTTAACACATATATTTTTTTCTGCGGGCTGAATGATGATGATGATGAAATACCGACTTATTGAAATAGTCCTTTATCCTTTAAATAATCAGAGTATAAAATGGATTATTAAGAGAGTATTCATGCATGATATACCCAAATTACATTTTAAAGATATATTTTTTTGCGATGTTAGTGACAACGAGTAGGTTACTTGTCGTTAGAAAATAATATTTATTAAAACATTAGGTGTATTTATAACAAGTCAAAATAAAGATTTTTTTATTTTTATCTTATTTGTTGTTCTAGCTTCCGTTATTGCAACAACCAACACTTGTATAGACTTTTTGATACTAAAATTGAACGGTATTTCTTTAGTGCTTGTTAAAAAGGCTTCCGATGACCTAAAAACAGGTCAACACAGCACCTGTCTTCCGACATAAACTCTCAAAACACATATCACCTCACAGCACATACCTTTAATTGTTTAATATCCACGCGATAACCTGCCTAAGTACTTGGCCAAACCCGCTTGCACTGCGAGCGCTCGCTCCGTATATTTCCGGCGGAAATTAACAAATTCAGTAGATATTTCGTACCCTCGTTACCATTGCACAGATAATGCAAGGTTTGGATAGAGGAAATGATTTGTCACTTTTTATGTGGCAAAGGACGTTTATAAGAACACCTTCTTGTTCCGTTTTTTATCTATACAGGGTGACTGGTGGGTCACTTTTGAAATTCAAGGACGTGATAGTTTGAGACATGAAGAGAAAAAAATATAATAAAAAAAAGACATGTGGCACTCGGAGACTGCCGCGGTAAATCTATTGCATAGCATTTTTATCAACTTATGCAATTATAATTATTTATTTATTTCATTAATGCAGTAGTTTTTGATCTAATATGAAGTTCCAAAAGTTCCTATTAGATGGCGCTGATTGTTTATTAAAGCCCGCATGTAAAGTTACGAAATCAAAGTATCACCGCTGTGCCGGTCGGAGTGGGGGGTGTTAGGTTTTTTTCGTTACGGAATTTCTGGATTCGGTCCGCTCAAGACCCGCGATAGAAGCTATGCAATAGCTTAAAAATAAATACTAATTATTTACTGAGTAAACTTAACCGAAAGTTAAAGAATTGATTACGCAACGCATGGTTACGTTTGCGTTGGCAGCGATTGGCGTGCCAGGTCACGTGCCGCGGTTGACTCAGTTGTATGTAAACTAAATAGTAATAGTAGTTGAACAAATGTTGTTGGAATTGACATGGAGAGGCTGCCCGCAAGAAGTCATGCGTTAATTAAAATCAACCCTGTATTGCACGATATTATACTGGCGAAGCTACGTTCGACGCGGTCGGAACAAAGATGGGTGACCGCCGATCCTTACTTTGGAGGGCACGTTAAGCAGTCGGTCCCAGTTTTTATATACCTGTAAACAGTAGTCGTTAGGTTTGTCAGAAGCCAATTCAGCACCAGCACTGAGCCAGCTTGGTGGATAGCGGCCTAAACCTCCTCGTTACCCAGGGGAGAGACTCATAGCCCTGCAAAGGGCTGTCAAAAGGAGTTGTGATGATGATGATGATACTAAAAAAGTTGAAACTTGAGAATGACCCATGTGTTTCAATATCTTTGAAACCATATTTAACTGAGTATTATATATTTGTCAACAGGAGACGAGTTCGTGTACCGGGACCCATGGGGCGGCATCAGCCTGATGTTCGCCGCCAACCAGACCTCTAAGACGCTCATGCCGAATTCAACCTTCGTAAGTTTATGTTAAGTTATATTATTAAATGACATTATTTTTCAATTAAGACCTTTTAGATATTTGATATTGATCTTCAATTCGAGATCGGCATTTGGCAAAGATCTGTTTTACCTGCCATTTCAACGCTCATTACATTGAAAATTGACACGCATTCTTAGTCACATGGTAAAAATATGGAAAATATTTACTAATATAGGTAAAATGTAAGTTTTACACAAAAAGATGTTATTCTTTACTGTTTAACTTTGACGTGACAACAGGCAAAAATATGCAAACGTGGATAATTCGTTAATTCAACAAAATTTTGAGTTTATTTTTACGTTAAACTGTCATAAACCATTTGAAAAGAATTTGTAGATTAATCATTCAACCTTTAGGTGATCGTAAGTTTAGTGTTGTTGCTGTTTTATATTCGATCAATAAAGTTTAATTATTTGCTTCTAAGGTAAATGCAATGACTTTTTCTCAAAATACTAGCAGTGTGTCGCGATTTCACTTACTAGGAACGTAGCTGCTGTTTTTGTAAGAATTCTGAAATTAGTTGAAACAAACAATTCTCCTATTTATCTGTACTTAAATAATAAAGTTGAAAAGTTTGAACCCTCTCATCTCAAAAACTACTGATAGCATTTAAATTTAGATTTTTACTTCGAGGACAGATTAATAACCTAACTCGTGCGAAATTTTATTTTACTAAGAAATTCCAAAGCAATCACAAGTAGGTAACATGAGTAAAACCGCACGTTGCTGCTAGTAATTTTAAATAATTTAAATACACTATTTCGCTTATAAAACACCGAGTAAAAATACCAATTCATGTCATCAACTGCCTACAAGCAATGAAATACATTATGTAAGCGCTTCCATTGTATTTCCGTAAGATCTGCTCTAACAAAAAAACATGACTCTACACTCTAACTTGACCCATACATCAAAGAAAGCAAAACTAACACATAACTCACGTTACTCCACCACACCCCTGAAACCCTGGTACAGCAATAAATAACAGAAGCAATGAAGTGCGCCACATGTCTTCCACTTGTTGGCCAGTCAGGCGATTTGTTACCCAATTTCGGTGGTGACGTAACACTTTGGAAAAATCGGTTCTTATTGTTTCTGGACGCCTATTACTTAGTTGCTTTTGTAAGCAGAAATATAATGTCCCTATTCAATCAATAATTCAATCAACAACACAATGGTCCGTATTCGAGACTTCTTTTTCTATTTTAAGTCACTCTAAGAGGTTTCAAAATCAGTTTTGGATAGCAACTTTTGAGTGTGTAGTTCCCTAATTTGACATCAATAAGGGAGGACAAATGTCGATTTTATTTAAATGGGCTCAATTGACATTCTGAATATCGTCACATCGCGTCGGTGGCAAAGATTTGTCAGTATGGATAGAGTTAAAAGTTAAAATTAAATGCAATAAAATCAGGAAAAAGAGTTTATCAAACTCAGATAGATTTATCATATCAAATAATAATGGCAAAATGGGGTAATAATGACACGCATATAAAAATGAAGAGACAATTACATTTAACAGCATTTGTTTTTTTTTCTTGATAGTTTTATTATTTGATAAAACAGTAAATGCCACGTTTACTTTTCTCTACATTTACAAAAGAGCAAAATTCTTTTTTGGCTAGCTGAAACATAATGTTGTAAAATTAACATTATACTTTTAAAAAAATTAAAACCCAATTTTTGGTATTTAAAAGTGTGTTTTCCTTGTATTGCTTATATTATGCCCTTATATACAAACATTTTATATACACGCGAAAACATTATATTTACATACTTACATAACTCATTCTACAGTGGATAAATACTAGTTTAATTGCCGACACCATTACAAAAGTACCCACAAACTGGCAACAATGAACGAATGGCACACACGCCTCACAAATAACCAGAGAGGAAAAATAATGAGCGGGATCAGCAAAAACAGCAGTGTTGTCATTAATGAAGTGTCAGTTACGAGTTATTTATTATCTGTGCCTGTCAGTGAGTACTCGATAATGCGAGCAGCATTTTTGTAGCCGACGCGACGCCGGAATACTAAAGAAAGGACGCCTTAATCTTTTTAACCTATCATGGCGAAAAGGGAGATTGAATTTAATAAAGTTTTATGTTCTGTTTTTTGTTCGCTTTTTTGTGTTAGGAGTTTTTGGAAGTATGTTTAATCTGCTTGATTTTTGTCCGACTACGGTGAAGCAAAAAGGAGGGTTATGATTTCGACCTGTATGTATGTATGTATGTGGGTATGTATGTTCATCTGTCCCCTCAGAACTTCTAAACTAGTAATCATAATTGGACAAATGAGGTGTCGTTAGAAGCCTTAGGTTTAATTTACTACAGCGCTCACTAGGGGACTTAAAGTAAAGAACTAAAAAACCTTCGATATTGAAACCTAACATTAATTTAGATAGCATTCGTAACGTTAAACAGTTACACAATGTTAAATATTTGATCGTGTTCTAAATGTTTCAAACAGCATTATTTAAAAGGTCTTCGCTTAACTCTCCGTTCACCTTTTGTTAACCGCTGAAGGCTCGCGTGCGCCGCGCGCGCACGCAAACCTACACTTAAATAACAATCGAATGGTAACCACGTTATCATGGTTAAAGGTACGGGTATACTTTAACTTAACAATTGTTTTAAACTATCGCGGTTATTTTCACTATGATTTAATGTATTTACGGGATTCTTACCACGATTTCCGATTTTATTTTCGCACGTCCGATATTTCGATGCTGTTACAAGCACCATGATCGCGGACATCTGCCTGTCCGCGATCATGGTGCTTGTAACAGCATCGAAATATCGGACGTGCGAAAATAAAATCGGAAATCGTGGTAAGAATCCCGTAAATACATTAAATCATACTTTAACTTGGGGCTAATTAATTGAACATTTTTAAGACTAACGTATTTATGGAACTCTTAAAACTGGGCGTAATTCGATATTACGCCCAGTCGCCCAAAGAATCTCAGAAGAGTGTAATAACACTCTTTGTCTGAGATTTTGAAGCCATGAATTGAAAAACTTGACATATAAGTTTTTCAAGTCATGGCTTCAAAATCAGTTTTCTTAGTAGGTAATTGAATCATAATTTGACGACCGGCTGGTGTAGAGGTAACGTACATTGCCTTCTATGCCAGAGGTCGAGTCCCGGCGGCAACGGATATTTGTGTGATAAACACAGATATTAGTCGTCAAGTCATGGACCTTTATAAGTTTATTTAAGTTTATTTTCTGATAAAAAATATGTATTTATACAATATTATGTTTATATATTTCTTAAGTATATCAGTTAACTACTATCCATAACACAAGTTCTTTAAGAAACTTAATTTGGGCTAGATAATGTTGTGTGAGTGTCAGAAATATTTATTTATTATAATTGAAGTCCCTTAATTTCACATAAGGAAGACTTTTTTCACTCGCCATCGTCATCAACATTTGAATTAACACTAGAAACGGGATATTTAACATGTTTTTTAATTCTTTTGAGTCCTCGGTACAGTGGTGAAATATCAAAACCTCAAAATAAATAAAAACATGGTCCCATTTCTAAAATTAATTTGAATAGGAAAGACCTTAAACTAAGAGAATGAAAATGGAGTGTGAGGTCGACTTGACTCACAGTCAGCCCTTTTTCTTCTGAATCCTGAAAGCTTTCATGAAAGAAATCCCGCGATTTGAACGATAATACACTCTATGTCTTTGACATAAGAGCAATGCACGGGACATCTTTTATGAAAACGATTATACGCTCGTAGCCTGAGAAACAGATTGAGGTTATGATTGATAACTTTGTAACTGTCAACCTGACGTCCACCATCTCAGTCCCTTATGACCATGGCGTCTGTAAGTAAAGTCAGCGAGGCGTCGATAAAATAACGTTTTATTCGTTTATACTTTATTTATTTAAGAAAAGCTAGCCTTATTGTTAAGAAACTATTTCTTCATTGTAGGATTGTCCAAAAAAAGTCAAAAACAAATAATAACTAGGTACTTACCTTAATAATGTGTATTTTTTTACATAAAGGAAAGATATATTCAATACTTTCTCAAAGTTATGGACAGCTAGGAATCGATTTTAAAAATTCGTGTTTCATATGATATCGTCTTTTCAGAATCATATTCTATTACTGCAAAGGTGAGGTTCCATATAAATTTGAATCGAAATCGATTGAGTACTTCATGATAAATTTTAAACTTTTGAAAAAAAAATTTAAGTGCAGAGAATATTGTACATTGACAACCTCATACTTCAGCCAAAGTTTTGGACGTATAGTCTATTTTTAATCTCTCTTTTTAATAGCTCTGCATTCGTTTATTATTTCACACAAAAGTTTCACGTTTGTTATATAAAATTTACAAACTATAAATAAGATCAAGCAGAAACAATCTGTGCTTGAAAACATGAACAAAAGCCGATTCAATCGGATACGACAATAAATGCTCAGTCGTATTAAAAATACGTTTGTTCGTGAAATCTGATTTTCAATGATCGACTAGGGACGACCCTTTCCCGGTAGCGATTATACAAAGGCTATTTGAGTCACGAGTCAGACTCTAATAGAGGAGCTTTTGTTTATTTTATTTTATTTTATTTTATTGTTTTCGGAAAACTTACAGCTAGTTAAAAATATATACAAAATGCTTAGTTAAAAAAAGGCCAATTAAAAGTTTTCACAAATAGGTAGTAAAGTAATAGACATAAAAAAAAACTAAATACTTACAACAATTAAAACAGTAGACTTAAAAACATCAAACAAAACAAACACTAACTAAACACTACACTACAATTACAAACAACATACAAAAAGTTTACAGAAAGAGGAGAAAATAAGAAACACACACACAAAATCTATATACATACAGTTAAACAAAAACATTAAACATAACAAAACAGTCTATTTACAGTAGATATAACAATTATATAAAAGCACTTTAAGAAAACAATATTAACAAAAATGAGAAGCCCTAAAAACAAAAAAAAAAAAACAATAAAAAAACCTACGCACAAAAAACCCAAAAGTATAACTATCAAAAAAACAAGAAATTAATTTTATGCATATTACTCGACAATACCTAATCTAACTCAGTAAAAAAATTGACTGAAAGGGATTAGCTTTTGCTCTTGTAATTTTCAAAGAAATGCAAAGACAAAACCTAGTACTGTATAATACATATTCACTCAAATAGATAAGCTTTTGTCGAGATGAAAAGTAGGTATATCTTTGTGTGATATACATTGCGATGAAAGAGATAAGCTACGAGAAGGGCTCCCGCACCGGAAGGCGGAGCCGGTACGGTTAGGTGCGACGACGAGCGCAGCGAGGAGGAGCATGTTAGGTTGCATATAGTTATACACGTGCGCGAGCCGAGCGAGCGAAGCGAGCGGTGCCGCGGCAGCGGCCGGCGAAGCGTTATAAACCTGGTCTGCTATTATAGTCAACCCTGAACAATCCCGACATGGTCAAAAGTCAAACGTTAAGTCTTCAAAATAACGATGGTCATAATGCATGCACATTTTATTCCTATATTTGAAAAACAGAACAATTACCATTTAAGTATCAAATTGAAGCTAACGATCGGTAAATATCGATATCAAATGGGATAACTTTTGTTGCTGCAATGTTAAATTGAAGTTATCTCACAAAGTCTACGCGACTTCTGTCAATTTCTGTACTAGAATAGATTAGGGATCCGGCAAGTTTTTGTCATACCAAAACTAAGCCAGTTCAGTTTGCACTTTCACTCTAATGGAGAATAGCCTTTGTAAATACGCTGCCCGGAACGTTCTGTAAATTGAAATTTAAAATTGGAATATTTTTTTTAGACTTATACTGAACAAACTCTTAGCTTTGTATATTAGCGTTAGCATATTACCACGCCTATCTTAGTGAACTACGCTGTTTGGACCATTGGGGTAATCAAGCTATTGAAAGGGACAGCCAAATAGTTATATTCGAAAGTCTGTATATTCGAAGTTATCGTCGGAACTACAGAGAAGATTATCATTAAGAGCGGTGCAGTAAAATTAAAAATAAATTCAAAAAAGTTTTATTTATCATAGGTTTGCAAAATAAATAAATAATGAATGTCAAACGGTAGATGAGGGCTGCGCGACGTGGAGAATCTTGGGGGAGGCCTCTGCCCAGCAGTGTGCGTCTCACGGCTCACGAAGATTTTGATCGCCCATTATCCTTCAATATGGCTACCCACTTCTTCTGCTTTAAGAAACGAAATGAATTTTAGAACCCTAGGTAGACCGAGAGGAAAACAGCCGGCGAAAAAAAAACCTCTTGGCACCCATTTATTAAAAGTGCTAAAGGTAATTCTAAACTAACAAGTGTCTAAATTTATTACAATCACTATCACTATGTAATAAGCGTTAACCCTTAATAAGCGTTTCGTTAAAGGTCCGAGTGACTTTCTCTTGGTGGTAGGATCCATTCAGGATCCGTTAGGCTAGCGCCTCCCTTCATATAAATCTGCCGCCATATATTACCGAAGTCGTCGTGGCGCCATGGTTACTGTGCATATCAAACGATATCGCAGGTTAAGCGCGCTCGGTGCGGCCGGTATTAGGATGGGTGACCGCCGACCATTCATTTCTCACGGCTACTTCCGTGCTTCGGAGGGCACGTTAAGCAGTCGGTCCCGGGTGCTGTATACTTGTATACAGTAGTCGTTAGGTTTGTCAGAAGCCATTTCGGCACCCTGAAATATTTGACATCCACCAACCAGCACTGGGCCAGCTAGGTGGATTACGGCCTAAACCTCCTCGTCACCCAGAGGATAGACTCATAGCCCCGCAGTGGGCTCATCACACGGAGTTGTGATGATGATGATATATTATCGGTCCGGCGATTATGTGTTCCGGCAATATTTTATGAAGCACACACTCTTAGGAAAAAACTTGTTATTTTCATCTTCGACATCATCTTCACTTACCATTAGGTGAGACTAGGGTATGCCAACTTTTTTTCTAAAAATAAAGTATATTTGTGTCTGAAAAGAATATCAGAATTTTTCTTAAGTTTTCACGATTCATAATTTAAATATAACTACTTTTTAACCGAATTAGGTGGTCACGAGCACGGGTTCTGCAAAGACACCGAAACGTCGAGTTAAAATGTAAAATATAAATTATACGCGATTAATCCGGTTAAAAAGTAGTTTTATTTATATCAGAATTTATTTTTATTTTTAAACACATATTTTTAGAAAAAATATGTCTTCTTGCATTAATTAAAGTTTATCATTAAAGTGTTTAGCTTTTTATGTTGAAAACAGTATTTTGTATACTTTATTTTTGTTCAACAGTAAACAGTATAATGTAATCAAAAACAGTATAATACTGTTAAAAACAGTATGGTTGGCAACCCTCTGTGAGATTGAGGTCAAACGCGGGTTAAAAAAATGTGAGTTTTTAAATTTTTTAACAAGTATAACAAATATCGGTATTAAACCAGATAGGCAAGGGGTTACCCTAAAGTACGATGCGATGAATCGAAAACGATGTCAATTCGATTAAATTTGATCGATGATGTTTCATTTCGAACTCGAATTGCAAATGGCGGCTCTTTTATAATATCAAGTCAAAGAGCATTTAATGCTCCGGTTGTATTTTTATTGCAGCTTGGATGAAATTTCGCCTTTATTGGGATCGTAAAAGTTTAATTGTATGTTTTATTTACTCACTAGTTGTTTCCCGCAGCTTCACTTGCGTGTTTTGTAAGATACGGTAAAAGTATTCTACGAGGTATTCCTAGAGGTACAAACGTTCATTCATCGTTACAAATATTCACATCATAGCATGATCTTTTTGTTTGTTTGAATGCGCTCATATTTCTGCATCTGATAGACATCTATAGATGATAGAGAAATTTCAACAGGATCGAAAGTTACGTAGCCAAAATCACGTGTGACTGCCAGTTTACAATATTATTAGGATAGGAAAATTACACATATTTTGGTAATAGGTACTTAAGTACTTACTTAGAAGTAACTGCGCAGCGGAGACGCAAAAGAAGGCACTTGAGCCACCCGGCCGCTTCGGCTAAAACGATACTTCACGATGTGAAAGCCTACTATTAGCAATATCATATGCTTGATAGTCTTGAGTATGTATCACACATAACAAATACAAAGAAAGTCTTTTCTATGTGTGAGGTTATGAAAAGTTGTAGCATTATTGTTACTTTCTATCTGTACGTGTTCTTCTAATAAAATGGAACGTCGTCGCTCTGTCTGTAAGTTCGAGGTACTCTAAGAATAGTTATCGGGGCTAAATCTAAAGGCTATGAAATATCACGATACAAGATTTACGAACCGAATTATGACTTTTTTTGTCAGGAGAGTTTTTTTATTTTTTTTATTTTTATTTTATTCGGGAAACAAACAATATTTTAACACAATAATATAAAATAATATAACTAGTGATACAAATCAATAAAGTTTCCACAGTTAGGAATCAATAAAGTTTCCACAGTTGGTAAATATATCAATGAAACATTTCAACTGTAAAGAAATCATTACCTGTAATCTCTTTTCTGAATGACAGAAGTTAAGAGAAACCTGAATCACCAGAGTATATTTTAGTACTATAACCAATCGACCTGGCTGATTCCACGAGTCCAAAACACTAGGTAGTGAAGCAGAATTTTCGTGGGTTGATACGCAGCCCTCCCTCCCTTCTATGAGGTGCAGCGAAAATAACAAACACACTGCAACCCACTACCAACATATAATGATCTTGCTAATTCCACGAACTTATAGAAGGCAGGGAGGGCGGTGCATCAATCCACGAAAGTTCTGCTTCACCAGTGTTTGTAGTCGTGGAGTCAGTCACTTCCGACATGTGTCTTGCTTCAATCGCTTCTTCAGGGTGCAATAACTTAAAATTTCGATGACCATAGTTTAGGAATCTTAACTATATCAAGGCAACTTGTTAATGGCAGCTGAACGTTTTATTTTCGTATTTTAACACCAGATTGAATTGACTATAACAGCATGTTTTGTTCCAGCGCGTTCTGGAGCCGTCCTCGTTCTCGCTGTCGGCGGACCGGCGCTTCCTGCTGCTCGCGCATAGCGTACAGCGCCTGCACAAGTACTCCCGCCTCGCCAGATACACCGTCTACGATGTGCTTACCACGTGAGTTAATATAATTATATTACACATACATAACTTCACGCCTGAGTCCCGGGTAGGCAGAACACCAAAGCCTATAAAAACCATCTGATGTCACGTTTAACAAATTTTGAGGTATTATTATGATGAAGAGAGACTATTTCAGTGACAGGGGGTTAGCCTATCGCACACAAAAACGCCAATAAAACCTCCGACCCTTAACCGACTTTTACAGTATGCCCGGGAAAAAAAGCAAATGTTGATATAATTGCTGATATCGTGTTAATGGACAGATCATCGTCCAAGGTGTTTTTGCGGTAATGACAGAAACCTCGTGAAAGCCGAGACCGAAAACCAACGCGAGTACTTGAACTTTGCAAGAGGTGACGAAAATATGGGAAGTTATGTCCACCGAAAACATAAAAAAAAAATGAAAATAAAATCCCCAGAAAATCACACCAACTACATGGCCCCAAAGTAAACATAGCTTGTGTTATAGGATACCATGTAGCGATCAGGGGGAAACCTAGGATATAAATAGATAAACACCCAGACACGAAACATTTTTTTTCTTGTTCCGTGCGGTAATCGAACCCGCAACCACTGGCGTCTGAGGCAGACAGGTTTACCCCATCGCCAAAATAGTCATTGCAGTTGTAATATCAGCAAATTCAGTTTGACCCCAGTCAACCGGTTCGACACCTTAGCAGAATAAGGAGACTCACTTACATCTTCAGACATCTTCGTCATGTAGCTGATGCAAAATTAATAAACTGCATTTATACAGCGCTCTGCCAATCAGTCATTGCATATGGTATAACATCATGGGGAGGTAGTGCCAAAGGTTGCATGATGAACGGGGGGAGTGCTCAGCGACTTATTTTGAAGGTATCGTTCTGCAAACCCAGACTTTATTACCCAGTACGGCGATTGTACATCCTGGGTACTGTCTTACTGAAGCACAAAATCATTGGTTTTGATAAAGATAACCCTAGTCTGTCCCAAAGGAGACACCATGATATCTGATACCAGAATTAAATCTGATACAAAAACATTTTTTGCACGTAAATTCTTTAACTACAGTGAAGCAAAATTGTATAACAGAAAACTTAAAATATATACTCTACGCAAAACTGAAACAAAATTCAATTAACCAACTGGCTTAAATCAATAGATTACTAAAAAACTGAAAATATTTTTGAACGACTACAAATGATCGTGGCATCGTGGTCACTGTGTGTATCATACGATATCTCAGATTAAGCAAGGTTTGGTGCGGTCGGTGCTTGGATGGGTGACCGCCGACCATTAATATCTCACGAAGACTTCCGTGCTTCAGAGGGCACGTTAAGCAGTTGGTCTCGGGTGCTGTATACTTGTATACAGTAGTCGTTAGGGTTTATCAGAAGCCACTTAGGCGCCCTGAAAATTCTGATATCCACCACCCAGCACTGGGCCAGGTTGGTGGATTATCCTTTAGATATACAGCGTTAATAAGCTGCAGCGCAGATGATGCACCATTTGTGATGAATTGCGTGGGATTGATTTCTCTGCAAGTTATTAAATAAAGGGGGAAAACGCGGGCATAGTTACTTATTAAAAACTAATGTTTATCATTCAATAAAGCCAACAACTTTCGGCCAGTTGTAGAAATCGCTTAAAGCGATAAGACCACCCACATTGTCATCGATAATATTGTTAAAATGTTTATTTTTAAGTTCTGTGGCAATAAAGAACATTAATTGTTATTTGGCATCTTAACAACTACACGCATTTTTAGGCGGAAAAGATCCGACAATCGGACTAGTCGGTCGGGGATCAGGGCAAGAGAGACAGAAGCCGGCTAACTATTCGGGCAGTCTCGAATTCTATTAATTTCCGTCTTCTTTATTAATTTTCAAAATTCTGTCATTCTGAGGCCATGTTAAGGAAATATTTCCAGAAACTGATTTTGTTTTAAAACTTTATTGAACACCATAAGTAAGAAAATAGAAGGTCGTAGAAAAAAAATAAAAGAGGACGTCCTACGTGACGTATTATTATAAATGCGAAAGTTCGTGAGTATGGATGGATGTTTGTCCTTCGTTCACGTAAAAACTGGTGGACGGATATGTATGCAATTTGATACAGATATAGATTATAATCAGGAATAACAAATAGGATACTTTTATCTTGATATTCCAGAGGAATTGGAAACTGCGCGGAAAGCTGCCAATTAAGATATATTTCAGCAGTAGGGTTTTTCAGCTATTTTGGCTGCCTGAAAATTTTGACATCAACCACTCTGCTCTTAGCCAATTGAATGATTTACAACATATTCCTCCACGCCACTTAGATATCCTGCAACGTGATTATTAAAAGGAATTATTAATTTTATCATATCCGTAATAACTATACAGGGTGTTTTCGTTAAGACTGAGCATCGTTTCAAGGTGGCACAAAAGCAGTGTTTATTACTGGCCCAATTCAGTCTAGAAAAAAGTAATGAGCTTTCGAATTTTTCGATTTATTTTGTTAAAATATTTCTGAACACAAAAGTACTTAATGGATTTGTTTGTTTTTATACTTAGTTTTCAGTTCAATACCTAAACTTCTAAAAAAAGGAGTCACATGGTGTATGGTAATAATAAATGAAATTAAATTTGAGTTTTGTCAAAAACGTTAAAAATAAATAAAAAAAAACAAGCAATTGAGCTATATAATTACTTTTCATCTTTTTGTTTTGCATATCAACCCTGAAACGATGCTCAGTCTTAAGCAAAAAAGCTTCAACTCAACGCAGCATTAATGAAATAAGTACTTTGTTTCCTCGACGGCCCTATTATTACTTCGGTTACAAAACATAATAAGGTTATGATACAAATATGTGCTTAGCAACGCAAGAGATATATCGGTCACTCATCTATCTACTCTACAAATAAATCACGAATACTCCTCTAGGCTATTCCAAATATGTTTGCATAGTTGATGGCGAAGTTGCCGACAAAGCAAATAACAAGGCGTCGCAGGATTGAGTTTCTGTGTGGTGCAGAATCATGGTTGTTAGCATAATTTTAGTTATACTCCATGTCAAAAGAGGGACTATTCTCAAGTTTTCGGTAAGACTGTGACTATTTGAAGAAGTTTTAAAATGAATTTTGTCGTGTTAAATAGTCTTTTAACTCGATTTTTCGGTGTTTTACCGACAGTGGATTAAATTTCGGTCATTAATTTGCTTCATTTTCATGTTTAACTTAAGACAATTTTGAGCCGTATTCAACTTTAATCTCTCTAATTTTAAGACTCTCTAAAATCAAACTCAGAGGCTTCGAAATCAGTTTTCCACCGACTTCAAAAAGGAGGAGGTTCTCAATTCGTCTGTATGTTTTTTTTTATGTTTGTTACCTCATTTCTTTTGACTATGTTAACCGATTTTGATGATTCTTATTTCATATGATAGAGGATACTTTACAGATTGCAGGTTGCATATTAATTCTCTCGCGCTCTCGGTTTTTTCAACAAATTTACTTTTTTGTTTCATATATAAAATTAAGTTACTCACTTTACCAGGTTTTCTTATTATACATTTAAAATTTCTACGTACTTAATTGGTTTTCGCGTGTGAGTACTGAGAAGATATCGACTGTAAATCCGTAAATGGTTGCAAGAATTTCCCCTTACGTACTTAAGTTAGTATTAAAAGCTGTGGATTTTGTTGAAAAATAAATAAGTATTAAATAACCGAAAAAATGTGATAAATAAAAATTACCCGGCCAGGACACGCACCTGAGACCCCTCGTTTGCCGGACGAGTGTTCTTCCACTGAGCTACCGGGGCTGTGGAACTTTTATTTATCACATTTTTTCGGTTATTTAAGAATAGTTGAGCATTATAAATGCAAAAACTTTATTAAATAAATAAGTATTGTTACGTTAACCCTTTCTTATAAAATTATAATCCACGGATGCGCTCATGTAAATCCGATCCTGTCACAATATTAGGATAGGATTATTAGTTTATCGTATATGTTATTCACCCTGTGCGCAAAATTTCTGCTCAATCCAACACAAAGTTTTACCGTTCAAGGATAATATGTAATAGGTTTTATAATAAAATACCTATTAGAAGGTTAGAATAAGGAATAAGTATCATTATACAAAAAGCAATCCCCAAGTTACTTAAAAAATTGAGTTCATATAAAACAGTTGCATATTTTACGTAAAAAAATACATTTAAAATTAAATTTTCAGAGAAAACGTTCCATTTTGTATTAAACCACTCTAATTTTCAAAACGAGCAGTTTAACACCCAACTTCCACTACCATTCACATATATCCTATAAATATTATGTTAAAAACTAAAACACGCAACTTTGCAACCAAACTTTTATTGAATTTTTTTCTTCTCATAAAACCTAGAGTTTAATATCATCTACGCCACTGAATATTTTCAAAATTGAATTCATTTTTTTTTTTACTTTGGGTACCTATATGATACTCATGAACGTCAGAACATAACCTCGGCTTTAGAAGAGGAACTAAAAGATTTTCCTGTAAAAGTCGACTAAGGGTTAAATATCGCGTACTCCAGAATGAACCCCCTTCATTTCCCGTCAGGAAAGTCACTTCAGGTCGCCCTACTTACGAACAACCTGTCGCTCGCTGATGCACGGTTAACAACGATATTTTAACGTTGCTGTTAAAGTGAGCGCTGATAACGAACATGTCACGGTAAGGAGCAAGGATGTGACTTTGTTGTGTCGTGTTTTGTGTCAGGGTTGGAATGTTTGAAAGGTTTTATCGTTGTGTTGCATTTGAGATTTTAAGTTTAACTCAATTTCACTTGACAATAGTTCAAGTTGCGGTTAAAGATAAAGACTCGGGTTTAGTATGGCCATAATAATATTTACTCGGTAATTAAGGCAGGAATATGCATATTTAAGAATTCAGAGTTTCAAAGATAATGACTGGTTCCTTTATCTTTAAAACTCTGAATTAATAAGAAAGATATTAAAAATATCTTTCTTATGAGGTTCTTATACACATTACACATAATTGAGTTAAGTAGGTAATAAGAGATTTTCCACAGGATTTTTCCATGTTTAGCTTTAATTAAATAAATAATGCAAAAGTTGTATTAATAAAATTTTACAATTAAAAAAATATTCACTAGTCGGTTACTACACAAAGACGCGTATAGTGATATTTTTTAAAATTCACTTCATGTTTATTACAAAGTTTAAAATAAAATATGCAGTTAAAGACAGTTTGAAAATATTAAGTGAAATTCAAAAAATATATAATTTCGAATAGTCGCAGATACTTTTTTTAACTTAAACCACATTCTTAATAATACTAAATTTAAAAACTAATAGATACGTTATAGAAAACTTACAAACGCTGCGAAATTTGATACATTTGAAAGTGAAAAACATATCGTGAACTAATATTTCGTGATAAAAGCGAATGGAATATAATGAAATTCTTGAAAAAAATGGAGTGAAGACGTAGCTTGAACGGTGTACACAAAAAAAAACACAGATAAGCTTATTTCTTAAACATTCATTGTAAAAACGAAAAAAATCCCCGTGGAATAACCTACGCGGCTCAAACCGAGACGTTTAAATGCCGTAAAAAGTAACGTAGGACCTAGAATAAGACCCCCAGCAACAAGTTTGATAGTGGAGACGAAAAATCGATAGTAAAAGTGTCGAACCTGTGACACAGTTGTGACACTTTTTAGTTTGAGAACATAAAACTTTGGCCAGGGTTGACGTTCATTATACAAAGTTTTAATAGTGAAGTGTTGTGGAAAGTTCAAAATTAAAATTGACTTGGGAAACAAAATTTTTAACGGAATAATGTTTTATATGAGTTCAGTATAATCAATGAAAGTACCCAGCTTTGTAATATCGAATTCTTTAATCGATCTAAAAGTACTAATACATAAAGTTAGGGGGTATGTTTATTTGAAACTTCTATACTTTTAATTTTTTGGCCAGATTTTAGTTTGCTTGTGATAGCCCAACACTCTATAAAGGTCATAAGTTATATTTTGTCAAATTTAGCAACGTTTAGCGTGGGCGGCAAGGCTTTGCCCTTGCTTAATATCACTACAACGATATTGATTCGCAAAACAACCAAAAAAGAGACCAATGACACTGTAATGGAATTAAAATTGTGATTGATAAAATGTAGTTGCGATTTCGAACTAGAAATTCACCAAATTACATGCAAACTAAATAACGTTAACAATGCTAATGCGAAAACAATCAATTTTGCCTACAAACTCTACGCGAACAGACTTTCTCGACTTAATTGTAGGTGCAATTAACTAGTCGGTTGAAATTCAGTTAGCTCAACAAATAATTGACCAAATTAGAATATCCAATTATACAGCTTCATTAAACGAAGCTGCAAGGTTTCAATTTGTTGAACTGTTCGCTGGACGCTAACTAAGTAATGCCGCTGATGTAACCTAGAGTTACAAAAAAACGTCTAGTTGCTTTTGACGCTCTGAGAGTGACAGCGGCGCGGGCAGCGATTCCCACGACACGATACTTGAGTATTGAGTTTGTATGTAACCGCGACAAATCGCTCTCACGCCCGCTGGCGTCGAGAACGGCCCAGATTCCCCGCGTTGCTATCGCTCTCGCCGTCACTTCCGTCCAGTTTGCAGCCTGATGCTGATCTGAGCGCCAAAAACGTATAAACTGCTGGACGGATTTTCGAAGCTGTTTGGTAATCGAAGAAGTTTCCATGGAAAGATAAGATCTTAGGTTACGATTAATTATACGAGTATTGAAAAAAACAGACAATCACACCAACTACATGGCCCCAAACTAAGCAGAGCTTGTGATATGGAATACCATGTACCGAACTAAGGGGGAACCTAGAATATAAATACATAGATAGATAAACACCCGGCCCCGGTACATATTTATTTTGTCTTGTTCCATGCGGGAATCGATCCCGCGACCACTGGGGTCTTAGGCAGACAGTGTTACCCCATCGCCAAAGAAGTCGTCAAAGTATGATGATTGAATGATGATTAATTATAAGATGAATACCATAGTTATATAAAAAGTATAGCGACAACCTTAAATAAAAAAATTAAAACCAGTTTTTATTGTTTAAAGAAATATTCTAAATAATGTAGAGAACTTTTCAATACTTCTTGTTTGTTCCTGGTTTTTAACCGACTTCAAGAAAAAGGAGGTCATCAGTTCGCCACGTATGTATGTAATTTTTCCAGAACTGCTCAGTTTTCGAATATGTTAGTATATATCAGCGTCTGAACAAATGTGCCAAATTTCAAAAGTGTATGTATGAATGTGTGGTACATCAAAGTGACTTTATTTTAGACAGAAGTTATCGTTTTTATTTTTTACTTTTTAGTTCAATTTTAAGGTCGGTTTTATTTTTTTAGAATATTTTATGTAACCTTCTGTATAATCAGTAATGACGTCACACACAGTATTGTAAAATGTGTATTTTATTTATATTATTTTATATTGTTCGTTTTAATGAGTCATATGATATGAACGATAATTTATGAAAGTGATCTTTAAAAAGACCCATTGTATAATAATTGCCTGTTTGCAAAGATTTCCTTTAGCCGTATAGTGTTGTTTCTTTTTTATTTAATACTAGCTGCTGCCCGCGACGTCGTCTGCGTGAACGCTATGCAGCACCAAACGCACCTACGATTATAACACTGCTAGCGTGATAATATGTAGCCTATATGTTGACCCGACTTCTTAACTATCTTCATGCCAAATTTGAAGTAAATCCATGCAGTACTTTTTGAGTTTATCCCGGAAAGACAAACAGACAAACAGACAAACAGACAAAAATTCTAAAAACTATATTTTTTGTTTCTGTTTCGATTGTAGATCATACCCCAAGTATTCTTTTAAAAAAATATTCAATGTACAGTTTTGACTTTCCTACCATTTTATTATATGTATAGAATACAATTTTATTTATAGATATTCTAGATTTCATCTATCTATAAACTTTCTAAAATGTAGGAACAGCAAAATAAAAAAAGTCTTCCAGAATACATAAGTTCTTTAAATCGGATTGCAAAACACATACTCTGTACCTTTATTATACCCTTTTTTTTGACTGGAGGAAAACGTGCTATCACGTCCCCGACCGCCCAAGGGGGAACGGCGGGGTATGTGGGGATGATCCGGCTGAAGGCCTAACCGACCCACTAAAAACCTCCAGGTGTACCTCATCCGCCATAGATGGAGCTCACGGTATTGGCATTATCCGCGAGCTCCGGCGGGTTGCGCTCAGTCTGAGCCGAGCGCCCTCCGACGTCGGAAATGGTCCAGTACACAAGACCATTTCCCCACCATAGCCTTTGTAGCCGTATCAGGTCCCCTCACCTGCTACGGCTGGCTATCGGGAGGGAGAAGGTGAGCGTATCTCCTTCTCCTTCCCCCCCTTCGCCACCTTTATTATACCCTAGTATATCCATAAAACGCGGTTACATTCAGAGGAAGTTAATTTCATATTGTTCAGCAACCCTACAGTATGCCTTTAGGCTGTAATTACCCGTTTTCCTCTCCAAATAATCGTTTAACTGAACCTATACTAATATTATTGTGAGTTAAGCAAGAGGATATATATGTAAAGGGTGTTTTATACGACGGTTGTTATCAATAAAGGCAGTGAACGCAAAATACTGAGGCTTGGTTTAGAAGTTAGACTGTTTTTCTATAATTATGGCCAAGATAGAACTTACTGTTTTGTTGCAAATCGCAAAAAACTCTTTCTTTTGACGTTCGACCTTGAATAAACAAAATCGGTAAAGGGGAAAGATGGGGAACTTTCAAGTATATTTATATTTTAAACAATCTTACTGATTTCCAGCTTGGTGGGAATTAATGTAACCTCAAATGTCTCAATTGATCGGGCTATGTCCTATACGAATATTGATTAAAAATTAAAAAAAAAGACGTGTGGCACTCGGAGACTGCCGCGGTAAAGCTATTGCATAGCACTTTATATCAACTTATGCAATTATAATTATTTATTTACTTTATTAATGCAGTAATGTTTGATCTTATATGAAGTTCCACAAGTTTCTAGTAGATGGCGCTGATTGTTTATCAAAGCCCGCATGTAAAGTTATGAAATCAAAGTGTCACCGCTGTGCCGGTTGGAGTGGGGGGTGTTAGGTTTTTTTCGTTACGGAATTTCTGGATTCGGTCCCCACGCTCAAGGCCCGCGATAGAAACTATGCAATAGCTTAAAAAACTTATTGATCTGTTGCCTTAAGTGTATTTCATCATAATTCTTTGTAACGAGCCCATTGCAGGGCTATGAGTATCTCCTCTGGGTGACGAGGAGGTTTGACATTAAGCCACCAAGCTGGCCGAGTGCCACTCTATAACTATAACTTCATGTTAATAGTCATCCGGGACCTGATCTTCTGATTTCATTTTTATATTCTTATTTTTATTCATGCTCTTAAACGATACCACTGTATGGCATATAGATATTTTATCATCATCACAACTCTTTGTAATGAGCCCACTGCAGGGCTATGAGTCTCTCCCCTGGGTGACGAGGAGGTATAGGCCACAATCCACCAAGCTGGCCCAGTGCTGGGTGGTGGATGCCAGAATTTTCAGGGCGCCTAAAATGGCTTCTGAAAAACCCTAACGACTACTGTATACAAGTATACAGCGCCCGGGACCGACTACTTAACGTGCCCTCCGAAGCACGGAAGTCGCCGTGAGAAATGAATGGTCGGCGGTCACCCATCCAAGTACCGACCGCACCGAACGTTGCTTAACCTGTGATATCGTTTGATACTCACCGTAACCGCGGATCCACGACTACTTCTTGATATTTTATAATCTTGTGAAAAATTATAATTTCACTTTTTATGGAAGCTTCTTAGATCTTGTCCATTACTATTTAGATCTCTCCATGTCCTTAACTATTCACTATTGAATAACCCTTGAAATAAGTCTTGCTTACATTACTCATTTTTCATTTGAATAGAATAGAATAGAAATACATTTTATTGATAGACACAACAATTCCATGCTGGACTGGTAGCGAAAGAAAAACATAGAATGTGCCAGCTGCTTCTTTTCCCGGGCATACTGTAAAAGCCAGTTAAGGGACAGAGGTTTTAAAGGCGTTTTTGTGGACGATAGGCTGACCCCCTTTCACTACAATAGTCTCTCTCCATCTTTATAATACCTAAAAATTCGTCAAACGTGACATTAAATGGTCTTGTAACCTCTGGTGTTCTGCCTACCCCATAATGGATACAGGCGTGACGTTATGTATGTATGTATAACAATAACATAAAAAAACTCATTTTAAAAACAAACGTACTTTCTTAAAATATTACTGAAGTCAATTCAATTCAATTTAAATCATAAAACTCAGATACACTTCAATACATACACTTCAATAAAATTTCAACTTCATTAATCCTGTCAACAATTTCAGATGTGATATTGAAACGTCTCGAAACGAACTTGAATTTTCTAATGTAAGTCTTTTAAGTATCAATTTTAAAAACTTGGTATTAAAAATTAGAAGCCAACTTATGCCTTTAAAGCCCCCTAAGAGTTCCCTTCTTAGGAAGTCTTAAATTTAGAAAAGAAATCGTCTCAATTCAGAATCTGAATACACACACAATCCTGGTAAAATGAGTTTCTCTACACAATGAACCAAACACAGGTACAACAAAAGTAAACAATTTTCTATTCAAATCCCCATATTTCCGAGGCCCGCATATTAAAACATGATTACCAACGTTACCCCCCCCCCTGTCTTTAACCGTCCGGTCAACGTGATAAATTGCCGAATTTCATTCAAACTTCATCTTCCTGTGCTGCTGACGGTACGTGGGAAGAATAACTTACATGTATGTTTAAAATGTTATTTAAATAGAAGTTATTTTGGCAACGCTACTGCAGTTAGTTATATTGGCGTTTTGGTTTAGTTTGGTTGTTTCATTTTTATGGTTTATACATTCACCGGAAAAAGTTTCTATATCTATATTATAAAAACATAGATAAAGGATAAGTAACATACCTATACGTACATTTTGAATATATACATATTATAAAAACATACTAATAATTGACGTCTTATTCATTTGAATGGGGTCTCAAAATGTGTTTGTATAAAATGTTAAATCCAGCAATAACTGTATTTTTCAAATTCGATCGTTTGTTTCATAGATGAACTCTTCAGCCTTTTTAGTATTCTAAGGGCGATTTTGGCAAAACAATTTGCATCTGGAATCTACAAGTGCCAATGCAATAATTTAGGTACTAACCCAAAATATGGAACCCGAAACCACCTATCGAAGCCAACGCGAGATGAAACTCAACTTGTGTATAAAATTGTAATAGCACATCAGCACCCTCTATAATGAATTGTAGTCTATATCTGGTAATTTTGTTTATTTCTACTGTTAATCAATCATTATCACATCACAACTCCGTGTAATGAGCCCACTGCAGGGCTATGAGTCTCTCCTCTGGGTGACGATAGGCCGTATAAATCCACCAAACTGGCCCAGTGCTGGTTGGTGGATGTCAGAATTTTCAGAGAACCGGTATGACTTCTGATAAATCCTAACGCCTACTTTATACATATAGGAGAGAACGGCTATGGTTGTGTCACGGGTTGTTTGTCTCACAACGGCCATAAAAAAAATGACACCTCAGATGCTCAGGTGAAGCGGAGAGGAAGGTGTCGCTCTAGCACTTCTTCGGCGCTTGTTTATAACCTTTGTGACAACCATCCCATGTGACAACTATACCCGTTCTTCCCTATACAGCGCCGAAGCAAGGTCGGCGTTGTGAGAAATAAATGATTTGGCGGTCACCCATCCAAATACCGGCCGCACCGAGCGCGCTTAACCTGCGATATCGTTTCATATGCACAGTAACCACTGCGCAACAACGACTTAATCAATATCTAATTGTAGTTGGTCAGACAGGTCTCCTAGTACAGATACCGATCTCTCACATAGAATTACGATAGAAAATGATATAGATTTGGAATAAAACTGTTTTGTGCTCGGTTAAATTGTAAATAATTTCTATTTGAGAGAAATCATTAAAGCGATTTTTGCATTTTCTTTGATTTTATAAGTATAGTGTGTCTTGAAATAAAAATCCTAAATAACAAGATATTAAAAATTTTTAACTTGACAACTCTAAATATTCAATTTCTCAACTTCATTTCACTGAACTTAAGTGCAACTATAAAAGCGTAACGAATTGAAAATTTCATCCAATTTCCGCATTGCGGTGTAGATGCAGGGTGTTGTAGATTGTTGTAGATCGTGTGGCAGGTTGTGTTGCAGGCTGTGAGAGGTTTATCCTCTTGATACATGTAATGCTATTAATAAAGGAGCATTTTGCCCCGAGCTATGTCACGATTGGAAACTTGGATTTGAACTTGAGAGTTTTCAGCGCAGAAGTGCTGCAAGAAAAAATACTTCGTTAGTGTCACAATTATTTTCTGTAAATCTTTTAGGAACGATAGGGCGAAATCTTCTAGTGTATATTTGAGGTAGTTCATAAAATTTCGATGCACATATCGGCCCACCTGGATAACTAAATCTATTGATAAAACCAGAATAAAACTAAACAAATTTTATGCTCGATTCTTCCAAATGTATAAAACAAGAATCAGATTTAATTTTATTTTCCTTGTAGCTTGGATACTCAAATAGCCAAAAAAAATCCAAATTTATTCAAAAGTTTCAGACATAGGAAATTAGTGTCGATGAGATCTACCAATTCATTAACACCAACCATTATTTCCAGCGAATCGTACCCGCTTACTCCTCTCCCTGACGAGGTGAACGGCGTCATTCCCGAAGGTCCGCTGCTCCTCCTGGCTGAATGGACTCCGAAGGGACACGGCCTCATCACTGTGAAGGACTACGACATCTACTACCGACCAGCGCCGAGGTCATCGACTGGATATAGGGTCACAGAGAATGGAATACCTGGGACCATTCATAATGGGGTTCCCGACTGGCTTTATGAAGGTTCGTTAAGTTTTATAAATTTTAGAGTCAACTTATCAAGCAAATTGGCTATTTTCTAGAAGAAATTGAATATTCTTTTGTTTCTACATTTTAACGCACTACTCTCGGAAACTTCCAGGTGTATATTTTTATCCATTTAATAACCCAGCTCTTAAAAAAGGTTATAGGCTATATTTTAAACTGTTCATCATGCCCTGATAGTTGCACATAGGACGATCCAAACTTGACTACTACTAACGTTATGTGAGTAGCCAGATTTTGGTTAAAAAATTTGGGAATTAGAGCTGAGTGGACTCCGAAGGGACATGGCCTCATCACCGTGAAGGACTAAGACATGTACTACCGACCAGCTCCGAGGTCATCTATTGGATATAGGGTTTATGGAGTACGATTCAAAATGGGGTTCCAGACTGGGTGTATGAAGGTTTGTAAAGTATCACTTAAGGAAGTAAAGGTTTCACTTTTTTTACTGCTCAAGTGGTGTATGTTTAGAAGAGTAATGTCACAATGATGGGAGTTTAATGGTACAGATATATTAAAAATTCTGAGAGAACTAACGGTGCGTCGAACAGTTCTTCCTATCCTGCCCTTCTTATGTAAAACATTGCAAAGCGTCATGGCGGTTAGAATTGACAGGACGATCTACGTTTCACAAAGCGTATGGTACCACTAGTAGTTGCCGACAATAATCGGTTTCATCAGGATTGGTATTGTCAGAAAAAAAGGTGGAAAATAAGACAAACAAGAGGCTTTTACAGCATAGGCTTGTTATGGCAACACATCCATATTCCCACCATTTATAAATTTTGACTCGGAAGCCACTCTAGACGGATTTAATGATCTTGTAGAAGGCATAAAGTAAAGCGTATTTATGTATAAATCGTAAACTTTTGGTCATCTGCAACCTCATCACTTACTATCAAAGTTCGAGGTTAAAATTCCTCAAACTTACATATAAAGCTGAATGAATATCTTAACGTACTTGCGAGTATAATTTACGCAACTTCGCTTCTGCTCTGCGTAATGATTGGCTCTTCAAATTGGTAAAGTCTCCAGCAATTATCGACAATTTGGTTGCCCGGCGATTATGTACGCCACTGTACTACGCTAGATAGCCGCTTAACAACAGACATCCGAGGCAGGAACAGTATGTCAACCGTTTAAATTATCGTTATTCTTACAACGACTGTAACTTGCGCTCTTCATCAAAGCTCCTGACGACATTGTATACGTCTACAGTTTTAGACAAGTCCTTTTTTATTTGATCGGAGAGTTAAAGAACGACTTACCGATGGAGATCCAATAGCTCGCACTGCGCACATCTTCAATGCTCAAACGCCATTATTTAATTTAAAACTGTGAGTCTTAAAGCTTTAGCATTATACACAATTTAATGTTATTATATTTGTTCGCGCTGTAACTTAGCAATAAAGTTTTTAGACGCCTAACACAATGCGTTGCGGAAGTGGACTGTAGGTATTATATAAAGAAATCAACTAACCTGAAGGGCTTTAACGAGACACATCAATATAGCTACAGAATGGTACCTCTCCTCGTCTCTGTCTTCTAGCTTCTGTGTCTTGGGTCTGTGTCTTATCCAAAGCGCTTCTTCTTTTGTTAAGTTGCTATATTTCACACACGGCGTGTCGTACGTAATTATGCGTAAAGCTAATATGGAGCAGCGGTGCTCATTAGCTACAGTAGTCAAGCGTGACCAGCGGCTTAGAGGGTATTCCGTAGACTGACCTTTATATTAGTCAGTACATTGATGCGTCAAAGAAAGATGAGAACCCCAAAGGATAAGCGAGACAAAGATAGCCAAGACGTGGTTATGAAAACCAAAAATATGCGGGTAAAACAAAATATTGAGCTAAGGCCATTTGATGGCCGCAACATTATCCCCGGCCTTAAAACCACCGGTTTTAAAGTATTGGATAAATAACAAGTATGCTATGCGTAGAAATATAGCGGCATGAAGAAACTAAGATATAGTACTTAGGCAAAAATTTTATATTATAAAGTATGTATATGTAAAGATAAAATAATTATATATGTATTTTAAATTTGTATAAGATAAATAAATATTATATAAATTTTATTGACTCGGAAGAGGACAAAGACGAACAGCAGGTCTCTTGTAAACCCCTGTCGTAGTCCTCACCGAAGCGACTCGGCAGACGCCGTCAGCGCCAGGGTAGACAGCCTTTACTACACCTAATGGCCACTGAAGCGGTGGACAGTTATCCGTGACAATCACTACGACAGAACCCAATTTGATGGGATTAGAAGGCGTATTCCATTTAGCTCGAGACTGAAGAAGATGTAAATAGTCGTGTTTCCATCGCCTAGAGAACGACTGCACCATCTGGTCTAATAAAGCGTATCGTTTAAGTAAATTAGTCGACTCAGTACTAAAATCGTATGCAGGCAGTTGTCTTAGAGGAGTCGACATTAAAAAGTGAGCTGGAGTTAGAGCACTGAGTTCTGATGGGTCTTCACTCAATGGAGTAAGCGGTCGTGAATTTATAACACATTCAATTTGAGTGATAACTGTCAATAATTCTTCATATGTTAATAGCTGAGAGCCAATAACTCGATATAAATGAGATTTGAAAGCCTTAACATATATTTCATAATGGCCCCCAAAGTGAGGGCTGCGTGGTGGATTTAATTTCCATAAAATGCGATTATGAGCTAATTCATTTGCAAAAGATTTATTATATTCATCAGAATTGATAAGCGTATACAATTCTGATAATGCGTTTTTTGCACCTAAAAATACTGTGCCACAGTCCGAGTACATACATGATACTGCACCGCGACGCGATAGAAAGCGTTTTAAGGCGGATAAAAAAGTATTGGTAGAAAGATCGGTCGTTAATTCTATGTGAACAGCGCGAGTTACTAAACACACAAAAATACAGAGATAAGATTTGATAGAACGAACACCTCGCTTACGATACGGGATTATACTTATAGGTCCTGCGTAATCTACAGCCGTGTGTGTAAATGCCTTCGCTTCGTTTACCCTACACGCTGGAAGATCGCCCATAGTTGGAAAAACCTGTTTTGGTTTGTATTTAAAACAAAAGTTACAGTTATGAATGACTTGACGGACAATGTTTCTACATGAAAGAATCCAGTACTTTTGTCGTAAAATTGACATGAGCGCTACAGGTCCCGTGTGACAATTAGTAATATGATAGTACCTTATAATTATTTCGACTATATGACCTTTGCGCGGTAATAATATAGGATGTTGTTGATCATAAGTTACTTGTGCGTGGCGTAACCGACCTCCTACGCGGAGTAAACCATTGTTATCTATAAACGGTGAAAGTTTGTAAATTAATGATGAACAGCGTTGTCCAGTTTGCAAACGTTTTATGTCGTCTGAAAAATGTAAGGCTTGAAAAGCTTTTAAAAGTTGCAATTCTGCATAATTAATATCAATGGCTGTGAAATTATTTATTAATGGAAGTTTTTTGATAAAGCGATAAATATAAATAATTGCATGTAAAAGAATGGACCACGATGAAATTCGATTAGACAGTGTTATGAGCGGGTGTGACTCGTAATCTTTACATTGGGTGACTGTTAGTGCAACAGTCTTGCTTTCAGGTAAATTTTCAGGTATACTACTTGAATTTATGCGTGTTATAGGCCATTGAGATGAATCAAACTTTAGCCATTCGGGTCCTGTAAACCATGTATCATAACTTATAAGTTGAGCGGGTGTCAGCCCCCGAGATAAACAATCACTAGGGTTGTGAATCCCTTGAACATGAAAGAAATATTTAGATGGTAAATTATTTATAATTTTTGTAACCCTAGTGGCTACAAACGTTTTTAATAAATGTGGTGCGGAGTGTGTCCAATGCAAAGCAATCATTGAATCACTGAAACAAAATATGTTTTTTATATCATGGCGTTTCTTGTATGTATTGTAAATGCGATTAACTAATTTCGACATTAATACAATGGAACAAAGTTCTAGTCTAGCGATCGAAATAGATTTAAGCGGAGCGACTTTTGATTTAGCGGTGATAAGCGTTACTTGCGGAGTAGAATATGCATCATCGACAACCCTAAGGTATACGACACAGCCATAAGCGCGTTCACTGGCGTCAGAAAAGGCGATGATTGAAATATTTGAGTTTTGTAATGTACCTAAATGTCGGGGTATTTGTAATTCCTTTAATAAGTGTAATTCTTGAAAATATTCAGTCCACAGGTGTAAAATATCTGAGGGCGGTTCATCATCCCAGTCTAATTTTAAGATAAATAATTTTTGAAGGATTAACTTCGCGTATAAAATCGTAGGTGCAATCAGACCTAAAATATCAAACTGTCTCGCTATGACGGATAGAATGTTTCGTTTGGTACAAGGATGATTATCAAGCGATATGGCGAATGAAAACTTGTCACTTTCCGGCGACCATTGTAAGCCAAGTACCTTTTGACTAAGTTTAGATTCTTCAAAGGGAACAGTTGATGAATAGCGTGAGGAAACCGGCAGTGATTCGAGTAATTCTTGCGAGTTACTGGACCACTTGGCTAACTCAAAACCACCTGTCTTAAACAGTCCTAGCAACTCATCTCTGAGTAGCGAGGATGCACTGACTGTGGGTAGCGAGTAACAGATATCATCTGTGTAAATATTATTTAAAACTACATTTGCGGCGTGTGGATAAAAGGAGGCTTCATCTTTACATAATTGTTTAATAACACGTAAAGCTAGAAAAGGACTACTTCGTAGACCAAAACAAACGCGGTTGAATTGATAGACGGATAGCGGATCTGATGAATCAAAGCGAAACAAAAATTTTTGAAAATTGCGGTACTTTTTTATGACGTCAATTTGTAGGTACATTTGACGAATATCTGTGGTGAAAGCTACAGAATATAAACGAAAATTTAATAAAATTAGAAATAAATCATTTTGCAAGTTACTTCCGGTATGTAAAATATCGTTTAGCGATACGTTAGTGTCGCTTTTGGCGCTTGCGTCCATCACCATACGAATTTTGGTTGTAGTTTTGTCATTGCGTATTACTACATGATGCGGTATGTAATAACTTAACTGCTGACAGTCATTGTCTACTAGTGAAATATAGCCTTTCAATAGGTATTCGCGAATTATTTGATTATATTCTGATCGTAATTCCTTACTTGAAATCAATTTTCGTTCCAATGACAAAAATCGTCTTTTTGCGGGTAGAAATGAATCACCCAGTAGGGTAGGCGAATTGCAAAATGGTAAGGGAACAGAGTAGCGACCAGTGGTTACGTCACGAGTACACTGGTTTGTAAAGATGAGTTCACACTCGCGGTCAGCTTCGCATAAAGGAATTTCATGAGTAACTTCCTCGAGTTGCCAAAATCGTTCAAGAAGTTTATATAAGGATTGTTCCTGATCTATACATGTTAGAAATGAATTAAAGATTTTTAAATTACTATTTTGCGTGGGTGTATTACCAATGATCATATAACCAAAAATGGTCTCAAATCCAGTAGGAGTCCCAAGTGGACCCTTTAAACGGCCTGTTAGTAATATTTGAGAAAATAGCGGAGCTCCTAATAAAATATCAACTTCTGAGGGGCAGTAAAAATTATTATCTGCTAGAGAAACGTCATTAAATTGTTGTAAAATGCTTTTATCAACTTGAGTTGTTGGTAAATTATCAGTTATGCGGTCAATAATAAATGAATTTAAATTTATTGAAATATTATTGTCGTACTGAGAGAACAGTCTTAGTGTGGTCGCACCCTTAATTGTGTTCGAAGACGAACCAATACCTTTAACTATCAGGTTATGTGTTTTGTCAATTTGTAAATTTAATTCATGACAGCGTTTTAGGGTTATGAGGTTATTTTGAGAACCTGGATCTATTAAAGCGCGTAATAAGTGGGAATGACCTTTAGAATCGTAGGCAACAACTTGCACAGTACCTAATAAGCAAGTTACATTGTTTAGCGTATTAGATAGGTTACATAATGAAATGTTATTATTTTGCGTAGATGCGTGTTTTTCGTTCGTAGGAAAGATGTTTGTTAGCGGTGCGGGATGCGGAGAGTGCGGTGGCGGCGCGGCTAGCGGGGCGCATGAGGTCCCGGACGACGACGACTGGTCGGCGCGGGAGGTTGCGGCGGCTGGAGCGTGCGTTTGCTCCGTATTCATTGTGCGACGACCGTGCGAGTGCGCCGAGTAACACAACAATGAATGATGTTTACGATTGCAGAATCGACATAAAGATGTAGATTTACAGTGAGATATGCGATGCGTTAGGCTTAAACAATTTACACATGCGTTGTTTTGTTTTATAAAGTTGAATTTAGCGTTATTATTTAATGTTAAAAATGATGAGCATTTATAAAGGTTATAGTGATTCGTTTGTTTACAAAGTGGGCATTGAAAGTTGTGTTTAAAAGATGAAACTAGTGAGTGAGTAGTTTTTAACGGCGGTTGTTTAAGGGTAGTATTTGTTTTAGAAATTGAGTTGTAGGACGTGCGTTCTAATATTTTAGCGTGTTCCCGTAAGAAGGTTATCAAATCTTCATAAGTAGGAATACCATTGCTACGATTAGACATTTCGAAACTACGTACTGTGTCGGTATCTAACTTTTGCAGTGCTAGGTATAATAACATAAAGTTTGACAAATCTTCAAGTGAAAGGGCTTGAAGGCAGGACACGGAAGAAGCAAAAATGTCTAAAAATGAATTTATATTTTTTGAACATGCGTTTGTAAAAGGTTTGAAATTATAAATTTGATCTAAATAAGCGGATCCTAAGCTGCGTTTATCTTCATACTTATTTACTAGTGTACGCCATACTAAGTCATAGTTAGCGGCTGTCGGTGCAATTCCCGTGCATACTGTAAGTGCGCGACCTGACAATTTACCTATCAAATATTGAATGCGTTCGTTGTCACTCAACTCAGGATTATTGTGAATTGCGTTCTTGAAGTTTTCATAAAATATGGGCCACTTATTTGGCTCACCAGAGAAACTAACTAAGTCTAACTTAGGCAATTTGATAATTGATTTCCGAGGCGGGGATTCATTGTTATCCGTTTTGACATCGGATGAGTTTGGACTGGATAATTTATCGAGAGTTCGTTTGCAGCGACAGTACATTTCATCAAAGGATATTATAGTTTGGTAATTAGGTTCAGTATCAGGGTCTAACTCCAACTCCAATTCACTTATTTCGTCGATTAAAGAATGAAATGTGGTACGAGTACCCTCAAGCGTGATGACTTTAGTTAAAAATAACTCCTTATTTGTTTCATCATCAAATGCTACTAAAGATTGATTAAATATAGTTTGAACTGCGGCAAAGATTGCATTACGTTTAGCAATGAGTTTTTTCAAACTTAGAGATGTCCTACTCGAGACTTTATCACCGGCCATCTTGAATTACGCTCCTTATGCTACCAGACAAGATGGTGGCACTCAGTTCAAGGCGGAAACTTAATAGAAGTTAAATTTATGTAATGTAAATGTATAATAATGGATATATAGATAATAAACTATAGATTTTATTTTTATAAATAAAATAACTATATACCTATGCGTAAAACTGGATAGGTATCCAATTATAAAAATGCGTATTGATAAACGATTGCGTAAAGAATATAGGTAAATATAAAACTAGGAATGCGGAAGAAAGTAACGACACGAAATATGGAAACGAGAATGAGCTTTGAAGGTTATCAGGCTCGAAGACCAAAAAATGTTCGCGCTGTAACTTAGCAATAAAGTTTTTAGACGCCTAACACAATGCGTTGCGGAAGTGGACTGTAGGTATTATATAAAGAAATCAACTAACCTGAAGGGCTTTAACGAGACACATCAATATAGCTACAGAATGGTACCTCTCCTCGTCTCTGTCTTCTAGCTTCTGTGTCTTGGGTCTGTGTCTTATCCAAAGCGCTTCTTCTTTTGTTAAGTTGCTATATTTCACACACGGCGTGTCGTACGTAATTATGCGTAAAGCTAATATGGAGCAGCGGTGCTCATTAGCTACAGTAGTCAAGCGTGACCAGCGGCTTAGAGGGTATTCCGTAGACTGACCTTTATATTAGTCAGTACATTGATGCGTCAAAGAAAGATGAGAACCCCAAAGGATAAGCGAGACAAAGATAGCCAAGACGTGGTTATGAAAACCAAAAATATGCGGGTAAAACAAAATATTGAGCTAAGGCCATTTGATGGCCGCAACAATATTTCTGCATTACTATATTATATACACCTCAACATGCACCATATTATACCACAGTTGCTGGAATGATTGACACGGCAAACGGGTAAATTGTCTGGCAATTATCGACGAGTTGATCGCCCCGCGATTACGTACGCCACTGTACCCACTACGCTAGATAGCCGTTTAACAACAAAACATTCGAGGAACAGTATGTTGAACGCTTAAATTATTCTGATAACGATTGCAAATTGACACCATTTCATTTGGCTACATTTTTAGGCTAGTCCTTTTTTATTCGATCGGAATGTTATGGAACTAGTTACCGATAGAGATTTGAATAATGTGAGTACCTCTGTGTTGATTTGTTTATTTCTCTGTTAAAACTTATATTTTTTTCTTTTGATCATGCGCATTAATTACTCGTAGTAAATAAATAAATCGCAGTGCGCGCACCTTAAAACATACTCAGAAGTTTCAGGCGCTTAGCTTTAAATCCCGTATAAAATATAGCCTATCCATTGAGTTATTATTACTACGTGGTATAATAAATGTTAATTTAAAAAGAGCCTATGTTACTTCTGCATAATGAAGCTTTCAAATGGTAAAATATTATATGAAATCTTTTCAAAGGTTTTTGATTTTATTCATACAATTAAACAAAAATCAATAGCCTTTCACCATAGTAGAGATTACTTACCCTGTAGGCTATGATGGAGCTGACATGGTTTATTTAATAAAAAGTGCCTAAAAATAATAAAAGAAAGATTTAAAAAATATACATTCTCACTTAAATTTGTTTAAATAAAACGGTTCTATTGTTACCCTACTGAGTATTACCTTAGCTGCCGACATAGGCTCGACTCGACCTACCCATTCGACAGCACTAACGATACGCCAATAAAACGAACTGGGTGACGTCACTCAACTGAAAACTTGCAGCCACCAGTCGCGGGGGGGCGGTACTAGTAGGGGACAGGGGCGCCGCTCGTAGCCGGTGCACGAACTAACTGTTGCATCGATTCGCGGGATTTCAGTTTGTGAAAATGTTGTCTATGGTTTCTGGCTGGTAAATAAATGGTATAGAGATCGCTTTACAGTGATAAGGCCGCCCATTGCACCATTTTTAATATAGTGTTTTCTTATTGTATTTTTCCTTTTTTACCTTGTGCAATAAAGTGTAAATAAATAAATAATATGATTGTCAATATTTGTTCTTATGTGTCGATAATTATTGATTCAGTGTTAAACAAATAATGTAGCCCTCATTAAATTTAATGAATAATTTGGGTTTTGGAAACAAGATACGCATTTCCTATTATAATTTATACTGAATTCATTCTTCAACAAAACATTTCAGTCAATTTACACAAAAACTGAAATAATCAATCTAGTCTTCAATTGGCCATTGCTGATAACTGTATGCAAATCTTACCATAATTTTGGCGTTTATCGGTGCTAGACAGGGACTTTCCTTTATACCTTCTTAGGAAAGATAACAATCAATCAATCAATCGATTACAAATTAATCAGCGTTATAATGGCCCTTACAACAGTATCGAAATATCGAGAACTAAAACTAAATAAAAAAATATGGTCAATATCCTGCTGCTAAAGTTAAGTCAAAGTAATTTTAAATATTAATTAATAAAGTAAATAAAAATTTAATTAGGTAATTAATAAAATTAAATATTTGTTCCTCAATCACGGCAGAACGGCCCAACGGGTTTCGATGAACTGTAGCATAGTGATACACGCATCGAATGTCGTGATACGACACGCTGGAATAGAACATAAGCTTTTATCCCGTTATTCCCGCGGGATCCGTTTTAGCGTGGGTAAAACCGCGCGAGTGTATTGAGGAGCCATGTCGTTTTTAAATTCTGATTCCACCATTATTTAGCAGCAAAATAGCTGATTTTGCAGCACAAATTCTGGATTTAGCTAGTTCATAATGATTTAGAATTATAACTGATGAAGTCATCAATTTTAATGACAAATACTAGGTACATGGAAATCTGTTTAAATTTCCATGGTCAAAATGGTCACTACTATACACGGCGACTGGTGAAAATTTTAGATATTGAATGACTCTGTTCTGACTCTGTTCTCGATTCTGGTCATAATTATGTAATAAAAGTAGGTACTTAATTTTTCAATAGAATTCCGTATAAATAAATAATATTTTGTTACTATTTACTTTACTTAGGCCTGAGTCAATCGCGGCACGTGACCTGGTATGCGGATCGCTGCCAACGCAGGTGTAACTCTGCATTACGAAATCAATTCTTTACTTCTCGGTTAAGTTCACTCAGTAAATAATTAATATACAGGGTCCGCATATAATAGTTTATATTTTTATAGAAGATTAGGAATGA
This sequence comes from Stenoptilia bipunctidactyla, assembly GCA_944452665.1. Taxonomy (NCBI): domain Eukaryota; kingdom Metazoa; phylum Arthropoda; class Insecta; order Lepidoptera; family Pterophoridae; genus Stenoptilia; species Stenoptilia bipunctidactyla. Next base: position 19,664,587 of record OX101741.1, read on the forward strand.
TGAGTGGGTCCGAATTTCGAAAAAGTTTTTTTTAATATTTCTGATAAATTATCATTTCAAAATTCTTCTCTGTGAATAAAATTGAAGATTAATGTACATTGTATGACTACATATGTACAAACAATTAGATGGAAAAGTTTTACTTGCCTTGTAGTCATAAACCGTAGTCATAGATCAGACTTAAATTTTTATAACTTAGAAGAATTTTGAAATTTTAATTTACGAAAAATATTCAAAGCAAAATTTTTTTTTCCGTTGTTGTGGCCCACTCATCTGTCTTGATCTGCTATCAAAATATTATTGACTATTATAAGGCGACCCTATAACTTTTATTGTATTTTTTCTCTTCATGTATGATCTCAAACTTTCACATCCTCGAATTTTAAAGTGACCCACCAGTCATCCTGTATATCTTAATAAGCACTTGTCCTTTACGACAAACCAAACCTAGCATTAAAGAATATTTTATTTAAAAAAGTCTAATAAAAGATACAAAAGTGCCTAAAAAGAATCTCTTGGACGAAGCATTACACCACGGGGAATGTGAAAAGATTTATTCAGTTATAAATGAGGGATTCAAGACGGTGCTTCGTGTTAAGGCTTCCTTATATAAAATCTATGCGTTTTCAAACTCGTGTTTAACAGGCAAATATTGTTTATTTTGATCGGATAAAAATATAAGTTTGATTAATATAGTTTTTAGTCGTATGGTTCAAAACACGATACTGATAACTTAACTCGATCATAAAAAAATACGAAAAACATGAAAATTTTGTTGGTTTTTGTGTAATTATGGGAGAATATTAAACTTATACTTAAAAAAACTTGTCATAATATCGGTAATGTAATTTTTTTTTTAAAGTACAAGTAGAAAACACTGAAAACATTCCGTAGGAAAAAATTAAGTTTTTTTATACAAAGTGTTCCTTTTGTCCCAACCATGTAATAGAACCAAATAACATTTGAATATTTTTTAAATATACAGGGTGTTCGGCAGAACGTTGATCATACGCAAATGGTGGATGGGTGGGGTCATGTGCTACTTACTTAGCCCAAATTATTTGACCTTGGCCTCTTGGTATTTTTTATAATTTTTTTTTGGTATATTTTTTGAATTTCACCACTTTCATGACTTTGAAGGCGAATATTTTTATTTACAATGAGTAAAACTGGCAAGATTTTGTTTTGTTTTTATTTTGAATGTTATCAAATTCTCATGTAATGATCGCTTAATGCTGATGTTGCCTTAAAAAAAAGTTATGGGTCCTCAAAGTTACAGAAACATGTATGAAAAAACTTAAAGTTTAATTTCAACTTTCATTTAAAAAAAAGCTAAAAGAGATTGAGGACTTCCAATTCTAGCAAAACATCCCTAATTTGTGACCTTTCTAACGATATGTAATTTGTTTTAATCAAAAAAGAACTTCAAGAGTTATTCAATTTTTTTATCAAGTAGATAAATTTTGACAAAACTCTACTTTTGAGGAAAGTGTAAGTAATATTTTGCGAAATTTAATACTGTTGAGTTGGTAATAATTAAACGATCGATGGGAAATAAGAAAATTCTTGAACTAAGTACAAGGAAAACACCTTAGGTGTGGTAATGAAACAGATAACATATTGAGTATTTTTTATTAACAATTACAACAATTGTTCAAATTGACGTCCTTCTACTTCGATACATAGGCGACATCTGAGCCTAATTTCTACAGTTGTTGTCCGCAGCTGCATCTCCTGCTTCATAACCTCGAAAGCTGCAATTCAAACACAGGCATTGAATGTCTAACTGAAGACCCCAGACGACTATTTGTATTAGAATAAGAAGAAGGAAATAAATAAATAATTATTAATTATTAATGGGATTTATCAAGTGTTCGCGGCTTTCCACTTCTGTGACACACACGAGCTCCATTGCTGTTCCCCACACGTAAAAATCAAGTGGAGTGAGGTCAGGCGATCGTGCAGGCCAGGGCATGGATCCATCCCTGCCAATTCACGAATTGGGAAAACAGTTGTCCAACAATTCACGAACTGCCAGACTCCAGTGTGATGGACAGCCATCATGTTGAAAGACAATAGGCCTGTCTTCTTGGAATACTTCTTCCAACAATGGTGGTAGATCATTCATTAAAAATTCCAAATAGTTGTTCCCATTGATTTGATCGGGCAAATAATGAGGCCCTATTAGTTTATTGCCTATCACTCCTGCTCACACATTTAGGGCGGCTTGCGTAACATTTGGTCTAAACAGAATTTAGTTAAATGAGTTTATCTTGCTAAATATGTTTAGCCTAAATACAATTAAAAAGGTCTTGCTCACGTGCATTTGGATGGTAGTTTAACTAATCGTAGTTAGGGAGTCGGTAAAGCAGTTTCTTGCGTTCCTTTTTACGTTTTCGTGCGTTGTACACTTGACTTAGAGCAAAATGGTTGAATTTCTTAAAGAAAAAATGCGTGAAATGGACCGGCGAGCTTTCAACTGTCACATCAAGTCACACAAATTGTGTTGTTGTGATTTGTGAAGTGTTCTCGTGGTAATTTTTATTGATAATAATTGTTAATAATTGATAAAAGTTGGTTCATAGGAGTGACTGATTTGATCCTGCAAAACAAACAAAAATAGCTAATTAACTACCTATCTATTTATTGAATATTCATTAATAATCAGTTTATTTCCTTACTTGTTGCTGGTTTTTAAATGTGGGGCTATTTGCTGTAACAACATTATAGTGGTTTCTTTCGTTAAAGGAAACCTTCTGAAGAATTTGTCGTCCGAATACATTCCAAATAAGTCTGCTCTCTCAAACAATTCCCTCGGTCTGTTGATATATTCTATAATCTCCTCATCGTCGTCAGAATACCATTCCCACAAATCCATCTTACAAACTTCCTTCCGAACTCTTTACAATCTTTTATAAAACAATAGTAAAATTTCTATAACCTAATAAAATGATGACGCTCGATTGCCACTAAACGTATTTAGCGACGCTAAATCGCCATCTTTGGGTATTTAACTTTGACAGTTCGCTAAACGTGATTAGTTGTGCAAGATGCTAATTATAATAAGCAGACTAAATGCGTTTACGTCGCTCTTAAACTGTATTTAATGACGATGCGCAAGCCGCCCTTACACTGAATCGTCTTTGGAAGCCCCTTTGTCTTTTTACTCGAGGATTTTGTTTTGTTTGACAACAACTGTAGAAATTAGGCTCAGATGTCGCCTTTGTATCGAAGTAGAAGGACGTCAATTTGAACAATTGTTGTAATTGTCAATAAAAAAAATACTTAAAATGTTATCTGTTTCATTACCACACCTAAGGTGTTTTCCTTGTACTTAGTTCAAGAATTTTCTTATTTTCCATCGATCGTTTAATTATTACCAACTCAACAGTATTAAATTTCGCAAAATATTACTTACACTTTCCTCAAAAGTAGAGTTTTGTCAAAATTTATCTACTTGATAAAAAAATTGAATAACTCTTGAAGTTCTTTTTTGATTAAAACAAATTACATATCGTTAGAAAGGTCACAAATTAGGGATGTTTTGCTAGAATTGGAAGTCCTCAATCTCTTTTAGCTTTTTTTTAAATGAAAGTTGAAATTAAACTTTAAGTTTTTTCATACATGTTTCTGTAACTTTGAGGACCCATAACTTTTTTTAAGGCAACATCAGCGTTAAGCGATCATTACATGAGAATTTGATAACATTCAAAATCAAAACAAAACAAAATGTTGCCTGTTTTACTCATTGTAAATTAAAATATTCGCCTTCAAACACATGAAAGTAGTGAAATTCAAAAAGTATACCAAAAAAAAATATAAAAAAAACCAAGGGGCCAAGGTCAAATAATTTGGGCTAAGTAAGTAGCACATGACCCCACCCATCCACCATTTGCGTATGTTCAACGTTCTGCCGAACACCCTGTATATTTTTTTGCTTTTATTTTTCATACAACTTAATTCAATTAAGTCAAAACATCTGTAAAACACCTTTATGCGAAGTATGACAACGTGGCATTTTCTATCCCTTTTTCATCGCTACACACAGGTACAGTTAGCAAAGTTTTGCGTTGTACATTGTATACAACGTTCCTCAATGTTTAAAATGTTTTTGTTTATGGTATGGCTTCAGTGTCACGCGTCTATTGAATGATTGTTAAAGAGATTTTACAAGGGTGATAATTTATGAACTTATTATATTGAGATTGCTGATATCTTGAAAAGTATGCACTTTTGAACCACATGTTCTTTGGCAAAAATTGTTATTTTTTAGTAAGGAACAAAACTTCAAAATTATGGGATATCGAAAATCAACACCTTGTAAAGTCGTAAAACTAAATATAGGTTAAGTAATTTAATCGTAAGAGGTATCCAGCATATTAAAATTAACCCTTTAAAAATATGCATGAACATTTTTTACGTATTGACTAAATAACCTTCTAACACGTACCTACATGTATCTGCGGAGGCTTGTTAATGGCTTACTCGACATTATATGTTAAACCTAGTTTTTAAGTAAAAGCTGTTGGCCACCCAAATAATATAAAATAAAATATAAAATAAAATAAACACTAAATATTTTATTTAACTTACAATAATCTAGCCACAACAGACATTTTACCAAGGAAATAGATAGGAATAGAGCTGAAAATTACTACATTATAGTCTCTGCCAATTTACAGCTCCATGTTGACTGCACTACAGCTGATTTATAATAATTAACGAATGCAGAGCATTAAAAAACCGACTTCACGTCAAAACTTTGGCTGAATTATAACCTCGTCAAGGTAACCATTCTCCGAATTCAGACATATTGTTTTCCATGAAGTACCTACTCAATTGATTTCGATGAAATTACCAACTATAAAGTATGAAACACTAATTTTCAAAATCAATTCATAATTGTCCGAAATATCGTGTAAAAAACAAACACAAAAAAAACATGCACTGAGAACCTCCTCCTTTTGGATGTCGGTTGAAAATGCATCTTATTCTATACTAGCCACCGCGCGCCGTTTTACCCGCTTAACTTTTGATCCCGTGGGAATTTCGGGATAAAATATAGCCTATAACCTTCCTCAAGAGTTGGGCTATCAAATGCAAAAAGAATTTTTCAAATCCCACTTGTAGTTTCTGAGATTAGCGCGTTCAAACAAACAAACAAAACAACAAACTCTTCAGCTTTATATATTAGTATAGATGAAAAAGAAAGTATTTTTAAAGACCATAAACCAGAATAGACAAAATTGAATTTCATCACTTCTTTCTCAACCGATTGAAGTCACTTCTAATTGTTTACGACGCAATTAGAGCTTTCAAACTATTATAGCGCAATAAAGACTACAAACAAGCTATTTATGTCTTTATGTTTGTTTGTCCGTCTGCGCTACAGACTGCGCTGCGGTCTGTTTGCTGTGATTACTTAAAAGCATCGTTTATCTCGAGTTCATTATGATTTCTTTGATGATTTTAAAGTTTTAAAGGGTTTTAAATGTTAAAGATGGAAATGGTTTTTCGCCTTGGAATGATTCTGCTTTATGATTTCAGTAGGTATATTATTAGTAGATATAATTTAGTAACGCTGCTATTGTTTATTTATTGCTCCTTAAAAAATCAAAATAACGCAAACATATGTAATTGGAGTCTGTATTAAACGAATATCTGCGTAGAACACCTATTTATAAGTGTGTACAAAGTTTTATATGGTTGTATTTTAGACCAATCATAGCCCCAAATGCAGAATCATTTCAGGGAAAAAATACGTGATTGGTCAACCTTTTTTCCAGTTGATAGATTCTTTTTCGTCAGAGAAAATACTTTTGGAAATAATTTATAGCCATATTCTCGTGAAAATTAAGAACGAACTGAATTTTGCAAGAATTAGCCAAATGCGGAACTTATCTTGTCAAAACTCAACTTTTGACCAACATTTTAATATGCGGGAGATTCTTCTGGATGATTCTTTCAATGGAGCGCCGTACGTGATTCGCGTACTTCAGTACAGTGTGGTACACATCAAGGTTGAAACTTTTAAGTATAGAAAAATCTTGTTGCAAGTCAATAAGGGTGTATTTGAAATAGCAATGTGAATGTGGCAAAACTTGAGAGGATCACGTCTTAGGAATTAAATTCATTTGTCCTTTTTATTACGTAGTGTGTTGATTAGGTGCTTTATGTCTTTTATCCACGGGATAATTTAATAAACTTGCTTTTTTGATAATTAATTTGCAATGTATTCATTAAGGTTATATTATTCACTTAAATAGGGACAAGAATTGTGTTAACAACTGGAGGAACGCAGGAAACTGGATTGCCCGTTTTGCAGAACAACAATAGCTAGTACATTGGGCAAAAAAGTAGTCTACGACCCTAAGGTTGATTGCCGTTTACGGATTCATATGTGATAAAGGTTAGTTTCGCTTGCAGATTGATCTTACAACTACCATTGCCTTCTTTATCTCGTTATTGTTTATTGTTAAACGACAGCAGCTAGAGGGATGCTTTAAATAAAACTCTGATTTATCGCATTAATTATATTTACAATTGAACTCGGAATTTCGGCATCTTTACAAATATATTGGTCACGAATTCCTTTGGTTATGAATTGTGAAAATTTAAGACAATTACAACGAGAGTATATCCCGTGAAAATAGTCATTACCCTAAGAAAATAAACAAAATCCTCCGCAGTAGCTGCATCTGAAATATTATGCAGATTTATTATCAACATTTGCTGTAAAACATGGCTTCCCTCAAAATGGCCGGCAACGCCATTATGGCCACGCTTGGCAAACGGGTTGGCGTCCGAAGATTGTTCTTCATTTCCGTCCATGGAATTAATAGGTACGTACTTATTAATTCCATGTTTCCGTCCTATAGTTAACATAGACAAGTCCTTTTTGTTCTTTGCGGTTGGGCAGCTCAGACTTTTAGATTCATTCAATTATCAGATCATAAAAAAGTTTATACGCTATTTTGGCGACGTAAATAGGTAAATAATACCTAATGTCTTCATGTATTACACCCACCTTAAATACACACCACACAAAAATATCCCTCTTAATATATCAAGAATAATAAAAATAAATACAGTCTGTTAGGCTTCGGAATCCCGATACTTCACCCACGTATACTACGTTAAATTTTATCGACAATACTATACAAAGGGGGTTCGCACCCCTCACCCCTCTGAATGACAGCCATTTTAAAATTTAATATCTTCTATGAGTTCACTAAAACTCACTTTTTTCACAGTTTTATGTCGCGCCGATACACAAAAATGAAGAAGAAGGAGTAAAAATTAAAGAAGAACAATAAGAAGTAGTGTTTGACTCACTCATGCCTAACTATCCTTAAAAATACCGCTCACATTCGCACTTTTGTGGAATGTTACCTGATTTGTACAACCTAATAGTCGTGCATTTTGTTGTAATTTTAACCAAATTAGCCCAAATTTCAGTACTAATGTGATGTTTATTTGTTAATATAGGTAAGTATATTAAGGGGCTAGTTTTTTAGGTAGCGCAATATAACTAAAAAAATTTGTGAATTTTTTCTAAGTGTTTCGGTTATACTTAAGAATTTCATGAACAATTTTGCATTGAACAATTTTGAAATTGAAACGAAAATTATTTTAAATGCTAGCAAATATCATAATCTTTCAAATAAGACCACTTTTGTGTATCGGCGCGACATAAAACTGTGAAAAAAATGAGTTTCAGTGAACTCGTAGAAGTAGAAGATATTAAATTTTAAAATGGCTGTCATTCAGAGGGGTGAGGGTTGCGACGCCCCTTTGTATAGTATTTTATCGATAAAATTTAACGTAGTATACGTTTGTGAAGTATCGGAAATCTGAAGCCTAACACAATGTATAAATATCATAGAACAACGGCTAGGTACTCCATATTTTTTCTCTACAACTACGAATAATATAACCTTTACTTAAAAAAAATATTTTGAAACTATTGTAAGTGAGATGCAATCTATACGGGGCGGCGGAAGAAAGGAGCAAGTTAACTTTAATGACTCCCTTGCTACTCCTTCTAAGATACTATTTATAAAAACTTCACTATTACTTTTACATAAATTTTACACTTGATAAAACAAAGTTGATACTACTGAGGTTCGTAACAAGGTGAAACTTAGCTTACTTCAAGTTTTTTTACGTAACTAAGAATAACTTAAAACTGTTTCAACTTTTAAGTATGATGACGTTGGAGCTTTGTAACTTGAGTTTCCAAGCAATCCTGGAGAAATAAATCTTAGACGTACATTGTAAGATGTCGAAGTTCTGCCCGTGTAGGGTTAGTCTAGAAAAGCCGCATGCATACCTAAGCTTGTGGTAAAAGTCGACTACGAGAAGTGCTGTTATTGTTTAGGGTTGCAACCACAGACATACATCTACATAGATAACGCAAGTGTCACGATTTGTATTGAAACCAAACGTGCCAACTTTTTAACACCTACTGTGACGTCACAGCTGATGTTTAGTTATAGGAAATACAAACCGATTCAAAGACATCGATGCCGTCGATGAAACCGATTATTAAGAACTATATCAGTATTGTGATATCGATTTTTTAACAGACATACATACGCGCGGACTGAATCTAGTAGCGACCAAACTTGACACTTGGTCGGGGTTCGGACACGCGAAGTACATGCATTTGCGTTATCTATATAGTTGTATGTCTGTGGTTGCAACTTATAGTTAGAACACTCCAACATAGAATATCTAAAAAATTAAAGGTCTTCCATGCTGAACTGAATGCAAAGAACATAGAATGTTCCAGCTGCTTAATAAAGAAATGAGAATTTTCTGGCAAGTAGAAGAAATCACTGAAGCAATCTATACACAAATCTATAGGTTTTATACTACTAGGTCATTCGACGCCACCGAGGCGGGTACTTAATAATTCATAATAACATCTAATCAACCACTGCACGAAAATAATTCCAGTTCTTGCATGCACAGTGCACAACGCTGTCACCTGTCAAATTATCTGACAGTTCGTGTGAAATCCAACTGGACGGCTAATTATCAACACGCAAAGTGAACCTATGTAGCAATTAAGTTAGCTATTCAATCGATGGACTTGTATTCAAGTTATGAACTCCTGAAACAATCAAAAGTTATCCTTTGTTTGTTTTCATAGCAAAAATCAATGTTGACAGTTCGATTACTGTATTTCAATTTTCTCTTTGGAAATTAATTAGCGAAGCAAATTAGTTTAGTTTGAAAGCTTATTGGGCAACAAGCGACCCGAAGCAAAGTAGAGCTCCCAGTCAGTTTGTTTACAGAAATTAAAATAATTAGGACTGTGATGGCCAGAAAATCTGATGCTGGTAGCTTACTGAACATCTTGGCTCATTATATGAAGAAGAAACTGTAGAACAATAATAAATTGGTTAAACACCTTGAAAGGTTGGGATTCGGCAGTGGTTCCAGCATGCATGCAAAAAGCGGTTTTGCTTGAAACTACCTAAATTTTTATCGCCGGTTTCTGTCTCTCTTGTCCTGATCACCGACCGACTGGTCAAATTGTCGGGTCCTTCCGCCTAGAAGGCGTGTTGCTATCGATGCATAATAATAAGTTTGGTTTGACTTTTATTTTATTGCCGACTCTCCCGAACAAAGCGACGATGAGATCGGAAATCATTATAACGATAAAAGTTTATAATTCGCGGGTTGCGGAAGACTCCTCCTGTTCAAGAACTTTTGCCGGAGCATATTACTGCTGCAGTAGTATTTTCTGGAGCACACTTTATATGAAGGTTGATATAAAGTATGCTCCAGAAACCTGAAGATTATTTAGATGACAAAAGAGCATGGTATTGATTTCTCCACAGGTTATTTCCAAATATTAAATGTAAGCAGCTTGGCTGTGACGTGCTGATTGTGTAGCTGAGTTGTATTTCTGACAAATTGTACCTATAATGAGCACTTTTGATAAAGGAGTGCCGAAAGTTTTTTTCCGCCGGCTTTTTTCCATTCGTACTCTCGTCTACCTAGGGTTCTTATTTCATTTCGTTTCTTAAAGCCGAAGAAGTAGATATCTATATTGAAGGATAATGGGCGATCAATATTTTCGTGAGCCGATAAACGCACACTGCTGGACAGAGGCTTCCCCCAAGATTCTCCACGTCGCGCAGCCCTTACCCGTTTGACGTTCATTAAGTGTTTTTTTGTAAACCTATCTATATCTATACTAATATTATAAAGAGGAAACCTTTGTATTTTTGTATGTTTGTATTGAATAGGCTCAAAAACTACTGGACCGATTTCAAAATTTCTTTTACCATTACTTAGAGGGATTCTTCTGAATCCGTATAGGCTACTTTTTATCCCGAAAATCCCGCGGGAATCGAAATTGCGCGGGTAAAACCGCGCGCAACAGCTAGTAATAAATAAAAAAAAATGAATTTTGAACTTAGTCAGGCGATCAACCATTATGTGAAAGGATGCTATCTCCAAATAGGTTTCACTTGCATCAGTTGGGTTTCTGACACAATAGGACTGTTTCACGATCACTTTGGTGAAGGGGTACCTATCTGCCTCAGACGCCAGTGGTTGCGGATTCGATTCCGCCCGGAACAAGAAAAAAAATGTTCCGGGTCTGGGTGTTTATCTATGTATGTATTTATATTCTAGGTTCCCCCCTAGTTCACTACATGGTATCTATCAATACAATCATAACAAAAGCTTCGCTTACTTTGAGGCCATGCAGTTAGTGTGATTGTCTGGGGATTTTATTTTATTTATTTTATAAATCTATCTAAATTCTATTAACCGATGGAAACGCTGCCAGGAGATGATAATGTTGTTGCCAATGTAGGGTCAACTTAGTATAGCCATATCGCCCTTGGATAAGAGTGACGCAAAGGGCGACTTATTCAAATATCCCCCGCTTGGTGGTAGGTTCCTGTCAGGGATCAACTGGCTAGCCATCAATCTATAAGGCTGCAAACTGGACGGCAGCGACAGCGGTGCGGGCAGCGACGCAGGGAATCTGGGCCATTCTCGACGGCGACGGGCGAGAGAGCGATTGGTCGCGGTTTCATACAAACACAATACTTTCTATCGTGTCAGTGCTTTACTGAGCCCGTGTGCTTTCATCTTCAACCTCATCTCCACTTCCCATCACTTGAGATTGAGGTCAAACTCGGGCTTAGGGTGCTTACATAAAGAAACAGGTTTCCGGTACAGAGAAATCTGTGCGGGTCAGTACAGATATAATATTTCTATGTTATCCTTTTCTTATAGTAAGGATAGGACGTTTGTCTTCCATGCAACCTGATGGAAAGTGCGCATGAAGACTATGGTGGTACACGTCCATCCACGAGAAACTTATTCACTCGACACTTAAAAGTTCCAGGACTGTAGTGGTCAGGAAAAACAGACGCAGGCAGATTGTTCCACTCCTTGGCAATCCGTACCAAAAAGGAACTATCGAAGCGTTTTGTTCGACTTCTTGGTAAATCCACTATATAGGGATGGAAGTTCTCTCTGCGTCTGGTAGTCCGGTGGTAAAAAGGAGTGGGTTCAATTTGGTCAAAAAGAGCACTCGCACACTCACCAAAATATAGCCGATAAAATACTGTCAAACAAGCAACCTTACGACGATGCTCCAGCGAAAAACCATCTTAGGGTTATTCGCTGTTATTACATAAAGAAAAAGGCTTCCGGTGCAGACAAATTGTATGCAAATAGATAGGTACAGAACCGCACAGGTTTGTCCGTACCGGAAACCTGCCTCTTTATGTAAAGCACCCTTAGACTATAATAAGAAAATAAATCATTAACTAATATGTTAATCTAAAATTGCAGAGTAACCTTTTTCGTAATAAAAAAGCATTTGATTTACTTAACTCCGTTTTACCATACAAACAAATGAATATTTATTCAATTCGAGACGACTTCGAATTACGGCGGCGGCGGAGACGGCGGCGGGGAATAATTTAATCAAAATAGTCAGAATAACAAATTGTATTCTGTGAGAAGATAGTCTTCCAATACAGTTCGATGGTGCCCAAAGGAAACTGATCAAAAAGGTTATTTTTATGAGCAATTTTTCCAGTGTTCTTAGGTTACATTAAATGAATTACGTTTTGAGATATTGAATTTCAAAACATTGAAGTTCAATGCATCAGTCATCGTTGTTAAGAGTTTACTTACATTAATTAAATACGATAAAATCCATTTGCAAAAGTCTCTGTTTTAATTAAATTTGTTTAAAAAAATATTACTGCCGAATTTGATGCATAAAAGGAACTTAATGTAATGTACATTTCTTATAAATCTCATGTCTCTTTATTGGTCGAGTTTTTTAAATTTCAAAAGGGCTAGTACTTTTTATTTCAGAGACACAAACTTTCAGACTGCGTCACGGTACGATATATGTATATCAAATCTCACAACAATTAAAATATAAAGTGTTTGAAAGTCACCTAATTAATCATTACATACAAAACACAAACAAGAGACCTTAATTAAAAAGCATAAATCATCTCAACTGCCCCTTTTCCAAAACATTTCACGTCTCCCATTTTTTATACTTTCTTTTACTTACCCTACCTGAAAGCAGACACCAGCTGCAAGCAATTATGCCGACTGTACCTTTGCAACTCAATTACTAGACGAACATTTTTAGGGACCTGACTTTCTATGCTGACTAATGAGACCGCCAGCAAAATGAGTGCGTGAACTAAATGAGAGAGGTATATTAAAAAGGTGAAAAGCTAAGGTTAACTAGGCGTGGTGCGACTTGGAGGTTGCCTTGGTTGAAATTTGAATAAGGAACTCTTAGTAATAATGTTTAATGAAATATTTTTAAACGGATTTATCACGATTGACCTAGTCGCCTCTTTTTTTTATATTGTAGGGATAGGACGTTTGTCTTCCATGCCACCTGATGGAAAGTGCACATGAAGACTATGGTGTTACACGTCCATCCACGAGAAACCTATTCACTCGACACTTAAAAGTTCCAGGACTGTAGTGGTCAGGAAAAACAGACGCAGGCAGATAGTTCCACACCTTGGTAATCCGTACCAAAAAGGAACTATCGAAGCGTTTTGTTCGACTTTTTGGTAAATCCACTATATGGGGATGGAAATTCTATCTGCGTCTGGTAGTCCGGTGGTAAAAAGGAGTGGGTTCAATTTGGACAAAAAGAACACTCGCACACTCACCAAAATGTAGCCGATAAAATACTGTCAAACAAGCAACCTTACGACGATCTCCAGCGTCTGCAATTTTTTATTTGTAAGGTTGTTGTTATTTATGAGTTTACGGGCTCTTCGGTCAACAGAGTCTAGTTAATTAATTAGTAATTCTAAATAAATCACTTTTGGTAAGCCGTATCATCACGTGTATGTAACTAAGATTTCACCCAAATCTTCTATGAAGACGCCGTTGAGTTAAAATGTAAGAAAAGACGTGACAATATTCGTTTAAAACATATTTTATTGAATCAACGACCCAGCTCTCTGTCACACGTTTTGTGGATTGAAAGTCACAAAATATAACATATTATTTCCCTTTATAGGGTAGGCTTAAAGGTGCTTACAGTCCCTTGATAATGCGGGTTTTTGGCCTCTAAAAAAACTAAATGAAAAGAGAATCTGGTACATATATAGGTTTTATGAAGATCAAAATATTTTAGGAACAGGTTAAGAATTACATGTGGATTCAATTTATGATTTATTTTTTATTTTTTGTTAGTTAAATTGTTATTTTATGATTCTCATAAGTTAACAACATTTTAGTTTAATCTGTTATTAACGACTAAATAGCAAGAAATAAAAGCGTTTTTCCAACTATTTCTTTTAAGAAATACGTTAAGCCCCGATTTTTCAATAGTCAGAAAAATTTGGTCCTTTAAAGGAATTGTAAAATTTCAATTAAACATTTTTTTTTCTCATAAATTTAATTCACATATTATTCTTTACCTTCTCTTGAAATGTTTTCATCTTCAAAAAAAAGACCTTGTATTTCCAAAAATCAAATTATCAAAGGTTGTTATTTTATTTTAAATCAATAAGGCCTCAATAAGGCTAATTGTTTTAATTAAGAACTATTTAATTGATTTAATTATTTTATTATTTTCTGTTGTTCTTAATCTCATGTAGCACTAACTCAGGTAGTAAGGTTTTTGTAACTAACACATATAGACATGATCCGAAATAAAATGATTGAATTGAATTGAATTTTCTTTTTATGTATTTTGAACCTTTTCATTCAATGCATTAAAGTGTTTTGTTAAAAAATGCTACATCCAATCTTGCTTTTTATTGGTTGCAATATTCATAATTTAGGCTCCTAAGGTAAACAAGCAAAAACCGTGAATAATATAGCGCCTACAAAACATTATCTAAATGATAATTTTTCCTTATGAAAAAAATCTCGCGAAGGCTTTCAAGGCGAGAACCTGCGATAAGGCAGGTAACTTCCGACTTACAAAAGAATGATGAATATTTCCACAGGAAAAGTATTGTAAGACGAGAAAAATCTGTAAAGATGTAAAGTGAAGCATGAAATAGCTTTTTTGATCTTCTTTTAGGTACAGTCAGGTTCAGACAAACCAAACATCTGTAAATTTCAAGTAAATTTTAAAATAATCTTTTCAAATTAAGATAAAACGCAGCTAAATTTTAGGCTATTTTACTTCCATGCTGGACTGGGAGTGAAAGAAAAACATAGAATGTGCCAGCTGCTTCTCTTCCCGAGCATACTGTAAAAGTCGGTTAAGGGACAGAGGTTTTATTGGCATTTTTGTGGGCGATAGGCTAACCCCCTGTCACTGCAATAGCCTCTCGCAATCATTATAATACCTCATTAGTCAAACGTGACATCAGTTGGTCTTATAACCTCTGATGTTCTGCCGACCCCATAAGGGATACAGGCGTGAAGTTATTTATGTATGTATGTATTTTAGGCCATGAAGTTGGCAAATTCTTTTTTACTTTTTTAAGTTTACGGTTTGTATACATATAGTATGCCACACTATTGTTGTTTTTATTTAGCTTTTCTTTATATGTTGGAATGAAAGTCCAATTCCACAAACTTGGTATTAAGTAAGCAAAATGATAATTATATCATAATTATTATCATCTCGTTTCCTATTCTACGCCATATTCTATTATATTAAACGTATCAAAAATGACGGGCGAAGAAACACTTTTTCCCATGAAAATCATGACGAGTATTGCCATTAATGAAAATGATGCTGAGGAATGTTTAATACAAATATATAATTGCTAGCAACGGTAGCAACATTTCCAAGAGGTTCTTAGTGATATTATATTTTACTAAATATTGCTGCGTTTATTGAATATTGTAAGAATCATTGTCTATTAAGTCGGTTTAAGTCAGATATTAAATTAATTACTTTCCCAAGCAACAAATTTAGCCACAAAGTTGTTAGTATTATTGAGACCACATAAACTAGTTGGTATTCTAGTAATATAAACGTTACTATACATTTTGGGATACAAAGTTTTATAAACTATAATATTAAAAAAACATTATAAACTTTTCCAGCTTTTTTGAGCCTCCATATATCCTGAGTATCATATACAGAGTTGTTTTTAGTAAAGTCAGTAAAAATAAAAAAAAATTGCCACCTCAAACTTTTTTGTAATAGTCGCTATTGATGAACGCGGCATTTCATTGTTAATACTACGACGTAGTACTACACGATGTTTTGTAGTAGCGCGCAGTCGTCTTTATTTCCATGGTATTCATAATACAGAGTGACAATACTTTGCTTATTAGCGAATATATTAATTTCAATAAAATTTGTCTATCTTTTAAATTATAAATTGATTCAGATATTTTATTACATCTGATGGTTTCAGTACTTGTCTGTCGGTTGTCTTTATACTGGGTCATGCATAACTATTACGCAAAACTTTTTGTTTCAGTATTTTAAAGCGAAATCATTGCTCTAGAAACTTGTATTTTTACTTGTTACTTTCATCTCCTAAATGAGACATAATTTACGTCACCAAACACATAACCACTTATTTTGCATCAAATCCACTTTAAATAATCTAAGCTTCACCGCAAAGGGAAAACAAACAGATTGGAGATCCAGGCTATCACTGAACCCTATTCGGTAACCGCATCAAAGCGTCTGAGTGAGTCTAGCGATTTGCACTTTGATCTAACTTCACGTAAATATGAAAGAGGTTTTGAAATTATGCAAACTTATTTCTTGAAGTAGCACTGGCAGGCTGGCACTTTTCAGGTTTGAGTTTAGATTGTTGTTAATTGATAAAGAGCCTTATTATGAAAGTGGTTTTGTAACTGTTGAAACTTGTTTGTTGATGTAGCACTGGGTTTTATTGTTAGCGTTGATTGTTTCACTTCACCACTTCTAAGGTTTAAATTTGCAATTGTTGCTAATTGATGAAGAGTCCATGAAAGAGGTTTCGTAACGTGTTTGTTGATTTAGATTGGTTATTTCAGCACTTTTATTGTTTGAATTTGGAACTTTTTTTAATTGATAAAGTTACTTCGTACTTTGACCTGATTTGAAAAGGTCAGATAAAAGTTATCTTATGAATAAAGTATAACTCGATACCTTCAAGTTCGTTTCAAGTTTTTTGTCATTTTATATCATACATACATACATACATAACTTCACGCCTGTATCCCTTATGGGGTAGGCAGAACACCAGAGGTAATAAAACCATCTGATGTCACGTTTGACAAATTTGGAGGCATTATAATAGTGGAGAGAGACTATTGCAGTGACAGGGGGTCAGCCTATCGCCCACAAAAAAGCCTCCCATAACACCTCGGTCCCTTAACTGACTTTTACAGTATGCCCGGGAAGAGAAGGAGCTGGCACATTCTATGTTTTTCTCCCAGTTCAGCATAGAAGAAAAAGTTGTATAATGAATAAAGTATAACTCGATACCTTCAAGTTCGTTTCCAGTTTTTTTGTCATTTTATATCATTGTCATACAATTATTATAAATATGGTAAAACAACATTATTCCATAAAGTAATACTTTATTCGTCGTATAACTTTTACCTAACGATTGAAAAACCACGTCTTAGTTGAATATCTATGTTAGTTTATTTCTTACATGGGTGTTGAATATGCAAAAGGTTAAGTTTTTATTGCCTTTCAATACAAATGCAAATGCATCTTATTTTCGTATTTATTCCTAGGTATGCAATAAAAATTACAAGAAAACACTTAATGATTGTATTAAGTTTCCGCGATTCATACTTTTAAACAAAACACTTTTTAACCGGATTTATCGCGGATAATTACTTTTTAAATTTTTACTCGACTTTTCAGTGTCCTTCCAGACCCCCCGGTCACGTGACACTGTCAGTCAAATTTCAATTTAAATGGTAATTCTACCTGATAAATCCGTTTTTAAAGACACTTTACGAGAGTGTCAGGTATCTAATGGAATGTTTATGTGTAAAAATACCAGTATTAGTAGATTAGTAGCCAAGAGTTGTAAGGCATCAATTGCAGCCCGAGATATTTACGCTCGTGCGCCTATAGTTCGAGGGTGCAATTGATGCTTACAACCGAGCTAACTATTCTGCTTTACATCTAGATTGTGAGGTAAGTAGAAAAAAAGCGGCATTACAAGAACAAAACATTTTATTTGTTGAAATTTATAGTAAAATAAGAACAATTTTCAAATTTTAGGGACAGGTGTTGTCTGTTCCCGCCTTTTTACATTAAAAAGAATCAAGTAAAGAACTTTTTAATTTTTTTTTCCAGATCGAAATTGAGCTTCGGCGTTCGATATTTAAAATTGATGACTATTATACTCACACGAAGACAAGGCTGAATAGCAAAGCGATATTCTTTGGTGATATTCTTTATAACAATATTTTAATGTTGATATTTAATAATACGAAATCTATCCATTTGATTACCTACGTTCTTATCATTATTTTTTCATTCACCCACCTATTTGATATTCAAAATCCATAATCTTTTCCGAAATACAACATCGATCCTTACAAACTAACGGACGAAAATAAATTAGGAATTAAATATAGACGTGTTGAGTTGAAATCCGCAAACAATTGAAATAGATGGCGCCACCGTCACCAACTAGCCGTAGTCTGGGAATTTGCATTCCGACTGCGGATCAGTAGCATAACGCATTTCATTGTAACATTCCTTACTTTAAATGCAGTAATTGTAATTGAAAAAAAAGGTTCGTAACACGCGCATAAAGGAGATCTAGTTATTAGGGTCAACAAGTTTCGGAAGTAGGACTATCTGCTTGTGTACAGTCACTTTTTCTAAAATATATACACCACTACTTACCGTCTGAAAAGGGCAGATGAATTAGCCCCGACACCACACAGCCTCCACAAGAGAAAACTTTCCGAAAGAGCTTAACTTGGTACCTGACCCGCACGAGTGCGGGGGAGGGAACAAGGGCAGCGCAATACGAACACTCGGGAGCGGCCGCAGACACGACCGTTCGGGAGCGAACGCAAACGGGAAGTGATTTTCAGTACTTGTCTGTCGGTTGTCTTTATACTGGGTCATGCATAACTATTACGCAAAACTTTTTGTTTCAGTATTTTAAAGCGAAATCATTGCTCTAGAAACTTGTATGTTTACTTGTTACTTTCATCTCCGACGACCGGCTGGTGTAGCGGTAACATACATTGCCTTCTATGCCAGAGGTCCTGGGTTCGAATCCCGGCGGCGGCGGATATTTGTGTGATGAACACAGATATTAGTTGTCAAGTCATGGATGTTTATATGTTTATTTAAGTTTATTCTAATAAAAAATATATATTTATTCAATATGTATGTTTATATATTTCTTAAGTACATCAGTTATCTAGTATCCATAACACAGTTTCTTTAAGAAACTTAATTTGGGCTAGATAATGTTGTGTGAGTGTCAGAAATATTTATTTATTTATTTATCTATTTAATGAGACATAATTTACGTCGCCAAACACATAACCACTTATTTTGCATCAAATCCACTTTAAATAATCGAAGCTTCACCGCAAAGGGAAAACAAACAGATTGGAGATCCAGGCTATCGCTGAACCCTATTCGGTAACCGCGTCAAAGCGTCTTGAGTGAGTCTAGCGCTTTGCACTTTGATCTAACTTCACGTAAATATGAAAGAGGTTTTGAAACTATGCAAACTTATTTCTTGAAGTAGCACTGGCAGGCTGGCACTTTTCAGGTTTGAGTTTAGATTGTTGTTAATTGATAAAGAGCCTTATTATGAAAGAGGTTTTGTAACTGTTGAAACTTGTTTGTTGATGTAGCGCTGGTAGGGTTTTATTGTTAGCGTTGATTGTTTCACTTCACCACTTCTAAGGTTTAAATTTGCAATTGTTGCTAATTGATGGAGAGTCTATGAAAGAGGTTTCGTAACTTGTTTGTTGATTTAGATTGTTTTTTTCAGCACTTTTATTGTTTGAATTTGGAACTTTTTTTAATTGATAAAGTTACTTCGTACTTTGACCCGATTTTAAAAGGTCAGATAAAAGTTACATACGTACACAACTTCACGCCTGTATCCCGTATGGGGTAGGCAGAACACCAGAGTTAATAAAACCATCTGATGTCACGTTTGACAAATTTGGAGGCATTATAATAGTGGAGAGAGACTATTGCAGTGACAGGGTCAGCCTATCGCCCACAAAAAAGCCTCCCATAACACCTCGGTCCCTTAACTGACTTTTACAGTATGCCCGGGAAGAGAAGCAGCTGGCACATTCTATGTTTTTCTCCCAGTTCAGCATAGAAGAAAAAGTTGTAAAATGAATAAAGTATAACTCGATACCTTCAAGTTCGTTTCAAGTTTTTTTGTCATTTTATATCATTGTCATACAATAATTATAAATATCGTAAAACAACATTATTCCAACGAGTAATACTTTATTCGTCGTATAACTTTTACCTAAAGATTGAAAAACCACGTCTTAGTTGAATATCTATGTTAGTTTATTTCTCACATGGGTGTTGAATATGCAAAAGGTTAAGTTTTTATTGCCTTTCAATATAAATTCAAATGCATGTTATTTTCGTATTTATTGCTAGGCTAAGTATGCAATAAAAAGGACAAGAAAACACTTAATGATTGTCTTAAGTTTCCGCGATTCATACTTTTAAATAAAACACTTTTTAACCGGATTTATCGCGTATAATTTACTTTTTAAATTTTTACTTGACTTTTCGGTGTCCTTGCAGACCCCCGGTCACGAGACCCTGTCAGTCAAATTTAAATTTAAATGGTAATTCCACCTGACAAATCCGGTTAAAAAGACACTTTACGAGAGTGTCAGGTATCTAATACCATGTTTATGTGTAAAACACCATCATAATCTATTAATGTGTTTCTGCTTTAATACCAAACACCCAAACATGTGATAAGATTTTACGTTTGTAACGTCGTCGGTAGTATAGAGGTGATATTCTTTAGAACAATAGTTTAATGTCGATATTTAATAATACGAAATGTATCCATTTGATGACCTTCTTATCATTATTTTTTCATTCACCCACCTATTTGATATTCAAAATCCATAATCTTTTCCGAAATATAACATCGATCCTTACAAACTAACGGACGAAAATAATTAGGAATTAAATATAGACGTGTTGAGTTGAAATCCGTAAACAATTGAAATAGATGGTGTCACCTTCACCAACTAGCCGCAGTCTGGGAATTTGCAATTCGACTGCGGATCAGTCGCATAACGCATTTCATTGTAACATTTTCTGCATTCCTTACTTTAAATGCAGTAATTGAAAAAAAAAAGGTTCGTGGAAACACGCGGATAAAGCAGATCTAGTTATTAGGGTCAACAAGTTTCGGAAGTAGGGCTATCTGCTTGTGTACAGTCACGTTTTCTTAAATATATACACCACTACTTATTCAATAGCAATAAGGTAATACATACTTACATACATAACCTCACGCCTGTCTCCCTTTGGGGTAGGCAGACACAAGAGAACACCAATTGCTACGATCCAGACATACCTCTTTCGCTTCCTCCACGTTCATTAATCTTTTCATACATGATCGCCGGTAACGGGTACTTTTAACTAGGCCCTTTTTAAAAACGTCGCCAATTTGATCGGCATACGTTTGCCTAGGGCGGCCCCTTTCGACAGCACCATCCATTCTTGCTCTGTACACCCCTTTCGTAAATCTACTTTCACTCGTCCTTTCCAAATGTCCAAACCACCGTAGCACACCCTTTTCCATCTTAGTCACTACATCCTCTTTCAATCCGCATCTCTTTCTTATTTCACCATTGCGCACCCTATCACTCAATTTCAGTCCACACATACTCCTCAAAGCTCTCATCTCCACAGCATCAATTCTGCTTTCATGGCTCTTCTGCAACACCCAAGATTCAATACCATACATAAGCGTTGGCGCCAAAACTCCCTCAAGTCCAATGTATACATCTCATCAGACGTGACTGCTTCTATGCACCTTTATTTATAGGTAAATTAAACGCGTTTAAAATTAATTTCACCTGATGGTAAATTAATTTCACGTTGAGGTTTAAAGTGAAAAGCTTACGGATTTATTTATTTTATGGAAATTCAACAGCAACAAAATACAATACAAATAAGTTGAAATAAACAGCCTGTACAGGTTTTTGTATGTAGAAACAGGCATGAACGCATTATAAAAATCAAACACTTTTGAACGAACATGCTCTTCATAAATAATTGTATGAGTACATTATAACGGTCAACCGCCGTCGAGAGCGAATGTATATATTGATTGCTAATACTATATTTACCTCGAAAGTGATCTTTTAAAAAATATAAAATTAAAAATACAAGACACTGCCATAATTCAATTTTAACTTTCTGTGAAATAACTCCTAATACAACAAAATGGTTTCATGTAGTGGATGTAAAAAATCTCTTAAAGTTGCCGAAAAAGCGGTTTGTTCGCGTGAGTCATGCGCCAGAACATATCACTTCGCATGTGTTAATTTATTGCCGGAAGCCTACAGGAAGACTCAACTTTGGTTATGCCCGTTATGTACCAGCAAGCAGCCTAGACATGGGGATAATTCAGACACACCAGTAAAGGCAAGTGTACCGGCACTCGAAAATGATCACAATAACGTCACCGCAAGACGAGGCACCCAGACCGTTTCAACCCCCCAGGAGGATCAAGAACCGTGCCCAGGTACCGCTGACACCAACAAAAATTTGGCCAAAGAACTAAAGGAAGCAATGGACATTCAATTCCGTACGCTTGGGGATCGTATCATGGGTCTCGAAACATCAGTCAAATATCTTAGTGGGCAGTGTGATGATTTTTTCAAATATTACTCGGAGACAAAAGCAGCTATGGCGCAACTTAGTGAAGAAAACAAAATGCTTCGGGAGGAGGTTAACGCCCTAAAATCACGGACAAAAGGACTCGAGGACACACATGCCCGTAACGAACAATGGGCCCGCGCTCAAAACATAGAGATAGTGGGAATGCCTGAACATATCAATGAATGTACAACAGAAATTGTGGTGAAACTTGCAGCTCAAATCGGAGTCATACTTGAACCTACCCAAATTGAGTTCGCGCATCGAGTACAGCCGCGCCGCCGCCAGGGACAGGCCAGCGGCAGCGAGCGAGCCAGCACCAGCACCAGCCGCGCCATCGTAGCCCGCCTCAGGCAGCGCGCTACCAAGGATAGCATCATCGCGGCAGCACGGAAGCGACACATCACCACAAAGGATCTCGGGTTGGGAGGCGAAGTGAAAAAAATATATGTCAACGAACATCTCACCAAACAAAATAAACAATTACTTAAGTCGTGTAAGTTAAAGGCCGCTGCGGATAACTTTAAACACGTATGGACAAAAAACTGTCGAATTTATATGAGAAGAACAGACACCTCGCCTCCCATTCCAATTTTAAATTTAAGGGATTTGGAACAATTAAAATAATACAAACGTTTTTCATTATAATTTTTAATCTCATCACTGGCTATTTACCTGTAAGTATTCTATTAAATTATATTTGTCTAATTCGATTACATCAAACATCACACATCATAAACAAATTCTCTCATTATAAACTAATTACTCATAAATCACAATCACAAATTAACTACTCTTCACACCTCTCATTATATTCACTATACAATACACACACTTTAAACATAGGTCTTATTATCATAAACAGCAAACTGAAGAACAGATTTAATTGTTATAACTTATATTCACATTTAGTTCAGCAATACTTCATTATTATAGCTTCTTTCCTTGACATTGTAATTTTATTGAGTTCAATATGTTCACTATCTTCGTATATGACATACTTTAACAAGGGCTATTGTTATATACATCCACAGTGTTAACAGGACTTAAACTTATATACCAGAACGTGCGCGGGCTGCGTACAAAAACTATAGACTTTCATAATAGCAAACTGGTTTGTGATGCGGAGGTTATTCTCTGTACAGAGACGTGGCTTCATGACGGTATTTTGGATGCTGAGCTCAGTAGCAATCGGTATGTTGTTTGCCGACGAGACCGGGGTGGCGTGGGTACGGGCGGAGGCGGAGGCGGCGGCGGCGGCGGCGATGTGCGCGGCGGCGGTGTCATGATACTAAGTGCAGCGCAACTTTGTGCGCGCGCGCGTCCCGAATGGCAACGCGACGACCTCGAATGTGTCTGGGTGACTGTGCCGCGTCAGGCGCTCGCTGCCCCCTCGCCGGTTCCTCGCACCCCCCGCTCAGCTCACTATGATTTGCATATCGGAGTCGTTTATCTGCCACCCGATAGAAATATTCCTAAACGCATACAGCAACTTAGTGAATTATTAACGATTATTACGGACGAAAATCCGCACGATAAACTTATTTTAACCGGTGATTTTAATCTGCCTTGCATTCAATGGACATTAGGTCACCCTATAATCTTAAAGAAAGGGTCAACCGACATACAAAATTGTGCTTCTCAATTAATCAACCTAACTAGTTACATCGGTTTAAAACAATACAACACAGTCGTTAACTCTCATCAAAATACTTTAGACTTAATCTTTGCAAACTTTTCGTTAGGTTTGCAAAGGTCAAATTCAGTACTAGTAAAAGAAGATACCTATCATCCTACAATAACTATGGATGCAACAGACATTTTGTTACCCCCTTTAAAACAGCCACCTCAAACTAAACTTTTATTTTACAAAGCTAATTACTCAGAAATTAATAATTATTTAATTAACCTTCCTTGGAGAGATTTGTTAGTTTCTTGTAACGTTGAGGCCGCTGTGAATAACTTTTATACAAAATTAAATGATGCAATAATTAAATACGTACCCCAAGTTACTAAATCAAACAATCATGCCTATCCGGTTTGGTACAGCCGGGAATTAATAAAACTAATAAAAGAAAAATCCAAAGCTCACTCCAACTGGAAAAAGTATGGAAACAAACAAGATTACCAATTATTTTCCTATTTACGTGTCCAGGTTAAAAAACTTCAGGATACTTGTTTTAAAACCTTTATAGGATATTCCCAGCAAAACATTACATCTAACCCAAAGTTACTGTGGTCTTATGTTAAATCAAGAAAAAAGAACCATTCTGGCTTTCCTAACTTAATGACTTATAATGGTGAATCCATTACGGACCCTAAAGAAATCTGTTCTTCATTCAATGATTGTTTTGGAAAAAATTTTAGCTCGTCCTCGTCTAGTCCGCATAACACAGCTCAAACCCTCGAAGTGATCAATTCAGATACCTTAAACTCAATTACTATAGAAGCGGATTTTATTTTCAAGTTACTTAAATCAGCTAACCCACATAAGGGTGCCGGTAGCGATAGAATCCCGCCAATATTTTATATTAACTGTACGGAATCTCTTACTATGCCCATTACTATATTATTTAATCGTTGTTTTCGTGAAGGGTTTTTTCCACAAATCTGGAAAACAGCACTTATAATACCGATCCATAAAAAAGGCTTAAAATCCGCTATTGAGAACTACCGCCCCATCTCTAGATTAAATACTTTGGGTAAATTTATGGAGATAACAGTTCATCACCACCTATACGCTTTTCTTTATCGAAGTATTCCACCTAATCAACATGGCTTTATAAAGGGAAGATCTACTGCTACAAACCTTGCCGTATTCACCAACGATGTACTACAAAGTATGGATGCTGGTTCACAGATCGATGTCATCTACACAGACTTTGAAAAAGCCTTTGACCGTGTGGACCATGCCATCCTAATTCGCAAACTTCAGGAACTGGGTATATGCGGCAACCTATTGCGATGGCTAGAGTCCTATCTCCGAAATCGTTGCCAAGCTGTTGTAGTGGGTGGGCACCGTTCGAACTACATCAATGTTCCTTCTGGTGTGCCCCAAGGATCCACGCTCTCTCCCCTTTTATACGCCGCGTACTTATACGATATACCTAAATGTTTTAATTTTTCAAAATTTTTAATGTACGCTGACGACACAAAAATTTATATCAAAATTAACTCAATCGCAGATTGTTTTAATCTACAAAATGATCTAGAGAGCTTAAATAATTATTACAAAGATAACAAAATAGATATAAATATAGGTAAGTGTATGGTGATGAGTTTTACAAGAAAGAAAATACCTATTAACTACGACTATAAAATTGCTGACA
Source organism: Stenoptilia bipunctidactyla (assembly GCA_944452665.1). Classification (NCBI taxonomy): domain Eukaryota; kingdom Metazoa; phylum Arthropoda; class Insecta; order Lepidoptera; family Pterophoridae; genus Stenoptilia; species Stenoptilia bipunctidactyla. The sequence continues at coordinate 19,690,237 of OX101741.1, forward strand.
TAAAAATAAATAAAGTACACCAGGTCAAAGACTTGGGTATTATCCTAGATGACAAGTTAACATTTAACGAACACATTACACATATAGTAAATAAAGCTTATAAGAACTTAGGTTTTATTCTTCGAGTAAGTAAACCTTTTAATGACACCAAATGTTTTAAAATATTATACTATGCCTATGTAAGAAGCGTACTTGACTATTGTAGCAGTATTTGGAACCCTCAGTATCTAAAGTATACTCAAAGTATTGAAAATATACAATCAAAATTCTTTAAACAATTAAATTATAGATGCCAGTATAAGATAAGAGACTATGGAGAGTCCTGTCGAATTCATAATATGTTTTCCCTTGAAGATAGGAGAGTTCTGACTGATTTGTTGTTTTTACACGCTGTAGTTAACGGTAAAACTGACTGCTCTGATCTAACGGAACAGTGCCTGAGGTTTCGAGTCCCTACACGCCGTACAAGACACACAACCTTATTCAACCTTCCGCATGCACGTACTAACTTCTATCAGAACTCAGTCATTTATAGAATACTTAAAACCTACAATAAATACTCTGGCTCGATTGATATTTTTTATCACAGCAAACCTCAATTTAGGAAGCAAATTTTAGAATCTATTTTGTCAGAAAAATGATCAACGTATCAAATACATATCTACTACTTTACAATATAGGAACCCATGAAATCATTCACACTTACACTCACACTCACACACCTACAGTAACACATACACATGCATAACCTTTTTACATACAAATAGACAAATATAATTATATGAATATTTTTATTTACCCTTTCTATTTTTACATTTTTTTTTTGTTTTAACATGATTCTCATTCCACAATAATTTATAAATAGAAACTAAGAATTATGGTCTTTTTTTTTTTTAGCATTGTGGTTAACTTAATAAATTAATTATTTTCATTAATACTCATATATTATAGCTCTCTAAATGTTACAAATTATAAAAAGTAAATCCGTAATTAGACGTAAGCTACTCTTTAGAAGATTTGTTTGTTAAAATTTTAATTTTAAGGTCTGTGGATTTTGTGACTGATAAATAAATAAATAAATAAATAAATAAATTACCACTGAAGCTGTGAAGCCGGCAGACTGCAGTGCGATCACAGAACTTTATCGAATCGTATATTAACGAATGCTTACGAATGCTCGCATAGTATGGAGACGGTTTTTAAGAAAAAATTGAAATCTATCCATTGCCGCAAGGCCAGCTTATATAAATGTGTGCCTTGTTAATTTTGAATGTTTGTAAACATGTTGTACTCATAAATATCTGTAAAATAAAAAATTACAATGTTACTCAAAACTTGCAACCGACTCCATACTATACGAGCATTCGTAAACATTCGTTAATATACGATTCGATAAAGTTCTGTGATCGCTGCCTATAGGAAGTGTTCTATGCATTCAATCGTAGAAAATTTAATAAATAATAATATTTTAAATTAAATCATTCCTTTAGAATCATACAGCGTTGCAAGCACATCTAGTATAAGTACTGTAACAGATATACATATGTAACTAAAATAAAACCTTTTCGACATCTTTCTGATTTAATTCGTCTACACTTAAATGTGTTTTTCGTTTACTTACCTTTCTGATTTTAATATACGTTACTTTGTATGCCGTTGTCAAAGGTTAACTAACTTTATCAAATAAACAAACAAAACTGAACTCTGTATGCACGGCACTGCATCTATTACACTTAACAACTTACAAGGAAACTTTAACTTAGCTTCAGCGCCATATTTTAATTAAATTTGTACGATGTACAGCTTTCTCCGACAGCGCCAATGCAGCTATGATTAAGATAAGATGGAATGTAACTTGAGTAAAGCGGATCACACACTACGCAGACACGGTCAGATATCTGTCAATATCGTTTTGTATACGATTCGTATGAACTAACACCCAAAGCGCAGATGATTATACATTTGTATTTGTCGGTATCTGTCAACATCAATATACAAAATAAGGATCTTTTGGCACGTGGCAAAAATTGTAACTAACCACCGTCTTGGGAAATGTCACTACATGACTTTTACCGCTCATATTTGTTAATGTATAGTCCGACAAGGATCTTTTGGCGCGTGGCAAAAATTGGAACTGATCACCGTCTTGGGAAATGTCATTTCATGACTTTTACCGTTTGTATTTATTAATGTACTTTTAAATTCAATATTAAGATAATGAAATACTCCAAAATTTACAAATTGTGGGCTTGCTTATTGTAGTTATAAAATTGAAGAAGTTGTTTTCAGAAAGAAAAACAATGTAACGTCTCGATAAATCCCTTTTTAAGAGTAAAGAAGCAAGTTGCTTCTGCAATGTTTACATATTGCCATACTTTGAAAAATACAATATAGGACACAATTTATTTCATTTTTTAAATCTCAATAAAAATTACGATTTCAGGATAATTGTCTGTTTAGAATGACTGTATGAAAAGTGAAGAAAGATAAGCTCATTTTTACAAACCTTTCAAAAAACGAGCATTTCTAGATACGAGTAGGTACCTAATAAAGAAAGTAGTAGTGACGAGGATGATGAGGAAAACAATTTGTCATAAAAACATGATTTTCATGTTACTTACTCTATTTTTAATACCTATATTTTCTTGTTTCATCTTCTATTTATATCTTCAACCCTGTTTTTTTGTACCACTAACGTTTTTCTCAAACTTTACGCGACTTGCCTTTTTGTTGTAACATAAAATAAAATAATTCCTGTTTTCAAATATGAAAAAACTAAAAGTTTATTCATTCATATTTTCCCTGAGAAAAGGGAAATTATACTTAATATATTATATAAATAATTATTTACTTTGTAAACTTAACCGAAAGTTAAAGAATTATTTATGCAACGCATGGTTACATAAGCGTAAAACAATAGATACTTAGTGGGTGGTGGTGCGCGTGTGGCGGGAACACTACTGTGTGCTTGTTGACTGAGGCGGCGCGGCAGGTCTTGAAAAGCTTTGATCATATACAAAGTTGAAAAGTGTAGTAATGTCTCTTTATTTATTTAGGATAGGGATAGAATAGGGAATTCTGTTGACTAATTTTTCAACAGAATTCCCTATAAATAAAACAAAACTTTTACCAGTACCAAGTTTTTAGTAGGTACCAACTTTTATTACATAATTATCACCAGAATCGAGTACAGAGTGCTCCCCATCAATATCTCAAATTTGTCACTAGTCACCCTGTATATACAGTGTTTGGTAGAAGGTCCGACAAAGTGAGCGTGCATGGGAACCCAATTGGAGACTACAAGTTGGCCAAAAAAAAATCTCTGACCCTCTATATTTTTGTTATGCATTGTTTTGTGTATTTTTCGGTTTTCACCAAAATTGTACACATTTACTGACTGGATGTTTTACTTTATTTTGGTCTCTGATGCATCTTTAAGCCACGTTAGATAAATTTAGATCGAACCAACTGATGTAGAACTCTTAGAGTGAAATAATCATAATATTTTTTTAATCAAAGTTCAACTTTGACACTGATTTAAAAAAACCATTAGCAATGTTGGAGGTAATAAAAACTTCTCTATTTTTCACTTATTACTGTGACATACTTAATTGATATACTTAATACTTACGAGCTTGTTAAATAAATAAGGTATAAAGAAAAATTTAAACAACTGAACGAAATTCAAAATTATTTTTATTTCAAGTCTTGTTCGAACACAGCTCCTCTGTTACGAATAAACGCCCGGCAGCTACCAAGTATTTCTTTTGTGGCAGTGTCTCTCATTTCTGCTTAAATTTCTGAAAAAGTGTCCCCAATTCTTGTTATCAATATTTCTTTCATGTTTATTTCTACCTCGTACACCAACTCTTTAGCACTTCCCCAGACATAGAAATCGATGTGTTCCCGAGCTCGCTCAATTAGTTTGTCGGAACCTCTACCAAACACCTTTTATATCTACGTAGTGTGTTATCCGCCTAAGATACGACGGATACAAATGATAACGGAACAGAAATTAACTGTTAATTAAAGCATTGATGTTCAGGGAATAATTTCAGAGCGAAACTAATTTAAATTTTCATAATTAACTTTAACTTGTTTTACGCTTTTGTGAGTCGAACACGTATTGGTATTACGAGTCGGGACTTACGTTCAATTGCTTATGCACTACATTAGTTTTATTTACTTCCTCGTGACCACGTCGTGGTAAATAAATTAAATAATTAATATTGTTGTTCCCTAAGTCCCGACTTACCTATACTTATGAAGCTTATCGGGGCGAACACAATAGTACAGCTAAGCATGCATTTATGGAAGCCCGAAAAAAGCGTCCCAGTTTTTTACTCGTAAATCCTTTTATTTTTTCTTGCTCAAGAGTTAAAATGTAAAATATACAGGCAATAAAATAATAGTTACAATTCTTTTACTTATTCCAAACAACTGAGATTTCGCAAATATTTAGACTTCACTAAAATCTTCCTATATGTTGTCATATTATTATATTTCCTCGTAAAACACATGAACGTCGAACCCGCGACCCAGATGCAAAAGAGTTACAAGTGTAAATCAAATGGAAAGTGAGTCGAGCGCAGAGTGACCGGTGCGAGCGCACATGTCTCGTTATATTTAGATCAGAAAATTGTATCTCTATATACAGTGTGCTTCAGATTTGTAAACGTTATGATACAATGTGAAATATAAGTTTAGAAGCGATAAATTCGTTTGAAAAGTGTTTTATTTATTTACCAAATGTACGTAATTTGCTATAGCCGGGTTTTCTTACTTTTATTCACATGCAGTTTATCTATAACTTTCATATTTTTGGTGACTTTTGATACAAGTAACGCTTGTTAAATCTCGTTGTAAGCCGTTTTCATTTAACACATTTTTTTTTATTCATTCAGCTGAGACACAATACGACAAAATCGTTTGTTTCCTATTCCGAAGAGACGTATTTTTACTATTGTATATTATGAGGACAATTTGATCAATTCACCTCTATATTTTATCCCTAATATTTTAATCCGAAAGAGACCAAATGAACTTGTACAACAACACTTTCTCACTTAATCATATTTTTATCCTGTCTAAATCTTCTGTTTCGCGGCTTCATCGTTGTCTTATCCCTCTCCCAATCAGTATAGAAACATCTTGAAATGTTGGTCCATTATCATAAAGTTCTGTGTTTATATTAAGGATGCCTCAGTGGCATTAATGAGTCATAGATATCCTAAATACATCAAAACGCTTCCAGTAACGTCGACGTGATAGTAACGTCAATTCGGATGCAATATATCAGCAAATTGATTGGCTGTACACAGTATACAGGCTGATGCTGATTCGTGCAATATTTTTAAATTTCAAAAATAATAAATAAAATCAGAAATAAAAATATCATGGTAACAAAGGATTTTTCTATTGATACGAAATATCTTAACACACAATTTCTAATGTCATTCCTAAACACGCGAGCAGTCATCTTGGGCCTCATCTTAATTTACTATCGGGTAATAATATAGTAAGTTATGGTCGCTGACTATGAGCCTTATAAACAAGCTTCTGGTCAAGCAAACATCTGGTCAAAGTCGCCGGTAAACGCTGGATGAGGGTGGCGCGGGACCGAGCGACGTGGAGAACCTTGGGGAAAGCCTATCTCCAGCTGTGGACGTCTACTGGCTGTTAATGATGATGATGAATATAATAAAAAATTCAAGGATCCAATAGGTGTCTACCAGGCGGCCACCGTTCTGAACAAAATATGTCGCCTTATTCAATTGTTTTTCACCTTGGTTACTTTTCAGTATTTCAGATTGATCAATCAATAAACAGCCATTGTTATTACTTACTAGCGTACCTAGATCAAATTGTTGATCAATTTATTAATCATAAATTTTTGTAGAGAGTACATTACATAATGAGATGTTTCTACAATTCTAACATTGTGATACGAGTATAATGATTAATGTGTGGGATGTGATTAACGATGTTACGACGTTTACATATGTTTTTACTTTAATGTTTGTTTAAGAAGTTATAGTACTAAAAAATATGAAGAACTTCACATATAAAATTGTTATTCAATTTTTTTTAAAGTATTATTAAACAGGTAATAAAGTACTCACGGCATTAAGGAATTTTAAATATACTTTTTTGTAAATTAATCCGCCTAAAATGATTTGTTAATTTAATTAATAAACTTAAATGATAAGCGAAACACTAAATTGTTATATTTTTTTAAATTACTTTTGATTATTGAAAAGTTTGTAAAACTTAATTAAGAAACTTAATTTAAACTTTAACCATAAACCGCCTCAAACTTTTGAGGAAATTCATTATGGAATTGAATAAAAAATTTAAAATCTAAATAGTTATAAAAACACTGCTTAAGATTTGTAAGCCACTCTCCAAACTGAAATCTACCTTTAAAATTCTGAGAAGACTCTTTTATCTGCACTATAAACTTACTTTATTGCCCTGTATAACACAAGTCGACAATTTCCAGCAGGAAATAAACTGTGTTGAATTATTTAGCGTACGTGGGCTTAAGGAGTACGCTGTATACGGCCGTGTACTGTCTGGTTCTATGCTACGTTGACGCACTGCGCTCTGCATTTGCTTGTACAGTGCAGTGCATCGTAAGCTTCATTATTGCAGAACTATTCTGCTTTCTGTGCTCCTTGTATTAAGAAAGCAATGGATAGTTCAAGTCAGACATGTATATAACTTCAAATTAAAGGATCGGGTAGATTTTATAAGCTGTGCAATTTTATTTTATTCTCGCCTAACATGCACAAAATGCAGCATGTTGGTTTAGGAAAACCTGGCTATTCATATATCGAATCGATATTTTTAAAAGTGAACAAATATAGGTAGTTGGGTTGTAGGCTGACTTAGTAAGGCACAAGTCAATGAAATTAATTCTTTTAATCGCCACCGCTTCACCTTGGTTTCGGTATGCCATAAGCAGACATGTGGACAAATCAAATATAATAAAACGCGTTTTTAAACATATCGCTCTATATATAAGCGCTCTCTCGCCCGATAAACACATCATACATGTTTATCTCAAAGTTTCGATGCCTTTTCAGTCAATTTTGACAACAGTGATCCAATCGTTCCTGGATCTTATATAGGTACCCGTTCTTATTCCTCCATAGTAGCCGATCGATGTCGGAAAGTTAAATTTATTCCAGAATTAAGCACGTGTGATTGGCATAGACGCACGAATTTCGATATTATTGCTCTTACACGCCATTATATCGGGATTTGTCACTTCCATTATCGTTTTGTTGACATTTATTACATTTACGTGTCATAAAGTTTCATTTTATCGTGAAAATGTTACCTTGTCTAATTATACTGTTACAATTCAAAGCATGTACGATTTACACAACATACACAGTAGGCCCAACTCTTGCGTTTATTAGTTTAACCTCAAAAAATTAAACGAAATTAAATTTTTTTGTTGCTTAAATTACACAAATACCTACAATTAATGGACGTCAGAAACAGATGCGTAAAAAAAATCTCGTCTCCTTTTTTCACAGGTCATAATTTAAAAAGGAAAATGAATTAATGAATGGAAATCTCCAGACAATCACACCAACTACATGGCCCCAAAAGTAAGCACAGCTTGTGTTATGGGATACCATGCAGCGAACTAGTTAGGAACCTAGAATATAAATACATAAATACCCAGACACGGAACATTTTTCTTTTCTTGTTCCGTGCCGGAATCGAATCCGCAACCACCGGCGTCTGAGTAAGACTGGTTTACCCCATCGCCAAAAAGGTCGTTAATATTTGGTTAAATCAAGCGTTACTTTGCTGAAATACCTCGTAACTAATATAACCAAGTGATCTTGTTAATTCCGCGACGCTAAGACGAAATCCTGCATCTCGAATTATTACGTCACGAAATTACGAGTATAACATAACTTGGTTATAGTAGTTAGCAGATATACAACTTGACTAGATAGCTGTGTGCTTATGTTATGCAATAGCTGAGATTATTTCTCAGTTTACAACTAATTTTAAGAAATAACCAGTCGAGACTTATAGGGACACAAATCCCACGTTAATTAATCGTTAAAACAAATTTATATTTTATAGTCTTTACATAATGAATGAATGAATGATTTATTTAAAAGTAACAAAGACTCAATTTGTTAGTATATAAATGCTTACGGACTATGTTAATAAATATTAACCTAGGGTCATATAAAACTTAAAACAAAATAACCTGTAGAGACTTATAGGGACTACAATCCCACGTTAATTAATCATTCAAACAAATTTAAATTTTATAGTCTTTATATAATGAATGAATGAATGATTTATTTTAAAGTAACAAAGACTCAATTTGTTAGCATATAAATGCTTACGGACTATGTTAATAAATATTAACCTAGGGTCATATAAAACTTTAAACAAAATAACCTGTAGAGACTTATAGGGACAACAATCCCACGTTGGTTAATCATTCAAACAAATTTAAATTTTATAGTCTTTATATAATGAATGAATGAATGATTTATTTTAAAGTAACAAAGACTCAATTTGTTAGCATATAAATGCTTACGGACTATGTTAATAAATATTTAACTAGGTGCATATAAAACTTCAAACAAAATAACCTGTAGATACTTATAGGGACAACGATCCCACGTTAATTAATCGTTAAGACAAATTTATATTTTATAGTCTTTACATAATGAATTAATTAATGAGTGAATGATTTATTTTAAAGTTACAAAGACTCAATTTGTTAGTATATAAATGCTTACGGACTATGTTAATAAATATTTAACTAGGTACATATAAAACTTTAAACAAAATAATTTACAGGCTAATTTACAAAGGCCACTCCTGCACCATTCCCCCCGCAATGGCACAGGAATGCTTTAAATACGTCGAATCTAATCTATTATATAATGTTTCCTTAATGGTTTTCTTGGAGTTTTTGAAGAGCAGCGATTATATTGAGCTTTATTTTATTGTAACGTATTGACATTTCAATAAATGCCAGCCTTTTAAGCAACAATTACATGAGGTCGTTCCTAGTTTTTTAAAGAATAATTATTTTTACGGCTTAAAATCTTCCAGTTTAAAATTTAATTCAACTCTCGTAAATACACTTAATATTTTCTTAAATATCTTATGATGCGAGGGACAAGATACCAATCTCTTTAAACTTTTCTCTCATATATTTTCTATTTCCAAGTTTATAAATTCCAAAAATAGCCCTTTTCTCTAGAGTGAATTTTGTTTCAATATCAGCAGCATTTCTGCACAGAAGTATCCCGTGGGACTTTAAACTATGAAAATAGCTAAAATATACAATCCTAGTTATGTGAATATCAGTCAGTAAGCGAATCTTTTAACCACGAACGTTGCAGAACGAAATCTTCTCGCTATTTGTGATATGTGAGCTTCCACTTATTGTTATAACAATTTATTTATTTATTTATTTATTTATTTATTTATTTATTTATTGACAGGTATTTCTACAGCGATATATTTAATACATAGAAAGATCATAATTAATATTCATAAGGCCAAAAACAGAAATACACAAACTATATAGTAAAATCCATGATGTACATAAGAATAGTATATAAATTTAAAAAAAGAGTTGAAAATTACAATTTTTATATAAAGATGAAATTAACATTAAATAAAAAATAAAATTAAAGTTTATGTTTATGGTATTAAAAATATTCAAATAATAAAAAACCAAGTTAAAAACATAAAATAATACTTAAAAAACAACATGAGTCGTTAAGGAACATGAAATAAAACATAGGTAATAAAAAAAAACAACTTAAGAAGGTAAAATCTCACCAGTCTGGATGTGTGTGATCGTGTGGGCGTGTGCGTGTTCGTATGTGCGTGTATGGTTATGGTTATGTACCTAGTTATGTGCGAGTTTATGGTTATGAAATTAGTGTGAGTTTAATGAGAATTTTTTTTTGCGTTTCATTAGTCATTTATGTTGTATTTAATTCTGTGTCATTATGTATTTAGTATTCTAACTTAATTATATTATATTACTGTGTATTAAATCAGCATAATTGTATATGTATTATTATATGAAATTTGGTATACTTACAAATTAATTTGGTATACTTACAATAACAACAATAAAACATTTATTTATTTTCGTAATCGTCACATTTTTACAATCTTAACCTAAAAGTATAATATTAAGGAATACAATTGTCTAAGTACCTGAACTAGGTTTACCCTGCTTTTCAGGCGAAAGGGGGTCTGAGTGTATACAAAATTAAAATTAAATACTTATGTATACTATATCTTTTGAATAATAAGGATGGGTAAAATAGAAAAGCAAAAAAGGAATCCTTAATCAGTGGTTATAAAACTAAAGTTAGGCAAAAATAATTTCTAATTTAAATATGCAATTTATGAATTTTAAACTAACTTATTACTGCTAACAATTTTTCTGTGTCTTCATTAAGACATGTTTTGTAACGCCTCTTGAACAATTTTTTTCGTTTCATTTAAACACAGAGAGTACAAATTTAGTTTTGCATTAACCCTATTGTAAAGAAGAGGGCCAAGAAATAAGAATTATGAATATTCAGGGTGATTGATGACAAATTTTAGATATTGAAGGAGTGCACTCTGTATTCGATTCTGATCATAATTATGTAATAAAAGTAGGTACTAAATTTTTCATCAGAATTATACACCCTATATACAAATAAAGAGACATTAATACACTTTTCCTGACGTGCCGCCTCAGGCAACACAGTAGTGTTCCCGCCACACGCACACCACCACCCGCTAAGTATCTATTGTATTACGCTTATGTAACCATGCGTTGCGTAATGAATCTTTTATATTTCGGTTAAGTTTACTCAGTAAATAATAAATATTAATTTTTTCTCTTCATGTATGATCTCAAACTATCACATCCTCGAATTTCGAAAGTCGCTCACCAGTCACCCTGTATATTGGCATTTTTGTATACCAATTCAGATGTTTTGGAAGTATGTTTCATTGTAATACCCATTGTATGCTTTTTGGTAATACCTATAGTGAAACGCAGGTGACAGTCATTGGTGAATGAAAAGGTGCATTTCTCATTCACTTTTGATGTGCTGTAATTTATATGTCACTTGACGTTCCTGGGATCCTGGTGTGAAAACTCCAATTATTTGTTTGTATAAACATTTTTATCAAGTAACTATAAATATTTATTTAGTTTACTTAGAGTCAAGACGGTGGTGTGTATTTGAATATGTATGTGCAACTACTTTTTTTTAACAATAACCTAACCTGCCTTTGACTACAACTCACTTGATGTAAAATACATCTAGGAACGCAGATGAGTTTAGGATAGAACTGGCTCTTCATAAACCATGACGACCGGCTGGTGTAGCGGTAACATACATTGCCTTCTATGCCAGAGGTCCTGGGTTCAAATCCCGGCGGCGGCGGATATTTGTGTGATGAACACAGATAATATTCGTCAAGTCATGGATGTTTATTTAAGTTTATTCTAATAAAAAAATACGTATTTATTCAATATGTATGTTTATATATTTCTAAAGTATATCAGTTGTCTAGTATCCATAATACAAGTTCTTTATGAAACTTAATTAGGGCTAGATAATGTTGTGTGAGTGTCAGAAACATTTATTATTTATTTATTTATTTATGACTAACGCAACACATCTCCAACGATGCGGGGATATTCAGCGGCAGACTTTACATTAGGAATCGTCGCAGGCGCAATGAACCTTGAAGGTTTGGATAGGTCGCCTTTTACGATACCCTCACCCATGAGCGATAGATTTTTCATCCGTTTCTTATCCTGTATTTGTCCCCCATATCATCTAATGGTAAGTGCAAATGAGGTTGAAGATGAATGCGCACGAGGTCAGGAAGAGAGCTCTTCTAAGCAGACTCTACTTAGTTATTAACCAACTTATGAAAATAAACAACTTCACTGACAGTTTTAAGTCCTTGTCAAAACTTTGGCCGAATCCAGAAATTCCGTAACGAAAAAAACTAACACCGACCGGCACAGCGGTGATACTTTGATTTCATAACTTTACATGCGGGCTTTAGTAAACATCAGCGCCATCTACTAGGAATTTGTGGAACTTCATATTAGATCAAACATTACTGCATTAATAAAATAAATAAATAATTATAATTGCATAAGTTGATAAAAAATGCTCTGCAATAGCTTTACCGCGGCAGTCTCCGAGTACCACACGACTTTTTTTTTATTTTTACTTTATTTGGGAAACAAACAGCACAATTTACAATTTAAATTAATTACAATATAAAAAAACTTAAGCCAACAAAGTTTCCACTGATATATTATCCGTTTTCATAAACATTTTTTCAATAATTTCAAATTTAAAAAAAAATACTAAATCGATCTCGATGAACTTTATAACAGAAGAAGAAAATTCATAATTGCCAAAAAATTGCGTAAAAAAATAGGAACTTACTAAAAATATAATTAAAAACATACACACAAATTGAGAACTTCTTCCTGTTGGACGTCGGTTGAATAAGTAATTACGCCAGAATTTCCAGGGTAATAAACTGATGTTCCTTGTTTCAGTGGAGATCCTAAAGTCCAGAGAAGCGCTGTGGATGTCAGCTGACGGGCACATGGTGCTGTACGCCACCTTCAACGACAGTCTGGTGCATGAACAGAAGTACCCTTGGTATGGAGCCGCTCTGGACACTGATGATCCACTTAAGGTGATTATGATTAAGATAATTTAGTAAATAATTATTTCAACACACTTGCTCGTAAAATGAGCCTAATTCTATTGAATTTAGAACTATAAACTGGGCTATAAGTCACGCGTGCATAATATATTATACCCTAGTGCATAATATAATGAATCCTACAAAGTTGAATTGTACCTTTGTGCAAATTAAATGCGAGTAAACAGAGCATATTTTATTGATCCGGGTTATACATTAAATTTTTTCAGAAACAACAAAGAGGTTTTATACCACTTCAAATCCAAATACATTTTTAAATGTTTACGCCTTATATTAGTTAAACAAAATTGTATATCAAACAAATTATTCACAATTTACAATAATTTGTTACAAAATATTAAAATATTTGGATTTACCACTCCAAATTAAATATTTTCATGTAAAATAGGCTGTATATGCTATACAGCCATTGACACATTTGGCGGAAAAAAAAAACTACGCGCATGCGCGAAGTTCGGCGCCATTTTTCAATCACAATTCACAGCTTTGTTATCAAGTGTGTTTGTTATTTTATGACCACGTATGTCTGTCTTTTACTCACAAGTGTGTTGAAAAACGTCGTATATAACTCGTGAGCGTTGCTAATTACAGTCGAGGCTGTGATTTGAGCCCGAGCCGCAGGCGAGGGCCTTGTAATGAGCCGAGCAACTTCGCTCACTTGTTACATAATATACTATTTTTAAAGTCAATGGCAGTAAAGAGTTTTTAATATTATTATTATTTTACATACATACATAACTTCACGCCTGTATCCCTTATGTGGTAGGCAGAATCCTTAATTGGAGGTATTATTATGATGGAGAGAAGCTATTGCAGTGACAGGGGGTCAGCCTATCGCCCACTAAAACACCACCTCCGTCCCTTAACTGACTTTTACAGTATGCCCGGGGAGAGAAACAGCTGGCATATTATTATTTTGTAGTAGTTTATTTTTTCATTATTTATAATAATATAGTCTTAAGTGTTCGCGATTCATAATCTTAAAATGACACTTTTGCCTCTGCAAAAAAGCTTTGCCCCTCCAAATTTTTTTATTTTATTAAACATAAGGTGATCACAAACAGTAATGCACATTAATTCTTAACAAATTAATTAAGATATGATTACATACATCCCAATGACATGATCCACATATAATTAAATATTATGGTTGTTGAACGACAAACACAAGATCAAGAGTTTTTTACAAAATAAAAATAATTTATAAAACAAGATTTTTGAAAAAATAAGAAAGGATAGAAGTAAACAGAGTAAAAATACAGTATTAACTGTATTTTGTAATTTAAACAATCAAAGACAGGCTATTATTTTAACTAAATTTATTTGTTTCTTTTTTATTTTAATGTGATTAATGTCGAACACATGGAGGCTTAAACAAAAAGTTGAATTGTTAATTTGGAACAGTTTTAGTAAACTTAGTAGGTACAGCTTTTTATATACTTATCGAATATATAACATTTATGCACTACATACTAAAATACATTAAATATTTTACATACATACAAAGCATACGCATCAATAATCTAAGTATTTAGATTGATATGCAAATTTGCTTAAATTCAAGTATAGAATTAGTCAAAACGAAATTCACGATTTCTTAATTTAGTTACAATGTCTATTGTTTATATGACTATGAAATATGTCTAAATCCGTAAACAGTTCATTATACCTTTAACCGGTATTGGTCCTACAAGAGTTAGATGCAAATAAATACTTTTTCTTGTGCTTGTAGCAGATACACGAAAACTAATATTGTTAATAAGTTCAGCGGGCATATTACGGTTCTTTCATGACATGACATGATAAACAAGATTTCTATCTTCGAGTAGTAATAGGCTTTATTCTTTCTCTAAGATTTCTATGATATAATGAATGAACGAATACATATACATACATACATTGCAATTCATTGCATGCAAGAGGCATTTCTTTTTGCAATGACAGTTTCAATGATATCATCATAGATGATATGAACTCAAAAACATCAATTGAAAAAAGTTAAATCGCACCCACCTCTATGATATGTTTTTTTTTTTTTATTTATTTATCATTTTAGCAATTCATAAAATTCTTAATTAATTAGCGACAAAAATCATTTATTGATTTCATTTGTGTTTTTCCGTTTCGAATGCTTTCATAAATCAATACTATATTATTTATTTACCCTTTATTATACATGTAACGCCAGGAGGGCCTTGATCTTCTCACAATATCAATTTAAGCAGAAATATAACGAAACAACTAAGATTATTTCTAATTTAAGCGATCCGTCAAAAACTACGGTGCGCTGGTCACTCTCGTCAACAACAAGATAGCTCCCCGCTCCCATAGACACGACGTTCCGCCAGAGCGACTGACCAATCAAAACCATCAGTCACTCTATTTTATCTCTATGATTTATCTTATCTATGGCTTTCTCTATGAACGCGCCGACACGGCCAGACTGACATGCGACCGTCCTCGGGCGCTAAAAGTTGGTAATCTGCAACAAACAGTACAGAATCCTCTATACGCTCGTTCATCCTGACATATCGATAGCATCTAGTCAGAACTTGTGAAGCCAAACCAAATGGATGTCACATTCTGAACTAGGATCGACTTCTCAAACCATCTAGTGAGGACCGATGAATCCGCACATATGGATGTCATCTCCTCCACTAAGGTAAACCACATAAAACCATCTAGTGAGGCCTGATGAATCCGCACATATGGATGTCATCTCCTCCACTAGGATAAACCACATAAAACCATCTAGTGTGGCCTGATGAATCCGACACTATGGATGTCATCTCCTCCACTACGATAAACTTGCTATATCAAACGCAATTTAAAAGTAACATTAAGCGTTGACGTACCTTGGAGTCTACCAACCCGTTCAGGGTGGTCCCCACCACCTATGCACACGAGGGCTTAGGTCTTTTCTTGATTTAGATGCTTTGGGGGACGTGACTATAGACAAGCCAATCCTCAGTAGGATGTGACCCGGACGACGCATTTTCGTCTTACCGACATCGACATCAAAGACAAGCCACTCCTTGACTTGGACGACATTACGTCTGATGCCTCATAGACAAGCAAGCCCTACGGAAGGGTCTAACTCGGACGACAACTTACGTCTAAACCACATTGACAAGCCAACTCAGTTCGACTCGGACGACAAAATTCGTCTTACCATCATCTAAAAATGGCAAAACATCTAGAACAAGTCAGTCAACTTACAGGACTCTGACTCGGACGACGTCATTCGTCTTACCATCATCTGCAAAACATCCAGAACAAGTCAGTCAACTTAAAGGACTCTGACTCGGACATCATTCGTCTTACCATCATTGACAAGCTATCACTAGTAGACGTAATGTTACTGTCGTACAACTATAACTGTCTCAGAATCAAAAAGCGTGTGTCCTTTCGACCACTCATGAACCGGACGACACCTTTTTTAATCACTTAACAAACAATGCAGTCTTTATCGGCATGTCCTATCTTTAGGATCACACATCATCAATTTGGATCGGACGGGTGAGTCCTTTCGACCAGCCACACGTGCATGGCCCGGACGACACTGTCCTTTCGACCAAATGAACAATTAAGGTTGGACCGGATGAATGTGTCCCTTCAACCAGCCGCTATCAGCTGCATGGCCCGGACGACATTATCCCTTCTACCACCTTCCACACACGACATTACCCGATGACTCTTCTCACTCAATGTGCCAACATAGTTTAATAGACTTCATGCAAACAATGCTTACAGATAACACCTACCTATAATAACAGGGTCCGCAAGGCAAGAGCCTGGTACTACATGAAATGTCAAGAGTTTTATAAAATTTCCAAGATTAACCTCACTCGAAATCTGTGACGTAGATTTTATTTCATCACCGCCAATGCCCGTAGGATACACAATATCATTGTGCACAGTACCTGGGAACTTACTAGAAAAGCTCTCTTTTATCAACGAGCAAGACGATCAGCTATCAAACAAAATGGAACAGACTCACCGGAAGACGTTTCCATAGCGCCCCTGGAAGGGCGGTGCTCGCAATGATGAACCTCCCTGACCGTAGCCCCGTCTACTGCATTCCCTCTCTGTGGGCAGCTAATTGCGACATGCCCCCTTTATCCGCACGAACAACAGGATACAGACGATCCACTCTCCGTCGCACGTGATGAACTCGGCCAACTGTCTTGCATTTTAAATCCCGATTCGTCTCGACGCTTCCGGCATTCGGCGAAACGACGTCCTGTGATACCATAGAAGTTACATCTGCCACCAAATCTTTCATCATTCCGGAATCGCTTGGATTCAGGTTTATTGCTCTCAGCACTGTCTGACCGGCGCGGCGTTTTAGAGAAACACGTCCCAGTATTTGAAATAATTGGATACGAGTCGTGATGTTATGAGCACTGAGTTCGCGACTGCTTCCTCAGGCATAAAATCTTTAGGTATTTTTTTTGATTAAATTCCATAATCTAAGGGCAGCTTCCGATGCAGATTCTTTGCCAAGTTGAAATCGTAAAATTTCATCAAAACAATCTTGGAATAATTTTGGTTTCGAAAACTTTGCTAGAAGTGCTTGCTTAACAACGCTCGAATTCATTTAAGTTTAATTTAGTGATACACGCAGCAGCTCGACCTTTTAAAGTACTGGTAAGAGCCATGAGTAGGTCTATTCCATCCAAATATTTCTTCTCTACGATAGCTTCGGTTATTTTGCACCAACGCTCTATATCAGCGTCTGGATCTTCAGGATCAAACGGTAGCGATTGCGTAGTATGACTAATACTCCCGGTTGGTGTGGGCTGTGCCGCAAGGATTCGAGACAATAGCTTCTCCATATTGCTGAATAATTTTTGGGCGTCTGTTTCTATGGTTTGGTTCTCGTTTTGTGCTCCAGGTAATCCCACTTCTGATGTAACGCCAGGAGGGCCTTGATCTTCTCACAATATCAATTTAAGCAGAAATATAATGAAACAACTAAGATTATTTCTAATTTAAGCGATCCGTCGAAAAATACGGTGCGCTGGTCACTCTCGTCAACAACAAGATAGCTCCCCGCTCCCATAGACACGACGTTCCGCCAGAGCGACTGACCAATCAAAACCATCAGTCACTCTATTTTATCTCTATGATTTATCTTATCTATGGCTTTCTCTATGAACGCGCCGACATACACAATAAAAAATACAGAACAAAGAACAAATAAAAAGAAAACAATGTATAAAGGGCGGCCTTATCGCCAGGAAGCGATTTCTACCAGGCAACCCCACCTATATATTGGTATTTTTGTATTCAGTCTACATGGCAAGAGCTTAGCTAAGAGATTTCGCCGAGAAGTAATACCGAATAATCATCGCAGGATATGTTTTACGTCACAACTATTTCATGATAACATCGCATGGTTTTGAGATCCGTAATGGACAGTCAATTTTTTTATAAATAATTCTATATATATTTGCTCTAATTGAATTCTACGTTGTTCTAGACAAAGCAAATTAAATTTCTTAATCATGATGTTGTAATTACCATATTGAAGGTGGCATCTGAAACTTGTCATCTTCAAAAACTTTTTTGTACACGTTCGATCATTTTTTTATATAATTTTTAGTAAGGATCCCATATCACTACAGCATATTCAAAAAGATGTAAGTAAGCGGAGGGTTTTTAAAAACAGTAGATAATCTAGATATAACTTTTCTTGCGGGGGTTGACGTAGACAAGAGAACCACATATTGTTAAATCTGGATTATACTCATCAACTTCCGGTAAATTACGTTGTTTTGAATTGCTCATTGTTAATATTTTTTTCACTTTCACACTCAGTAATCCGTAACTTATTTTAATTTACTAAAATTAATGCAAATGTTTTATATGCCTTATTGTTTGCACAATAAGGTCGAAGTTAGAATAGCGTAAATAACTGATTTATATTCGTAAAAGAACTCAGCAACGATCGCGCAAACGCACGTCAGATATGTGCGACGGTCGTGCGGGTATAAAATTATGAATTATGAATGCATACCATTAAAATTAAGACGACTACTAGCTACAACAAACCATCTTGTTGTACTACGTCGCAGCAGTACCTGTATAATTAAATAAAACCATGTTATCACAACCTTGACTTTTTAATAATGGATCTCTGACTTTGACATAAGTTCTCTTACTTCTATTTATTACAAAGAGTAACACACTAGCCTACTACATCTCCCTTTTTAAAGTTAATTATATTATAATAACAATTTATTTAGTAGGTTACATAGTCCTCTAAATATTTAGGAGGTCGACGATGACGAGATGGTCTATGTACTGGACTAGACAATTGATGAGCAGGAACAGGTACTGCACTGGACAAGTTAGAAGTTACAATTGGGAACATCCTACAGCTATCATTACTTACAGAATAACTTGGTTTAACATGAACAGTATTTCTTCGAATTACATTTCCACTTTTATCTTCTAATATTAAAGATCTAGGGGAATCATGAAACTTAACTACTTTAGCAGGAACCCATACATCATCCTTCCAATAAACAACATTTTGTCCAGGATAAAATGAATCATTTGATGTCTTGGAAGTTTTATCATAATTACACTTATTATTCAAATCAATATTCATTTGAAACTTATTAAAGTCTTATGCTCGTATTACAGAACGAGACTTGATACTCGTTTCACGTAAGCGTTGTTCACCAGCTGATTCTTGACTTGAGCTTTAGTCTTATTACAAAATAATTATCAAAACCAGATTACCTGAAACTAGTTTCAAATATCTGACTCAGTTGATACTGGGTTTTCTTTGAAATAAATTTGTTTCCCATTACATTTAATAACAAAAACTAATGGTCTGTTACGTTATACGCAACGTTTAGATTATAATGTCTTATAAATTGCGTTAAATTCTATATGATATATGACAAAATTGCCAATGTTTTGAATTAATTATCTGTTTTTCGATAGAAGCAGTACGGTTAAATTATAACTGTCGCTTCTTTTTACTATGAAAATATATATTTATATTTATCACTCAAAAATAATACGAAACGTAAAAGCTAAATGTAATGTTGCCAACTACTTACTAAGTAAAGTCACTTAAAATTATAAATTCCAATATAGTTTTTATTTACGAAAAGCAAGTTCAAACTTGTTTTAAAAAGTTCAAGTTGTGATAAAAATATTATCGTAATGGTCAATATCACTGAAAGGATCTATTGTAGTTAATACAGATCACTATTAAAGAAGGCACGAATCGCGTACCTATCTAGTTTTTCTCTAAGCCACAGTTCACAACATCAAAAACTTATTTGAAGTAACGCTCAAGTATGGTAGACAGCACACTCAAGTGAATACAGTTGTGAAACTAGTTTCAATCATTGGCATATGCATAAGTAAAGTTCTATAATAAGCGTGAACACAGTTCAAATCATTTAGTACTCAAGTGATATCTGGTCATTGAATCTAGTATTAGGCAACGTTTTGTAATAAAGAAAGTCGTTGATACTAGTTTCAAAACTAGTATCAATACATGAGTACTGTTCTGTAATACGACCATGAGACTAGTTTAGGTGTTAAAAGGTTATTATGAATTGGCAATTTCGTACGTGTTAACCTACTGAACAATAGTTGAGTAGGAGTATATGGAGATCCTATAACTGGACTATTTCTGTACTCTAATAACAAATTATACATATCTAACTTATCTTCTTTACATTTTTTCAAAATATTTTTTGCTATACCAACAAATCTCTCAATAAATCCATTTGATTTAGGGTACCTAGGACTAGATGTAACAATTTTAAACTTCCAATCAATTGAAAAGTTGTGAAATTCAAAAGAATTGAATGGCATATTATCTGCTCTAATAATTTGTGGAATACCATGAATGGAAAATAAATTCTTTAAATTATTAATAACTACTGATGCTGTCAATGATTTTACTTTAATAAGCTCAAACCACTTGGAATAGTAGTCAGCCACTATCAAATAATAATCATTATCAAACTTAAGAAAATCGCATCCTATTTTTTGAAAAGGAAGGGTTGGATTTTTGTCTATTAACATAGGTTCTTTCGACTTTCTAGAACTATACTTCTTACACAGTCTACATTTTGAAACTATCTTTACAATGTCATCCTCCAAACCTGGCCAATGGAACAATGTTTTTGCTCGAGCAAAAGTCTTATTTATACCAAAATGTGAGGAGTGAATTTCTTCCAATACAAATTGCCTTAATGATAACGGTACAATTATTCTATAATTTAGATACACAATATTATTTTCAACAGTGATATCATATCTATACTTCTAAAAATATTTAACATTATCTTTAACTTTAGTTTTACAATTTGGCCAACCATTTTTATAAAGTCTTATAAGTTCTTGTAGTACAACATCATTTGAAGTTTCCTTAATTATACTTTTTAACATATCATCACTTATGTTAACTGTGTGAACCATTTTATCAAGAGATTTAGATAAAATTTCATTACTAGCTTTAGATGATGCTCTGCTAATAGCATCAGCAATAACCATCTTTGAACCCGGTAAGTATTGAACATCTAAGTCATACATATGAAGTTTTAAACGGATTCTTCTTAAACGCTGAGAATTAATAGAATTTATGTCTTTTTTCATAATAGCAACTAAAGGTTTATGATCAGTCTGAATAATAGTAGACCTACCATAAATATAAATGAAATTTATGAAATTTTTTACAAGCAAACAAAATGGCTAAGAACTCTTTATCTATTTGACCATATTCATATTCAGATTTTGATAAACTTTTTGATGCAAAACAAATAGGATGTCCATTTCGTAAAAGAACACTGCCTATAGCATCCTTCGAGCTGTCTGTCTGTATAATTATAGGTAAATTAACATTGAAATTTTGTAAAACAGGAGGACTAACTAACAAGCTTTTAATCTTATCTATACATTGTGTATGTGTAGAATTCCAACAAAATAAACTATCTTTCTTCAACAATTCTCTTAAAGGACTAATGATTTCTGCTAAATTTGGAATAAAATCTCTTAAATAATTAACAAAACCCAAAAATCTTTGTAAACTATGTTTATCAGTTGGTAAGTCATATTCATTAATTGCTTTAATTTTGTCTTTATCCGTCATTAACTTACCATCAACAATTTCTATACCAAAATATTTTACAGTTTGTGGCAAATATTGAAACTTTTTCAAATTAAATTTGATATTCAATTCAGAAGCTCTAGTCAATACCTTATTTAAAATAATGTCATGTTGTTCTTTTGAATCTGCAAAAATAAGAAAATCATCAATATACAGGGTGTGGCGTAATGAGTGGATAATCCTTTACCGACGGTTGGGGGGCATTGTGGCTGTTCGGAAAATGACAATTTGTGTTTAGTAAAAGTGTCACAGTTTTCGAGTTTTGGGGCATTTTTTAAAATTTGAAAAAAGTTAGGCCTTTACCCGCTCTTTTAAGTGCCAAATTTACAATACAACGAATTTTCTCAATCTGTTTTCTCAACAGCATTCAGTGATAGTGGTGCTATCAAACGTAAACTACCAATTTTGTACAATAGCCAAAGTTTTTTTTATTTTTATTTTTAAACGTACAGTTTGTGCTGAATTCTATTTCTTTCCCTAACTTTGGTACCTCGTGGTGTAAAAAAAATGTACAGTGACATGAGTGCCCAATTGATAAAATAATAGCCTATTTCATTACGATTCCAAAATGGTATAATTTACGATATTTCTAGCTCTCAATTTAAAAATACTGCATTTAAGGTGAGTCAAGGTCAATTTTCTTAGGAGGTTCTCTTACGCAAAATTATTACTATTTGTAATAGTTTTAGTGCATCTGCCTTTGTGTTCACAAAACCGACTCCTCCGTCAAGTTGAATAATAATTCTAGGAATCATAGCGCACCTGCGTTTCCTACTAAAGCTAATGTTTTGGTTTCTTCTTTCATTTAACGAGTAAAAAAGATAAAAAGATAGCGACTCTATTGTTTGTCCTGGGGTACCTACTCTACCTGATTTTAGGGTTCGTTATGGTATGGGTGTAAGTTCTCCTGTCTTAAAATCCTGTGCACCATCCTCGTTGATATTCTTGTACGTCTGGAAATCGCTCGTACTGACGTGGTCGGGTCGGCTTCTATCTCTTGGAGTACACTTTCATCGTCACGTATAGTTGGCCTCCCCGAGCTAGTACCGCCGATGCCACTTCCCGGAATTCGACCTCCCATGTATGCATTATGCATTCTTATAAAATCTCTGTAATCGGAATGGCGTGCATGGGGAAACCTTTCCCGATACAGTGCTGCAACTTGACTGGCATTACCGCAACATTCACCGTAAAGAAAATGCATTTTAGCATACTCCATCGGAGTGTACGGTATGTTGCGAGACATTGCAGTCGGTACCCAACATCAAATCAACAAGTCCAAATCACTAGGCAAATCAAGTCCAAGGTCACAGAAGTAAATCGATGAAGTTAATGTCCAAATCACAAAGAAAATCAAGTCCGAGGTCACCGGCCAAATCGTAAATTAAATCCAATCCAAAGCAGAGCAAAAACGTGGGCCGCGAAAGTAGTATGATAGCACACTGGGGTGACGCAGGCAAGGAGTTAGCCAACGAACCCTAAAATCAGGTAGAGTACCCCAGGACAAACAATAGAGTCGCTATCTTTTTATCTTTTTTACTCGTTAAATGATAGAAAAAACCAAAACATTAGCTTTAGTAGGAAACGCAGGTGCGCTATGATTCCTAGAATTATTATTCAACTTGGTGGAGGAGTCGGTTTTGTGAACACAAAGGCAGATGAACTAAAACTATTACAAATAGTAATAATTTTGCGTAAGAGAACCTCCTAAGAAAATTGACCTTGACTCACCTTAAATGCAATATTTTTAAATTGAGAGCTAGAAATATCGTAAATTATACCATTTTGGAATCGTAATGAAATAGGCTATTATTTTATCAATTGGGCACTCATGTCACTGTACATTTTTTTTACACCACGAGGTACCAAAGTTAGGGAAAAAAATAGAACTTAGCACAAACTGTACGTTTAAAAATAAAAATAAAAAAACTTTGGCTATCGTACAAAATTGGTAGTTTACGTTTGATAGCACCACTATCACTGAATGCTGTTGAGTAAACAGATTGAGAAAATTCTGTGTATTGTAAATTTGGCACTTAAAAGAGTGGGTACAGGCCTAACTTTTTTCAAATTTTAAAAAATGCCCAAAAACTCGAAAACCGTGACACTTTTACTAAACACAAATTGTCATTTTCCGAACAGCCGCAATGAAAATTTTCCCCAACCGTCGGTAAAGGATTATCCACTCATTACGCCACACCCTGTATATAAAAACTCCCTCAATATCTTGAAAATATTTTACACAATTTTCTTGAAATACTTCAGAGGAAACCTCTAAGCCAAAGGGTAACACATTAAAAGAGTAACAACCATAAATGGTAGAAAATGTACAATACCTTTTACTACGATCTGACAGTTTAATCTGCCAAAACGAATCTTTTAAATCTAATACTGAAAAATACTTAGCATTACATATTTTTGCTTTCAAATCATCTATAGTCGGAATCTCATAATATTTCTTTAAAAGACATTTATTTAAATCTCTAGGATCCAAACAAATACGTATAGAATCCTTATTTTTTTCAACAACAACAATTCTGTTTACCCATTCTGTAGGTTCTGAGCATTTTGAAATCACACCCATTTCACACATTATATCAAGCTCAGTTTTTAATTTTTTTTTAAATTTAAGTGGGATTCTATGTGGTGGTTTAGAGATTGGTATTGAACCATCTTTCAAAACTATGCCATACTCACATGGAAACTTACCAACTCCACTGAATACATGTTTATATTTGGAAATAAAATTATCTTTATCAACCAAACTAACCTTTGAATTATTCTCTTTCAAATCTGAAACAATGGAGACTTTTCTTTCTATTAGATTCAACAAAACACAAGTATCTTTTCCAATAGTAGGTTGAAATTTATCAGAAGTTACAATAAAATCTACATAATAGGGTTTCCTTTTATAATATAACTCTAGTAAACATGATCCATACACAATAATTTTTGAACCATTATAAGCAGACAACTTTATTCTAGTTTTTACTAAATTAACATTTTTTCTAGTTTTAATCTTGTTGAAGATAAATAAAGGAATCAAGTTGACGTCTGATCCTGTGTCTAATTTGAATTTACATTTACAACAATTTTGTAAATTCAATGTTTCTGACCAATCAATGATACTTACTGTTTTACTAGAATTTCCTAAAAAACTGTCATCACTATCAGAGGACGAGTCGACTTTCTCCACAGCTTGAACTGGTTTCATAGATTTAGACTTGCAAACTTTTGCAAAATGATTCAGCCTGTTACATTTTGTGCATGTTTTACCTCTAGCCGGACACAAAGACAAGTTACGAGCATGTTTCATACCACACCAATGACATACAATTACAGTTTGCTCTTGAACGGGTTCAAATTTCTTAATTTTATGAACTTCTCTGGAATCTTTGTTTTGTATGGTCTCCAACTGAGTTCTGGTCATCTCAGCAAGCCTTAATTTATTGATTGCATCAATTAAAGTGACATCTCCATCCGAAATAAGTTTCTTCTGCATCTCCAAATCCGAGCACCCCAACACAATTCTATCTCTTAAACATTCCTCTTCATGAAGAAAATTACAGTTGCGTGACAACTTTTTAACATCGGTTAAGAATAAATCAAACGGCTCCCCGCACTCTTGTTTTCTCATATAAAACAAATATCTTTCGTATAGAATGTTTTCTTTGGCTCACAATATGCAGCAAATAGTTTAACAACTTCTTTAAACGATTTACTCTTGCTTGTTGGAAAGGTGTTGTACAATTTCAAGCCATCTTCTCCAATTAGATTTAGTAAAATTGCTATTTTACGTTCATCATTCTCTTGTATGCCCGATGCTGTTAAAAAGATCTCTAAGGACTGATGAAATCTGTTCCAGTTCTCACTTAAATTTCCAGATAACGATAACTTTTCTAGCAAATTAAAGCCTGCAGATGCCATGTTTGTACAATACAATTTATGCACAAGACAACAATTTGCAATCTGCAAACACCTCAGCGACCTTATAGATTTTTTATCACTAGAATGTTTATTAATTCAGAATTTATACTTTTTGTACTAAAAACCACAATATTTCTGCATTTTCAAACGACTGCGCCATGTATAATTAAATAAAACCATGTTATCACAACCTTGACTTTTTAATAATGGATCTCTGACTTTGACATAAGTTCTCTTACTTCTATTTATTACAAAGAGTAACACACTAGCCTACTACAGTACCTATTATCAATGAAATGACGCGTCGTAGAAGCTATACATTCTATATAACATGCTATATATTCTGTAGCCTGTAACACAGTTATTGTATAACTAGCACAGGCTACAGGGATTTTAGGTTTAAGGATCTTTGTAATACTGCAATAAATAAATCATTATCATTATCATCATTATCATTATCATACAGGGTTGATTTGTAGTCACCGGCCAAATTTTTTTTACACAATAAGTATCATTTATAGAAACGGTTTTAAAAAAAAAAAAGTATTTATTTTTTTTACAAGAAAATGAATGTATCCTCTAACATATTAACCAAGGCATGGTCACTCTAAATTACCATTAAAATAAAGATTACTACGCGCCACAGCATATATTTTGTACTACTACGTCGTAGTATTATCAAGGAAATGCCGCGTCGTAGGAGGTATGTTCATCAACAGTGACTATTTTTTTTAAAGTTTGTGGTTCCATATTTCTTCTTTTTTGTACTGAGCGACACTAAAGTAAATATGCAGGTATGTTTATATCGTATCAAAGAAACTAACATTTAAATTTGACTGGTGACGAAAAATCAACCCTGTATTCATCAACAGCGACTACTTGTAAAAAAGGTTATTTCATCATATTTTTATATTTTTGTACTGAGCCATACTTAAATAAATATGCAGGCGCCGTAGAGATGATTTTTTCTCTTAATGTATGATCTCAAACTATCACGTCCTTGCACTTCAAAAGTGACTCACCAGTCACCCTGTATAAAGGGTATTTTTTATGAAGATTAAAATATTTTAGGAGAAGGTTAACAATGATGTGTGGATTCAAATAATGATTTTTATTTTATTTTTGTTGGGTACATTAATATTTTATAATTCTCATAAGTTAACAACATTTTAGTTTAATCTGTAATTTACGACTAAACAGCAAGAAATAAAAGCGTTTTTCCAAAATTCCAAATTTCCCGTGGGGATGACTTATTTTATCTTATATTATCCAGAAATTCGGACAGAACTCGCAGATCAAACCGCGCGAAACTTCTAGCCATCAATAAAAAACTGACACGTATAAATTTTAAGCAATTACCTAACTAATACCTCTGCTAATACTAAGGCCTGATTTTTCAATCGTCGCGTCGTATAATAGGTATCTGACGAATAAATTACTCGGCGGAATTATGTTGTTTTACGATTTTCTGTAATTTTCTGACAATGACATAATATGACAATAAACTTGAGACGAGCTTAAGCGGTCGAGTAATACGTTATTCAACTTTCATTAAACCATAGAAAACCTTAGAAAAATCAGGCTTCAATAATATTCAAAAACCACTTTTCCGAACTGAAATCGACTCTATCAATTACTTTACCTAGCTAAAACAAAACCTATTTTATTAACAAATAAATTGTGAAATCCAGCAGCTAATTACAATATTTAATTAAATTTTCATAGTCGAATGCCTTGATAGTTTCATTGTAAGCGGCTTTAAATGCACCGTTCATAGGGTGCGGTCAGACTGCACGCACACAGAAATAATAAATAAGTTTCAACCTTCGAAACGAAGGCTGTTTTTTATTCATAATATATTTTGGTACTATAATAAACATAGAGTTATCTATTTTCTTCCAATATAATGTGTATTGGAAGAAAATAAATAAAAATGAGTTATTCCATGAGAATAACTGAAAACTTTGTTTCTATAGCAGTATTTTAAGGTTTATTGCATTAAGTCTAGGAGAAAACAATAAAATATAATTGATAATAATTTTAAATAACAGGATCACCAACATTATGGTCACACTAAAGTTTAATGATTAACCTTAGTAGCATGTTATGGGTATATGACCGTTTAACGCAGCAATTAGGGTAACCATGATCCTCAGTAAATTCAAAAAAAGTTTAATTAACGAATTATCAAACAATATTTACATACTAGTAGTGTTGCGTCTTGTCATGTTTGAACTAAAATTAAACAGTAAGAACCGCATATTCCGGTCAACAAATTACGTTTCGCCCTGTAAATTTACATTATTGAACAACTAAGTTATTTATAATTAGATTATATTCACTTCAATCTAACCAAATCATTATTATTTGTTATTGAATTCTATACTCTAAATTGAATATCCAAAGTTCCAAGTTAGCTAAAATCTGACTAACCGTTAACTTAACTTTGGTCAACATAACAGCTTCTTCACACAACTTAGTTTACTTCAGACATAGTTAGCGTGTTAGTTGTTATTAATCCTATCCTACTAATAATAAAACTTTATTAATAATTTATTATTGACATTTTATTCCGCTTACAGATATAACCTAAAATAACATGTAAGACACTAAGTACTAATACGCAATACCAAGTTATCTTAATTAATTCCGCGATTCAAAACACAAGGTATGCAGGATTTAAAAATTGTGTTGCTGTGGTCGTTTCACCATATCATAGTACTTTTGTTTAAGTACATTTATTTAGCAAAGGTCGTGGAGTAGTGACTCCTGTGTCCTATAATATACGATTTAGCAGGTTAACCAACGTTTGACTGGATCATTCGGGATAGGTGGCCACAGATCATTAATTTATCATCAACTTCCTTGCTTTGGCGGGGTGGTTTTAGATTCTTGCATAAGGTAGACATCTGGTTCGTTAGAAACCCTTTTGACCCCCTAATAATTCTGATGTACATCAAGAACACTGAGTCAACTTGGTAGTTTTCCGGCCTAAAACTTGTCAACCCAGGGCTTTGCATTAGATTTACAAAAGGATATTGAAATTCCTATTCTATTTAAATTTACTTTAGATACGGGATACCTTTTAACAGTTTCTTTTTTTTTTTTTTTTTGAGTTCTCGATATTTCGGCACTGTTGCATGTGCCATGACCACGATGGTGCTGTACTGATAATATGTTGAAGACAATGACAGTTTTAAAAAAATCCTATTCCACCTCTGTGTGTACATGAATAATTAAATACATAAAAAGGTTTGAAATCACTGTGACCGCAGCCTTACTTAATACCGGCGGAGAATAAAACACAATTTCACTGAACATAGATGCGGGTGTTAAAGTACAGTCGCGTTTCTTGCGGATTATTTACGCTAGATTTCCAGGAATTTAATTATGGAAGGTCTTGCAGTTTTGCTTAAGCTGTTAAGCTGGACTTTTTAAAGTAGCTTGAAGGTTTATGTTAAACTGTACGGATTTTGCTAGCGTAGTTTACTTGCGTTTTGAACGTGACTTAGAGCGTGAAGGGATTACTTAGTTATTTTGTATTGCACGGTATATTTTATAGAAGCCTTTATACAAGGTTGGCTTAGAATAGCCCTAAAAAGGCAAATAATCCGAGTGATCCCGCCTAGGACCCTTTCAGGGGCTGCCTGTGCAGGGACCAGCCTTCATGTGGAATCTGCCGCCAAAAATTACCGCTCGCGTGGTGATGTGTTCCAGCGATATTTTATGAAGAACCAATTCCTTCTTTATCCCATGTGCCATCTTATTCACTTACCATCAGGTGAGATTGAGATCAAACTAGGATATAGTCACTAAAAAAGAAGCTGGAATAGTAATCTGAAACATATAAATAATAATTAAAAAAAAGTTTATTAATTTCAGAAAAGCATAAATTAAAAATCTTGGCTTAAATATACAAGTAAGGATAGAAAATTGGTTCCTGAACTATAATAATCCTGTTTTTCAGGCTGAAGCGTGCTATAATAACATTTAAAAATCATTCAAATTAAATATAACTTCTATTAAATAAAATATGGATATGAATAGCTGGGTCGGTTGTGAGAATGGGAGTGCCTCAAGGTTCAATTCTGGGCCCATTTTTATTTTTAGTCTATATAAATGATCTACCCTATATGGTAGGCAATAATCACGATATTGTATTGTTTGCTGGTGACACATCATTAATTTTTAAAATGATAAGGCAGAAAACCAACTACGACGATGTAAACAATGCTCTCTCTAATGTAGTACAGTGGTTTAATGTAAATAATCTAGCTTTCAATGATAAAAAAAACTAAATGTATAAAATTCTCCGCACCAAATGTAAAACAAGTTGAGTCTGATCTGCGGCTTAATGGGAACAGGTTGAATCTAGTAGATAACACTGTTTTTCTTGGAATTACCTTAGATTCTAAATTGCAATGGGGCGCCCATATCTCACAGCTAGACTTAGTAGACTTAGTTCTGCAGCGTTCGCGGTAAAGAAAATTCGCTCATTGACTGATGTTAATACGGCGAAGCTGGTTTATTTTAGTTATTTTCATAGTATAATGTCCTACGGCATCCTACTTTGGGGCAATGCCGCAGACATTGACACGATATTTACACTGCAGAAAAGGGCTATTCGTGGAATGTATAAACTTGGAAGTAGAGAATCTCTAAGAGAAAAGTTTAAAGAGATTGGTATCTTGACCTTTGCATCACAATATATATATGAAAACATTATGTATATTTATAAGAATAGTAGTAAATTTAAAACCATGAAAGATAAGCATGATAAAAATTATTCTGTAATGACAAGGAACGACCATAAATTAGCGTTTCCCAAATTAAGGCTGGCTAAAAGCACCAAATCATTTATGGGAATGTCAATACGTATTTATAATAAAATACCACAGTCAATTCAATCTCTAACGTTTAATAAATTTAAAAGAACTATCAAAGAAACATTATGCAAAAAAGGCTACTATAAACTCAAAGATTATTTAGATGACAAAAGAGCGTGGGATTGATGTCTCCACAGGTTATTTCCAAATATTAAACATTAATCACTATGTAAGCAGCTTGGCTGCGACATGATATTGGCAAGCACGAATAGCTGTCTTCTGTTTGTTTGTTCATGTCATAGCAGAGCTGTATTTCTGCCAAATTGTACCTATAATAAGCACTTTTTACAAAAGAGTTCCGAGAGTTTTTTTTCCGCCGGCTTTTTTCCTCTCGGTCTACCTAGGGTTCTACTTTCATTTCGTTTTTAAAGCCGAAGAAGAAGTAGTAGTAGACATCACCAAGACATTGGTGGATAATGGGCGATCATTATCTTTATAAGCTGAGAGACGCACACTTCTCGACGGAGGCCTTCCCCTGGATTCTTCATGTCGTCCGGACCCGCGCCGCCCTCATCCAGCATTTGACGTTCGTAAAGTGTATAAAATTACCTACTACGAATAAAAAGTTTTCATTTCATTTCATTTCAAATACATAGTATCTTAAGAAATAAACATAAAATAGGAAATTGTGACAATTTTAAATTTAAAAGATTTACCTACATAATTATTTCATTTATTAAACCTAATTATACATTTATGCAAACATTATCAAAAATTGACTTACCGGGTGCGGCAATTGAAATGTCCATATTAAAAAATTTAATATTTTTTTTTTATTTTGAATATTTATTAATATATTTTTTACACATAAAAATAAAAGGCCCAAAGTTATATTTTTATTTATTCTAATGGAAAACAACCGCCTTTATCCTTCACAACAAGCTTGAGTCTCTTTCGGAATGAAGCACAGGCTGCTCGAATAACGTCGTCACTTAAACTGTTCCATTCTCGTGTAAGAGTAGTTTTGAGCGCCTCCACTGATGTGTGTTTTTTAGCACAGGCCTTCGCCTGTAAAACACCCCAAATACAAAAATCTAGACGGTTTAAGTCCGGCGAAGACGACGGCCACATATCTCGGTCGATCAGCACAGGAACGTTCGCTTTCAACCAATTTTGCGTCCCAGTTGCTCTGTGCGATGGCGCCGAGTCTTGTTGGAACGTCCAACGCTCCAAACCAAATGTCTTGCGTGCCCACGGTATCAATCCTGTTTTTAAGACTTCATTTTGATAGATTTGTTGATTTATTTTAGCTTGGTTGCGACCCATTGGAAGAAAAACAAGCGGAGAACGGCCTTTTTCGGACACCGCCGCCCATACCATGATTTGGTCGGCCCCTTGTCGTTGAGTGACTCTCAGTTCATCTGAATGATCGCTGACACGTCCTTTTAACCACACACGGTCATTTTGTTTGTTAAGAAACTGCTCAACACATAAAGTTTTCTCATCTGAAAATACCAAGTTGGGAAGCTCGCCAGAGTCGAGCATGCGAATCAGCTCCTTTGATCGAGCCAGTCGTTTGCTCCTTTGCAAAGCAGTGAGTTCTTGAGAAAAGTTTTTTTTTAACGATTTAACCTTAAGCTTTTCTTTTAATATACGACGGTGGCTGCTTTCGCTCACCTTAAGATCCTGGGCTAGCTGATTTGCTGAACGTGCTGGATTTCTGCGTAATCGATGTCGTACCTTTTCGACAACAGCTGGCGCCGTTGCAGTACAGCGTCGACCGCCCCCGTAGCGTTTCTTAACACTCCCAGTCTCGTTAAATCTTTGGATAGTACGACGCACAAATTTTTCGTTCAATTGAAGATTTGGGAGCGCTCAACGAATTTCGATGTTCGATTTTCCCTCCAAATAAAGAGCAATCACTGAATTGCGTTTTAAATCCATTATTTTAAAATTAGAACGTTTTGTCTCACGACCGAATAGTTTTGAAGTAACAAAGATA
Organism: Stenoptilia bipunctidactyla; assembly: GCA_944452665.1. Taxonomy (NCBI): domain Eukaryota; kingdom Metazoa; phylum Arthropoda; class Insecta; order Lepidoptera; family Pterophoridae; genus Stenoptilia; species Stenoptilia bipunctidactyla. The sequence goes on from OX101741.1 coordinate 19,722,914, forward strand.
ATGTGTCACAGATTACTTTTTCAAATTTTTGCCGCGTTCGTTTCAGTAGTTCGAATTTTACAAAAGTTACAAGGAGACGGACAGTTCAATTGCCGCACCGGTATAACAGTCAGTGGCATCTCGGTTTCATCGTACGACAATTCCTGGAGAACTGTTTTTTAAATGAAATAAATGTCCACAAAAAGTACCTATATCTCCACACCGTAGTAAGATTCATGTTTTCTGCTTCTTATTTATAAGCAGAAAGTATAGAAATTCCATAAGTACCTACTTAAGCACTGGAATTGAAAAATAGACTTTTGATTACCTCGCTATAGTAGAAAGATCAAAGGAAAAATATGAAAAGGTGCTCTTTCATTTTCTACATCTCGTCCCGAATTTCTTTACGTATCAATAAAGTCTTAATTTAGTAGTCCGGTTTTCTCACTTATTCTGTTGAATTCTACATATTTAAGTAGGTACTTTAAGAAAATTAAATGTAGATATTTTTCTTGACTTAATTATTAACAATTATAAATTGCTCAGATATACTAAACAACTGGGGAATCAAATAGTGAGATACTGAAAAAAATCCAAAATCCTTTTTGTGAACTAAACCTGTATAAAGTCGTTTCAGAATGTCGTAAGTTTTTATACAAATGTCGTACATTTATAAGTATATTTTACACAAAAGGACCGAGTTAAAAGCAACCGAACCCGTACCCGACGATCATGTATGATAAGATTAATGAACGTAGAGGCAGCGAAAGAGTCATGTCTGGATCGTAGCATTTAGCGTTCCCTAGTCTCTGCGTAACCCAGGCATGAAGTTATGTATGTATGTACGTAACCATGTAACTACCTAGCTGTAAAGACCGACACATGAAAAACACCCATACCCGTGACCCACAAGTACTTCATAGGTTTTGATTACGTTGCCATAAACGCATAAATGGTCGTCTCCTGATTTATGAGTCCAACCGTTAGGCATAATATTATTTCTAAGATCCAAGCCTTTGCAGACTTACGATATTTCCACGCATCTTTAAGGAAAAAGGTCTTAACGAGAAGGTCTTAAATTACCTACATACATACTTAACTTCACGCCTGTACCCCTTAAGGGATAGGCAGAAAACCAAAGGTTATAAGACCATCTAATGTCACGTTTGACGAATTTGGAGGTATTATAATGATAGAGACTATTTCAGTGATAGGGGGTCAGCCACAGAAATGTCAATAAAACCTCTGTCCCTTAACTGACTTTTAAAATATGCTCGAGAAGAAAAACAGCTGGTGCATTCTATTTTTTTCTTTCGCTCTCAGTCCAACATGGAAGTAAGGTCTTCAGTTTTTTTATTTTGACGTAGAGAAACCTCAAAGTATTATTTTCCTCCACAGACATACCCGCAGATCAAGTCAGTCCGGTACCCGAAGCCGGGCACGACGAACCCGACCGTCACGCTCACGGTGGCCGACATCGCCGACCCCAAGCACATCCGCACCCGACATCTCACGCCGCCCAAACCAATCCTCGAGGAGGGGTAGGTTCACGAAAAATACATTATATATAGCGAGTAGTAACCCGGCACCTATATCACTCCAACCGACCTCAGTGAATACAGTTCTTCAGTCTACGTGCGGTCGTGTGTCGAGTGTCACCTATAGTTGTAGTAATAGTTTATTGGATTGTTAACTCTATTAGGCTGCTGGAAAACTTTGTTGGAATTGATCTGTGGCGTTGGTACATGCGTTATATACATTAAATTATTTTGTACTTAAAAAGTCTAGTGTTTTATCTATTTCGGTAAGGTCGTATAGCGAGTATCACCTATATTCATCGTTTTCTTTTATCCGCCAAAGAACGATTAGCACCCAACAGATTAGCACTCTAGGGAATCTCACGATGGGAGGAGGAGAATACTTCATGTACGAAAGTTACGAAAGGGGATCTAAGCACATAAGCCCGCCGACTTTGCCTTATAGTGCTAAATCTGAGTATATCCGCTAAACACCCCTTGAATGATCTTATGTCTGTATAGGGACAATTGATCGTATTAGTGAAGCGACAGCCAGTCGATGAAGAAGGCTGCGCAGGAGGAGGGGCCCTGAGGGGTTACCCGCTTGGGAAAGCACTAAGTGCTTATCTCAACTCTTTGTAATTCCAACTGCAAGGCTGTGAGTCTGTACTCTAGGTGACAGGAGGTTTAGGCCGTAAGCCACCAAGCCTTCCAGTGTCGTTTGGCGAATTTTTGGAGCATAAAAATATTAGTTATTTATTAAATTGATGCCGCTGACGGTGGCCGATATCACGGATCTGCCGGTGATGTGTTCTAGAAATGTTTAATTAGAGCCAATTCCTTGCTTAGCCCGTGCGCTGTGTATGATTTTGAAGCTTATGCTTCCCTTATCACCAGGCGCGATTGAAGTCAATTTGAGCTTAAAGCTACTGGTACACATGCTCGAAAAATGCATGCTTAAAAGGTTGCTATTTAGTGTGCTCAATACGAGCATGCTTAGGAGCAGTATACATTTTCCACGCTAGAGCATCGTCGTAAGGCTGCTTGTTTAACAGTATTTTATCGGCTACATTTTAGAGAGTGTGCGAGTGCTCTTTTTGACTAAATTGAACCCACTCCTTTTTATCACCGGACTACCAGACGCAGACAGAACTTCCATACCTATATAGTGGATTTACCAAGAAGTCGAACAAAACGCTTCGATAGTTCCTTTTTGGTACGGATTGCCAAAGTATGAAAGAATCCGCCTGCGTCTGTTTTTCCTGACCACTACAGTCCTGGAACTTTTAAGTGTCGAGTGAATAGGTTTCTCGTGGATGGACGTGTACCACCATAGTCTTCATACGCATTTTCCATCAGGTGACATGGTAGATAAACGCAGGGACCGGAACCGCTTACCTTTAAAGAGGTTTTTGATTGGGTTTTTCATAGACTTGTTTTAAAAAACCCTATCAATTTGGTAACCGTATCGAAGACTTACCCTAATTTAAGGCTTACCATATCAATAGAGTTAGCTTCATTTAAGCAGTAAGCCTATCGAAAACCCTATTGAAGGTTACCGATTCAATAGGGTTTTAAAACCTGCAGGCAAATTTAATCTCTAAGAATATCAAATTATCAAAAATATCACCATCTATTCAATCTCACACTTCGAATTATACTTCCGAATTCAACAGCATGCGCGGAAAGAGATAGAAATAGGCTAACCCTATCACAGGGTAAGCGCATCCGAAAGTAGTTAACTTTATTCAAAGTGTACCACGTCGATAGGCTTACCATATCAATAGGGTTACACTTCCATATGGTAAGATTTTGATAGGGTTACCCTATCAATAGGCTTAATCAAATAAAAGGGTTTTCCGGTCCCTGGATAAACGTCATATCTTTACAATAAAAAAAATATTTGCTAACAATAAGCATGCTAATTTTAAGTATGCTTATTTTTTTAGTTTTAAGTATGAACGACTGATACTAGCATGCTCAATAAGCAAACCTGTTTAGATGCACTTAAAGCACACCTCCTGCCACCCGAACCGCTGGTAGCATGCTGGCCAGTCGCAAGCCTGTCGATTCAGGAGCGTGCTCGAAATGAGCATGCTTATTATGAGCAACATTCCGACACACATGCTCAATTGAAACTTGCTTTCGTGCTTGAAATAAGCAGGTGTAACAGTAGCATAATTCGTTTGGTAAAACATACTGCAGGTAAAACATTTGCACGTTTTGAAGATAAAAACAAAAATTATATTTATGAATAAGTAAGTAAGTAATTTAAACCTCTGGTACATAAAATATTGTGATATAAAAATTTAATACTTTATCTTTGACCAATATGGTTCAGCTAATGTTTGGTAAATAATTGAAAATGGTAATGAAGTAGTAGCTTTATACAGGGTCCGCTTTTAATAGTCAATAATATTTTGATAGCAGATTAGGAATAATGAGTGGGTCTGAATTTCGAAAAAAAAAATTTTTTTGTAAATATTTTTCAAAAATTAAAATTTCAAAATTCTTCTCTGTGAATAAATTTTAAGATTAATCTTCACTTTATGACTACATACAATTAGATGGAAACGTTTTTATTACTTGCTGTGTAGTCATTAACTACGGAACAAACTTAAATTTTGATCACTTAGAAGAATGTTTAAAAAAAAAATTTTTGTTTTCGTAATTATGACCCACACTCATCTTCCTAATCTGCTATTAAAATATTATTGACTATTATAAGGCGACCCTATATAATTTACATACATACATAACGTCACGTCTGTATCCCTTATGGGGTAGGCAGAACACCAGAGGTTACAAGACCATCTAATGTCACGTTTGACAAACTTGGAGATATAATAAAGATGGAGAGAGACTGTTCTAGTGACAGGGGGTCAGCCGATCGCCCATAAAAACGCCTTTAAAAACGTCTGTCCCTTAACTGATTTTTACAGTATGCCCGGGAAGAGAAGCAGCTGGCACATTCTATGTTTTTCTTTCGCTCCCAGTCCAGCATGGAACCTATATAATTTTTTCTGTTATATTCTACATCAGCTCTTATCTTCCAGGGACTTCTACTTCACGAGCGCGCAGTGGGTGTCGCTGACGGAGCTGTGCGTGGTGTGGCTGACGCGTACGCAGAACCTGTCGCTCGTGTCCGTCTGCAAGAGCCCCATGTGGTACTGTCAGGAGGTTGGTACTCAAACTGAAAAAAAATATGCTAAACGAGCTTTTTCCCGCAACTTCGTACACGCATAAACATAAAAGTCTTATTTTTCCTGACCAAGTGGGAATTTCGGGAATTCCTTTCATACCACAACCAGACACACATAGAAAAACCTTTACACCAAGTTTCGCATCGGTGCATTCAAGGAATAAGATTTTTCATACAAACTAAAAAGTCCTATATTTCCCGTTCCCGTGGGAATTTCGGGAATTCCTTCCTTAGTGCACCCCTACATCCCCTAAAGAATGTATACGCCCAGTAGTTACGGCTGTACGTTGTCTGTCAGTCACTCAGTCAGTAACGGAACAGTTTTATATATATTGATAAAACCACCCAACTAGGACTCGAACTTGGGACTTCCGCTTGCGGACGGGTGCTCTTCTTATTGAGCTATCGGGCCCCGGTAATTTTATTTAGCATATTTTTTCAGGTAATTAAGAATAGTTAAGCATTATTAAATGCAAAAAATTAAAAATATAGGTTAGTACTCGTCTGTTATAACTCTCAAGCCTTTTGTAGAGGAAAAAGCATGTAATTGTAAGCGCAAACAAAATCCATTTGAAATGCAATTGGCAAGCGAGGCACAAGCGTCATGTGTAAGCGCTAGTTACAATTTCATACTTTTTAGTTTAATCTAAAGTAATAGTCTGTGGATCAAACTTCGTTGTATCATCCAACCGACTTTAAAAAGGAGAAAGGAGGAAAAAAGGAGGTACTCAATTCGACTGCAGCGGCAGATTTTATATGAAGGGTGTTCGCTAGTCCGGGGAGGTAGTGCTTTAATAATCCCTTGTAAAGGTTCCGTTGCATTGCTGGCCGCAACCTGTGCCAAATTTTAGGATCGTGGAAATTATTCACAAATCAAACAAAAATACAACATTTAAGTTGGATCAGTAATTTCGGTGTACAAACGAGAAAACAAAACGACGGTATTGCCATAAATCTCCACAGTTATCCAAAATGGCCGGAAGTACTTACTGTATGTTCGTACTCAATCTATCAATAAAATGTATTCCAACCTTATAGAGATTTGTCTTTTGTTCTTAGAATGTGTAAAAAAATAACAAAAACTTAAAAAATATATTATTAATTCGAAGCATACGAGTTTTAAAACAAAAATTTGAAAACGGTTAATGAGAGGTGATCTTGAAAGGTTAACATACTTAATAGAACCATACGGAAGTGACATTTCACCACTACTTTATCAAAAATACTCAATATTTTATGAATTCAATTTGCTTTTTTTTTTTTTTTTCCGCCACAGAAAATTTTGGCACCCCCTAAAACAAGCTTTAACCAGTAAAGCAAGCTTTAGCGGGAGGAGGATGAATCCTATTACGGACGAATGGGCATTCTATAAGCTGTTAACCACAGTGGCTAACGGAAAATAGAATGCCCAGACAGTGTGGAGACTCACTCAGTGAAGCCGAGCATACCCACTAAACATCCCCCTTTACTGACTCACCTTGATTGAGGCCATTAGTCTTCATCGGAGCGACAGCCAATTGGAGAGAGAGGCTGCGCAGTGAGCGGCATCCAGACGGCTGCCACCAAAAGGAACTGAAAGTGAGAAAAATAAAGCTAAGATTAGCAGAAATGACAAAGCTGAAACTAAGATATTATCTAGAGTGATCAGACTCACTCTGAGATAGGAATACTGGAAAGAAGGACTACGTTTAGAAACGTTGAGCTTGCTGGAGTTTCCTGATAAGGGGAGCGAACTTGGTTAGGACCGGAAGAGCACCGTTGAAACCCTCTGGGCTGGCGTCGAGAGCGGCGCCGAAGGCCAGGATCTCGTCGATGTGAGCGAGCTGGATCCAGAACGCCATGCGGTCTTGAGAACCTTTTGCGTTCTGGCACTGGGAAGCCGATTTGGCGGCCGGTTGCGATTGAGTCGCGACCCGGCTGCTCTGACCTGGAACGATAGAAGTAAAGGCCTTAGGGGCCTTTGAACTGACTGGAGGGGCGTCCGAGCTAGGCTGCGGTCGCTCTCTCCAGTTCTCGACGGGCTTCACGGTAGCCCTGGCAGCACGCGGTGCCTTGGGGCAGCCGCGAAAGTTTGCTGTGTGGCCTGACTGGCCGCACAAGACGCAGGACGGAGCGGTGGGCGATTCGGGAGTGCGAGAGCACTCCTTAGTCCCATGCAGATCTAGGCACTTGACGCACCTAGGGGAAGCAAAACAGTTTGCCGCCGCATGACCATACAATTGGCAGCGGTGGCACTGACCTGGGAAACCACGCTTGTGTGGTGCTTCGACGCGGAATCAATTTGCTTTTCTAGTTTTTTTTTTTATAGTCCAGACAGAAATCAAAAATATAGGAATTTCAGTAAAAATATGACTTCAATATGCCGTCGTCAGTCACCTGTGGTCATTGTCGATTCAAGTAGTTTTTCTTAATGTACCTACACGAAAAGTAACTAACAATTTAATTATCAGTTATTTTATGTGTTTTCATAATAGTATTCCACAACAATTTTCTTTAGCACAGGTGCTGGACGACTTCCAAAAAATGAGGAGGTTCTCAATGCCTCTGTGTGTTTTATTTGTGTCTTTGTTACACGATATTTCAGACAATTATTATGAATCGATATAAATATCGATTATTTGATATAAATTTCATCGAAATCGGCTAAGTACATCATTGAAATTTTTTTTTTAAATATGTATGATTTCGGAGAATGTTTACGTTGAAGACATTATAACTCAGCCAAAGTTTTGACTTGAAGTCGGTTTTTTAATGCTCTGCATTCGTTGATTCTTGTTAGCTACTTTTGAATTAAAAGTCTCCTAATTTCAAATAAGTGAGCCTTAAAATTAGCGAATCTAATGTTGAATTGAGCCCTGTTCGCTCATCTGTACATATGTACATCATAAATAACGAGAACAAATTCATACGTCACTAGGATGTGACTGCCACCGCTATCGCAACATGTCCCACGGCACACATTACCGCTTCGACAATTTATGTTCAAAGCTGAAAACTTTTTACGTTTTGCAGAATAACTGAGAAAATGGTCGGGAGAAGTGCATATAGTAACTAATTCTGCTGTGTACCTACTTTTATACCATACCTATTCTAAAAAGCTTATTTAATTCACTCAATACAGTGAAAAGGCCTTTTATTCACTGTTTTGGTGTTTGATAATGATCATTATAAGAAAATTACGCTTTATTTCAGTCATTGCTCTAATTTTAATGTCCATTTCAATTAATGTAACATTTCTTATTTCTTGATAAAATTTCTATTTTCGCTTTATTATTGAATAAGTACGAATTTATATCGAGGGCCATGAATCACTCGCGTCGCTCGTGATTCAATCGTTAGAATCCTTCACTTGCTCGTGACTCATCTACGGCCCTCGCTTTAAATCCGTCCTTTATTCACAAGTTGCATAATATACTATTTTATTGCGGACTAGACCCGCGTTTGGCCCCAATCTCACCTGATGGTAAGTGAAGATGAGGTCGAAGATGACAGCTAATGGTTTCAGGAAGGTCCTTTTTCATCATAAAGTATTACCGGAACACATCGCTAGATTTTATATGAAGGGTGGTTGCTAGTCCCATCACCAAGCGGAGGCAGCTTGTATTGGTCAGCTTTAACGACACGCATACAGGGTCACGTATACAGGGCTGGTAGAGTTATTCTAAGCCAACCCTTTTTTTATTTGGGGAAATACTCCATGGATAGGATAACGCCCGGTGGAGCGACAAAGTAGTGTCTGGACTTTAACCGACTAAAACCACAAGTTGTTGCTCCTCCGCGCCTAGTGGCGGGATCACGGGCAAGCCGAAGCATTCAACCGCGAAACCGCTGGCGCCATTCGCTTGCGCGGAATCCTCGACATGCAGCATGCCGATAACACCAGGCACGCTGCACTTCAGCGAACTCCCTTGAGCTCCTGAACTCCTATGGCTGGATAGGGTTAGAGACCGTTGAAATAGCGTCGCTTTATATCACCAGAATCTAAACCCCCAGCCATGCCAAAATCTGGTGGAATCGCATCGCGTTATCCTACCAGCATCCGGCAATCTGGACTGCCATTATCCGGGGAAATCGCTCAGGCGTTTGACCCCTGAAATTCGGATGTCCGCAAAGGGGATTTGAAAAAGTGGGTGTCCCTGTCGCTTCCCCTCGGCAGACCGACTGACCCCCACACCAACAATTTCACGGATGAGGCACCTCGGGCACACGGGAATCGGGGTAATTATTACAGAGTTTCGCAACTTCCTCGCAGTTGCAACTCAGCACGGGATTCTAAGCCAACCCTACGTAGGCTTATTTTGGTACTACATAGTTGACGTGTCAATTTAGAATCTAATTTTTGTTGGGTATTAGGTACGTATCTTGAGGAGAATGAAGTAATTTTCAATAGTTTTCGCACTTGGTTTTGCTTACACAGTATCTAGGTACATACTACATACCCAATACTTTATATAGAAGAAAAAATCTGAAAGTCTTCATCTAAGAAGTTTGTTATAATTTAATAAAAGATAGTTCTCATAAAGAAAAATACGTATAAAGATACTTTCATTAGGTATTCAGTTCCAAAAACATACAAACAAAAACAAAGTTCGTTTTTTCGGAAACGGAAGCGGCAAAATCGAATAATACTCGTCGTTAATACGGCACAAATTTAGACTAAAACAAGATTAGGAAAGTTACTATAGTATACCAGTACAGTTTGAAATTGAATCCAAGTTCCCCGCCGCTGCCGGCGCGGCGGCGAGCACTAAAAACGCCACATATTTTGTCAATTGTCATCGCGAAAGTACCCAAGTTTTTAATTTGAAACCTGAGTTTCAGAATTGCCAAGCGCTTTGCTACTTCTATAGAATTTTATACTTTCTGTATATGTGAATGTTTAATATGATAATACTTAGACTGCAAAATACTATGGATGTAGATTTGCGACCCAAATAGAGTTTTTCTTCGTATTTAGGTACCTACCGTTACAACATAATTCGACTAAACAATATTTTATTAAACCACCAATATAGGTACTTATAACTGCAATAAAAATAATTTCACAAATTTAAAGTTGTTTGTACAAGAAGAGCTATAGCTACAAAAATATACCTACCCACTTCAATCTGCGATGATGGATGCCTCTATATAAACCTGCGGCAATCACAAAGCGATCGATCTAGTACTACGAACTGGTACCTTTAACGCTTTAGCCTTAAAAAATTGCTAGGTCACCACTATCAAATAAAATACTTTTAACAATAAAACACTTTTTTTACATTTTAACTCGACGTTTCGGTGTCTTTGCAGACCACACGAGCGACAGTAAAACTTAAATTAAACGCGATAAATCCGGTTAAAAGTGTTTTATTTGAAAGATCTGATTGTTCGAAATATTTACAAGTATATTTTTAGTCACCTAATTCATATTTTTTTATGTGATTGTTTAACCTTATCCATCCATTTCTTTATCAATATTTTAACATAAGTAATAGTAGTCACTGTTTATTTTTAAATGGCATATACGCGCACCGTGTTATAGTTACAGTTCTTATAGAAACTGAATTTGGATTTCACTTGAAAAATTAAATACAGACTTAACGTTCTTCATACTCGTTCACGAGTAAATCTATAACCATCTATAAGTACACCTCACTTTAATCTGTGATGATGGATGGTTCAACATACGCCGTGCAGCAATCACTAGCGAGCGATCTCTCAGTGATAACGACTGAGACCTCGGAAGATGTATCGTTGTCAATAGAATCAATATAGACAGATTGTGTTAATATTTTATTTTACTTTTATTTTTTTTTGTTTGGAGCATTTAGGGCCGATTTTTCAATAAAAGTAATCCTCGGCGGAATAATACGTTTTTACCTTTTTAGAAGTCGCTGTGGTGCCGTGGTTACTGTTCATAGGTATCAAACGATATCGCAGGTTAGGCGAGCTCGGCACGGCCGGTATGGGTGACCGCCGACCATTCATTTCACATGACGACTCCCGTGCTTCGGAGGGCACTTTAGTTGGTTCTGGCTGCTGATGACTTGTGCACTATAGTCATTAGGGTTGTTTAGAAGCTATTTCGGCGCCCTGAAAATTCTAACAACATCCACTGGGCTAGTTTGATGGTCTATGTTCTACTCGTCACCTAGGGGGGAGCCTCATATCTCTCCAGTAGGCTCATTAGGCTGCAAACTGGACGGCAGCAAAAGCGAGAGCGACAGCGGCGCGGGCAGCGTTGCGGGCTATTTGTCGCGGTTTCATACAAACTCAATACTTTCTATCGTGTCGTGGAAATCGCTGCCCTCGTCGCTTGCCGTCGCTGTCGATGCCATCCAGTTTGCAGCCTTTCAAAAGAGCTGTATAAAGATGATGTTTTTTAAATTCCCAGGTATACCGCATAACCTCAGGCGCGGAAGGCTGGGTGGACTCCGCGCCCGCTCCACTCTGGTCCGCAGGCGGCGGTGCGCTGGTGACTCTTGCGCCGGTGCGCGACGGCCCCGCTGGGCTGTTTCGGCACGTCGTGCGCACGGAGCACAACGCGCACGGGCCACGCGCGCTGCCGCTTACACATGGGAGCTTCGATGTCGTGAAACTGTTGGCTTGGGATCACGCTAATCAACATATGTGAGTGGTACCTACATATGTAATGCTTATTTTAAGGTTTTTCTGGGAGGTATTGTTCCTACATACTATAAGAAATGATATGATGATCACTCGGCAAGCAATTACTTACTTAGGACCAGCTTAGTACTGAAAATGTAGGCTGGAGTATTATCCCGACTTATTCCCACTACACAATCTACTCACGAGTGCATTTCGTCAATAACTTTACAATTATACTGCTGCTAATACCGAACAAATATTAGTCAGTTTGGGATGCGTACGCGCGCCTAGGCTTCCTAACCGAATAATATGTCTCACTTGTGATCATCCTATCTCAATAGATATACCCGCGCCGGTACTGGGATCGGATAACAATTAGTCATTGTATTGCGCCATCTATAATTGTTTAACTTCAAGTCATAAGAGCATTTTAATATCGCTGTTTTGCTAGTGCTGACAAGCCTGATCAATCCTGTCTCCCTTTGAGGTATTCAGAAACTAGGGAACGGCATCTGCTATGATCCAGTCAAACTTCTTTCCCTTCCTCCACGTTGCTTTCATACCTATTTCCATATGTATAATCACCGGTTACGGGTACTCTTAACTAGGCCCTTTTTAAGTACACTCGCGTGCAAGTAAATCGACTCAAGCCTCAAGTGCGCATAAAAAGTGATATAACTAAAAAATGACTTATTTTACCTCTATATAATGTTTTACATAATTAAAGCCTAGTAATTAGGCTTTCAAACGGTAGCATAATATCAGTAATTTAAATAAACACTTATACTTAGAATGCAACTGAACGCAACCTCCCGTAAACTGCTCTGCGCTCTATTCACAACTTGCGCGACACAACCCCCTATAAAAACCCCCTGCAATCGTTTTTTCTTACCACGCGCAGCCTTTTTCCCAACTGGCTGTCGCTCAGTTCTTCGGTCGATTGTCGGTAGAAAGACAAAAGACCATACAGGGGGAGTTTAGTGAGTAAAAGTCTCACACTGTTGGGTGTCATCTGGCCGGGGTCTAACCCCCCTGGCAAGTGCCCCTTCGTACTTCTGAGTATTCTCCTCCTCTCCTCTTTGAGCACTCGTACGGTCAATAGGCCTACGGGTGTTCTGAGGAGTAGTCTTCTGTGGCTGAAAAAAAAAAAAAAATTTTTCTTATCAGTCGCTCATTAGACGTTGACCTGAACACATCTCTGCAAATTAAAGCCGTCATTTGAAGAAAATTATGGATACAACACCTGAAGAAGCCGCTCAAGTCGTTGCCCTGTTGCAAGAAGGGTTGAACCAGCGAGAAGTCGCTCGTCGTTTGAATATGAGTCAGTCCGCTGTCTCGAGAGTATACAGAAGGTTTCAAGAGACTGGTGCCTTCACTCGGAGGCCGACGCCGGTGCACCTCGGAGCGTGACGACCGGTTTTTGGTCTCGACCAAAGGAGCTACGTCAAGTTCGCAGGGTGACTGTCAGTCAGTGGACAGTTAGAAGAAGGTTGAAAGAAGCTAACCTTACTCCGAAAAGACCCGCAACAGGCCCGAAGTTGACCACAGCTCATCGTCAAGCACGCCTTCACTTTGCTCGAGAGCATAGATCAATGGCAGTCAGTCCTGTTCACAGATGAGACGAGGATGTGTCTCCATGGCAGCGACAGGAGAGGTCGGGTATACCGTCGTCCCGGTGAACGGTTTTCACAGTGCTGCTTTGTGGAAACCGTTGCATATGGTGGCGGATCTTGCATGATGTGGGCTGGAATTTCCTTAGAAGGCAAAACGGACCTTGTTTTCGTTCCTGGGGGAGGCCGGGGAGGAGGTCTGACCAGTGATCGTTACATTGAAAATGTTCTACTGGATCAAGTTGTCCCTTATCAAGGCTTTATTGGGGAAAATTTCATCTTGATGCATGACAATGTCCGATGTCACACTGCTCGGGCCACACGTGATTTCCTGAACGAAGTTGGAATTCACACTATGCATTGGCCAGCGCTCAGCCCCGATTTAAATCCCATTGAGCACATATGGGACGAGCTCAAAAGGAAAGTTAGAGCGAGGAATCCAGCTCCGACAAACATCAATGAGCTCAAGACTGCGTTGGTAGAAGAGTGGAGTCGAATACAACAATCATCCATTAAAAAGTTGATAAGGTCGATGAAGAATCGCATGAGAGCAGTGATCAGAGCTAGAGGAGGGAATACCAAATATTGACACGAATATTTTTTTTATCTTACGCACATTTTGTTTCATTTAAACACAATAACCCCATACTGTGAAATTGTATGAATTTTCAACATTTTTTACATTATCATCGGCATTAACCTTTTTTACTAAACTACTGAATCGATTTTCATGCAACTTACACCATTTTAAAGCTCAATTACTAGGCTTTAATAATGTAAAACATATTATAGAGGTATAATAAGGCATTTTTAAGTTATATCACTTTTTATGCGTACTTGAGGCTTGAGTCGATTTACTTGCACGCGAGTGTATATCGTCAATTTGGTCGGCATAATTTCGTCTCAAGTTCGCCCATAGGAACAACAATGTGCATTTATATCCCTGAGCGAGTCAAAGTCAAAAGTTGTGTCCCTAATGGTGCGTACAGATTACTGTAATGGAACTTGTAATGTAACATTCTGCGCACTACACGTCCAAATACGGAACGTGCGCAGAATGTTACATTACAAGTTGCATTACTAGCAATCTGTACGCACCATAAGGGTAGTAAAATATCCGATATGGACAAGAAAAGTCCTGGGTCGTTAACTATTTCGAAAAGACGATTACTCATATTAATTACACCAAGCAGGGCCTGCTTGTTGGTTAATGACCTATACCGCCTCGCATCCGCAGCAGAGATCTGCTAGTACGCATGCTGAGCTGACCTATTACTGATTATGCAGACTTGTGATTAGTTTTAATTTGTGATACATTTATTTGTAAGTAAAACTATAACCATGGATTTGTATATTAAAAAACAAGTTACTGTCATGCTTAGCAAGCGAGTTGGCAGTATTGTAGGCAGTTAGATAAAGCCGTAGAATTATGCTTATCTCTTCATAACGATTAGTGCGATAGGCGTTCGCCTAGATCATTTAGTAAATGATCTAAGGCGTTCGCACACTCATTATCGCCTTCCACTAAGTAATGTTTAAGGCAAAAGCTACTTTGTCACTGATGTAATGTAACACATAATTGCGAAGCAATTCCATTAAGGTCTAAATGAGCTTGGTGAGGGTCATTTACTTGGATGAGTATAATTTGATTATATAAAATACTTCGGTTTTAAGCGCGAAAAAATACAAAAGAATCAGATATCCATACTAAAATTATAAATTTATTTCTTATGCTTTTATGCTGAAAGTACTAACCCGATCATTATGAAAGTACAGACATACTAAGGAGGCTGATAAAGGACGAAGGCTACTTTTTCCTATAAATTGCCAAGTCCCGTTGACCTCACGGACAAAGCCACGGGCAACAGCTAAGTTTATTAATAAAAGGGTAATTAAAAGCGTTGAGAGTAAAAAAGCTTCAATTTTCAAAAGCTTCAAATTTTCCTATGTAATTAAGAAATAAATGCGGGATTATAGGATTAGAAATCAGAAGCAGCCGTTCATTAAATTGCTTGTCATAAATCCTAAAATTATTTCTTAAGTTCCAATATTTATGGAAGAAAAGGTCTTTTGGGTAGTTAAATAAATAAATTCTCAAGATTGAGAAGGTCATATGAATTTAAGAGTAATAGGGTTGATCGAAGTGGACTTTATTATTTATTTATTTGAGGAAGGTGTTTACTTCTGAAAGAAAATGTTAAAGGCCAAGACCCCTTATTTATAAATATGTACGTACTACAGACGGACTCTTGAAATAAAAGTTCCTGAATAAGTCATAATATAAATAATGAATACCTTGACTTGGGAACGAATCTACCGCCACTTCAGCAGTGCTAGCACGGAACTTTATCGACTCGCATATTTACGAATGTTCGTATAGTATGGAGACGGTTTGTTAGCAATAATTGAAATCTATCCATTGCCGCACGGCCAGCTTAAATAAATGTGGGTCTTGTTAATTTTGAATGTTTGTAAACATGTTGTACTCTAAAATAACTATAAAATAAAAAATGAAGATGTAACTAAAAACTTGCAACCGACTCCATACTATACGAACATTCGTAAACATACGAATCGACAAAGTTCTGTGCTCGCACCGCAGATTCGATCTGTTGGGATTCGGTAAGAAGTGGAGAAAAACTCAGCGGCAATCATATTTTTAAATATTTTACGAACAAGGACTTTTGTCTGCCGTATGTTCAGATATTAAATAATAGTGTTTCCTACACAACGTTTGTTTGTATAGTATCTTTATGACGGCCACTTTGGCGATGGGGTAAACCTGTCTGCCTCAGACGCCAGTGGTTGCGGGTTCGATTCCCGCATGGAACAAGCAAAAAAATGTTCCGTGTGTTTATCTATTTACGTATTTATATTCTAGGTTCCCACTAGTTCGCTACATGGTATCCCATAACACAAGCTAATGCTTACTTTGGGGCCTTGTAGTTGGTATGATTGTCTGGGGATTTTATTTTTTTATTTTATTTTATTTATTTTATTTTATTTATCTTAAAAATCAAATGGTCAATTTTGAACCTGTAAATCTTATGTTCACGTTAATGTCAACCTTGGTATAAAGCCTACACACCCATTCATAAGTTAATAGTGACTTTATGAACTTTACTATACGACGAGGTAGTTGATACCTATTTAGATGTTTAAGTCACATTTTCTAGGGAACATAATTCTTCTTTGCATTCCGTAAGATTTTCAAAAATAAAGAAAAAACATTTATTTCTTTAGAACATTATGTAAAACTACTGGTAAATTGATTCCAAACTATTTAGCATTCTATTTTCTGTTTTATCTCTGCAGATACTACCTAGGAATCCCTGAGGGGAAACCAGGGCAGCAGCACTTGTACAGAGTGTCGTCGGAGGCTCCGCGGCCCGGGTCGCCACAGAAACTGCCCTACTGCGTCACTTGCAACTCTCAGGTACTTTCCCTTCACCTTCTAGTTGGACGATTTACATGAAAAACTTCGTAGTTGCTATGGAATTTACTAATGACGATACCAGCTGTTTGAGTCTTTTAATGAAACAAGAAGCAGAAGATGACCATCCGTGACTCTATATCGTACATCTCACGACCCTTAAAATCACTGTCAATCCATATCAAGGAAAATTTGTCAGGCGGGCTTTCATTAAATCGCAAAGATCTTAAGAAATGACTTAGCCCGGCCCTGGAAAAGCGTGTCGTAAAAGACGTAGTCTGAGTGGCCCCGCTTGATGACAGGGCCTCTTCAGGCTAGCTATCTACCACCTTTCATATAAAATGTACCTACTCCAATCTCATATAAAATCTGCCGCCAAATATAACCGCTCCTGCGAGGATATGTTCCGGCACTATTTTATGAAGAAGGACCTGGCCTGCCTACACCCATGTGCTGTTATACTCGACCTCATATTTACTTAATTTCTTAACATTGAGATCTATCGTGGGTTTAATCACCAATAAAAAAAGCCTCACCCGATTGTATGACGTAACGATGAGCCCAAAAATGAAGTTTTTCGGTTAATGAAAAAACTGGCGCTATTCAAAATGAAAGCCTTATAAATTTGTAGGCACTACAATTCACTGTTACGAATCACTGTTTTGTATTAAATCTACTCTTAGCCTTCCCAAATTGACAACTTATTTACTGACACATTAAAAATATCGTCTAATCTCCAACTTACCTGCAACAATCTAATAAATCCTGCAATAACATTTGCAATTCAATAGCCCGTAAATCAAATGATCCAAATGCCGGTAGCTCGGATTCTGTTCAGGGATGAGTTATCGCTGGGCTTTTGTCCAAAGCCTCTGCGATTACATAGATGAAGTTTATCATAACTTGGAATGAGATATTGTAGTACCTCTAAAACGTGAATGTTAAATGAGGTGGAAGTGATTTAAGGTTGCTATCTTTAGTATTGGAAATCGAATTGCCGTGTTCTTTCAATCTTACTTATAAAATAAATGTGAATGTTTGGATGTGTGGATGTTTGTTTCTCAATCACGGCAAAACGGCGTAACGGATTGTAATGAAATTTGGCATAGTAGCTAATAGAATTCAATCTAGAATAGCACATAGGCTACTTTTTATCCCGAAATTCACGCGGGAATCGAAATTGTGCGGTTAAATCCGCGCGCAACAGCTAGTTTTGTATTAAAGTTAGTTTTTTTATTGGTGACTGCACCCGTTTTCTTTCTTTTCTTTCTTTCTTAATATTCGTTATTTTAATGGCGGAAGTATTTTTATATATGTCGGAAAACAAACAAAACGAAAAGAAGCGTTACTTACAAAACACGATAGAATTAATCACTGGACAGTTACTTAGTACCGAGTCTGTGGGCTTGGGTATAACCCTGGCTTATTCACAACAAAATCTTTATTCGCGAGTCCGTTCCGTCAGTTACAATGCCAACCCAATTAATACCGAGCTACTATCGACCGTCAGTCCGAGATACGTCAGCGCACCTAGCCGTCCCAACCGTATCTGTGTCACTTGCCATCGTCCTACTTCAAGATATAACCTATGGCGCTGCAATCGAATGTCAGTCATTCATTGCATCTAGCGCCCTCTTTAACAGTGCTACCAACATACTTCCGTTACCATGAAGTCATACTAACATCTTAATATCGCCAACTTATCGTTAGCTCCGACATATATGTATATTTGCCATAGACTATTGTCAACAATTCCTTTCTCATCTCACAGCCGTCTCCATCAATAAACCTGGAATACTACGGCAGCCAGGCCTCGAACGGCGACAGCGCGTGGGACAATGACTTCGACGAGATGCCCACAGCATCACAGAGCAGCAGCAAGAAGAAGAAGAAGAAGCAGCCAGGTTTGATTTTAGAGAAGATGTAGAGTAGTGTAGAACTTTTTGATAAGCAGATTGCCTGCTATAACTTTTTGATAACTTCTAATTATTGCCTGTTGAGGCTTTGTTTAAACCGTTATTCTGACTTTGCTCAGATAAAAGTAATCTAATGAATAACGTTTTACTCGACAGCTTCAAGCTCGTGTCAAGTGTTATTCTATGTCATTGTCATACAAGTATAAGAAATCGTAAAACTTTATTCGTCAGATAACTTTATCCGATGATTGAAAAAGCAGGCCTAAATCTATAAAGTATTCCTTCAGTTCAATATTCTTGTATATTAATATATTTGTGTTCAACACTCACTACATAAAAATATTTTAGTCTTCAACACACTATTACTTTTAAATAAATGAAAAAAATGTGTTAAATAACACTATTACTTAAATAAAACTACTTTTTAACCGGTATAACCGCGTATAATTTAATTTTACATTTTTAAAATGTTTTTAAAATGAATCGTGAAAACTTAAGACAATATAAACAGTATTACTTTTCAAAACCGGCTCATCAATTTCTGAAAAAATGGAGAACAATGGACGCTTACATGTGTTGGTGAATAAATCAACAGGCTCCTAACCGGCTCATATTTTGTTTATCGTTTGTATGATTTGCATAGACACACGCGTGTGCGTTGACCTGGCGGAAAGTGATCGATTTTTAGTGTACCTATGACTCATATAATTGTGTATGATAAGTAAAAATTTGTTCATCGAGCTATTACGGAGCTATTCACCAAAACATGATACGTGTTATGTGAACCGTACCTATGATAGAGAGTGCAACAGGCGGACATCCTGTTGCAACTTTTACTGCCGCGCGAGCAACTAGTGTTTACCTATACGTTAGCAGGTTAACACAACTTTCGATACACCGAGGTACAAAATTAGATTAAATATTTTGTAAAGCTTAAATTAATTCCTAAACGGATTTATTTTACATTTTATCTCGATATTTCGGTATCTTTAGAAAACCGGTGATCACAAGCGACCCAAATTTTACTATTAATATTTGACAAGCTCTTAAAAAATATATCACGTGGTCACGACTTCATGAGTCGCTCGATACCATATCGATCGATAAATCGTGAAACTTAATTCCTCAAATCTATTTTCATAATAAAAATTTTCATCAAATCTCTAACATTTCCACCAGAAGCTCCAAAGCAGAACCAGCCGTGTCTCTTCCACGAGGCCCACTTCAGCCCGTCATCGGCGTACTTCGTGCTGGAGTGTCTGGGGCCTGGTGTGCCCACGTCCTCGCTGTACCGGACCGCGCTGCCCGAGCCCCAGCTGCTGCTGCATCTCCAGAACAATACTGCTGTGAAGGTAAGAAGGAAGTTGACTGACTAGCTGACTCGTACATACATAACTTCACGCCTGTATCCCTTACAACTTTACAGCTATTTTTGTGGTAAAGGGAGACTATTTGGTACCAGAATCAATGCATAGCTAAAATCACTAAACCTAGAATCCTGAAATTTGGCATGAAGTGGCTGAATACAACGTTAGTGAGACAACAAAGGAATTATGGAAATTTCTCAGCTAAGGGGGTAAAATTAGGGATGACAATTTGTACGAAATTTTTTAATAAGTTGCTTCAATTTTTTTATTTCATAGCGTAGTTAATAAGGAAGTACTTTAGGTTCATCAATATTTCCAAATACAATACAAATACAATACGAATACAAAGTCATTGCTTCAAATACACATATTGACTAAAAGAAAGCTGCACTATTTATTGGAATTCATAGTAATATTTAGTCTCTGGTAATATCTACTTTTGCGCGATCGAAACCGCGGGCAAAACCAAGTCTGTTTATTTTTGCGAACAGGATAAGCAACTTATTCGCTTACGACGTGCGCTCATCATTTACAATTACTTCGTTTCATTAATTACACAGTAATCGTTTTTTACGATTACTTCTAACTTTTATGCTTCGAAGGTCACTGAGGTTTAGGGTGCTGCATATTCGAATACGCAGGTTGACTTCAGCTTAGATTTTGTGAGGAGCCATTTCTTGAATTTTCAATTAAGACGCTCTACACTGCAAGACCTTCTTTCACCCGGGGCAGCACACGTAGTCCTGCAAAGGGTTCATTGAAATGGATAAAGATGATAAAATTTAATCCTTTTAGAGATTCGATTTTTAATTAAATTTTAATTAATTAATTAGATTAAATATCTACCATGATATGACATCGCCTTCACGATGTTGTATTGACCGCAAAAGTTTGTATCAAATGCTGAACCCGTAACGATAACAACCTGTTTAACAACACCTGACTGTTCAGCATCATAAATATACATAAGTATTAGTACGACAATTTGCAAAAAAAATACGTTTCCTTATAGTTTAAAAGCTTCGAAACTTCAAATTGGTTATAACTAATAAAATAAAATTATATTTCAAAACTGTTTATTTGATCAACTATCGATCTTTTAACCGAATTACTTTACAACAAAAAAATTCCAAAGGTTTCACTTGATCAAAAGTTTTCTTGAAAAAACATCAAATAAATGGTTATACTGTAAAGTAAACGGTGAGTCGATTTCAATCAGTATTATTAAAGAGCATGAACCCATTTCGGTCCATTGAAAATAAAATTGATATCTCCCAGACACTGACAAATGATTATACTTTGAACTTGTGAAAAGAATAGAACACCAAGTTCAATTTCTGTGCCCCTAGTCAGTAAATTCTACAATTTATCGCTAAACGATAATTTTCCGCTAAAATTTGCTTTTGGGATTGGTTAAAACAATGCTGATACTATAAATATACTCGTTAAGGATAACTCTGTAAAACACTTACTGACCAGTCGGTCCTAACTTCTTAAAACACTTTGCTGTTACTTGGGCAGCCATTTTCTAAACGCATGAATAGTTACGACAACTAAGTTGGCGGAAAACTATATTTATAATGCCCTAAAAACCCACTTTTTTAACGAAATCATTGAAGCAACTTAAGTTACAACTTAACACTGATGATAGATAAAAAAAACCATATATTATTTATTGTCTTGGAAGACAAGTCATCCAGTTACAGCAGTGATTCAAGAAATGTTAAAACGAGTCACACTCACTTTTCTCTCTTGCTCTATTTACTTCAGTAGTTTGCGGAAATCGCGTAGTAGCTGTAGTACAACTTTGTAACCAGATTAATCGCGTGTACTTTATTTTTTACATTTTAACTCGACGTTTCGATGTCTTGCAGACCCCGCGGTCACAGTCGCTCGTGTGTAAATTACTTGCGATTAATCCGGTTAAAAAGTTGTTTTTTTTTAAATTATGAATCGTGAAAATTTAAGACAATATTAGCTGTAGTACTTTATATATTCGTATCATTCGATAAAGAAACCCTTTGGCAATGCAACTTTCCGCAAGGTTGGCACAAGGATGAATGTCCGCCGACCAATACTTTATTGCGACGATGTTCGAGCTTTGCAGACTGTTAGAGTAAAAGTCCCGCTGCCTTATCACGTAAATATTAGCGATTAGCTATAATGGCGCAGTCATCACGCCAAGGACGCGCGATCCATTGCTTTACATCGTATTATGTAAGTGATAGCTGTTCAATCGTTCGTTGATCGCAGAATGCATTTATTGCTACGATACTAGCCCCAAAAACAATTTGGTAGCTAAAAAAGTAACTAACAAAATGTGAAACAGATGTTTGCTTATAAAATTTTGCAGAAAAATACACACGAAAAGTATGAAAGTCAAAGGGATTATATGCACTTTTAGTACAACGATTGTACGATAGAGGCAGCACAGTCGTCGGATTGCTATGGCTTTGCTTTTGCTGTAACGTAATACGAATTAGTTCTTTTTTAGCAAATCTTGCGCAACTCATGCTTCATCATTTGCTTATCATTGCTTTGCTCTTGCAAGTTACGTGATAAGGCAGCCGGGCTGTATACTTGTTTAAAAGAAGCGTTTCGGTGCGCCGATCCACTCACTAACACTTTACATACCCAGGAATGAGACGCAAAGCTCTGAAAAGAGCTCTTTATTAAAATTGGTCCACCTGGCTAGCGAAGTAGCGACCAACCGTCATATAAAATCTGCAGCCAAATATCACCGCTCTTATGGTGATGTATTCCGGCAATATTTTATCAGGTGAGATTGAAGTCAAACGGGGGTTTAGTCACCAATAAAAAAATAACAACAACAAGTTTCACGTTATATTGTCTTAAGTTTTCACGATTCATAATTTAAATAAAGTCAGTCAGTCGCTCGTGACCACGGGGTCAGCAAAGGGCGACCGAAACGTCGAGTTAAAATGTAAAATATAAATTATACGCGATTAAGTAGTTTTAAAAACGTACCTTTTTGAGTTAGAGAATTTAGGTTTACTAGCATACTTATTTGAAAGCTTTTCGGGAACTTTTATTAAAACCTATTTTCATGTATAGAGAAATGTACATAATCTTTACAATATAAGTTTTTAAACTGACATGGTCATTAACATTAAAATCAACTTTATTTATTTTGAGTTCTCTATATTTCGACGATACTCGTGATCAGGCGCTTGTAACAGTGCCGAAATATCGAGAACTCAAAATTGATGAAAAGCATGGTAAATATCTCGTTTCTAATGTTAATTTTAATTATCTTTACAACTATTTTTAAATAAGTAATAAGTTTCGCAGGTGACACATATTTTAATTGTTCGCAAATCGTTGACCCTGCTGGCGGTAGTCGATTTTATATTGTATTTTTAACAGTTCCACTCTATTTTAAGCCTCGTTGTGCCCGATTCCTGTATAATATAAGAAATCACTATGTATATAAAACTGACTGAATTACTAACATACAGCGTATAGCCTTAACTACTGGGCGTACAGAGCTGAAATTTAGAAAGGACATCACGGAATTGGGAATACACTTTTAGTTTATTCGCGTACGAAGTCGCGGGCAAAACATGTTGACTTTATTTGATATGACAAACTTATGAAGAAAATACATTTAACACTAACTCTAGAATTGTAGATCAATCTATGTTTTTAGCACCTACAACACCAGAGGAAGTTGTCCTTATTATTAAATCATTAAAAAATACTAACTCTGTAGGCTACGATGATATAAGTACGAAAGTTATAAAACTTTGCAGTACTGAGCTAGCACCGCCATTAACGTATCTGATTAACTTGTCTTTTTCCGAGGGCCAGTTTCCGGAGGCTTTTAAAAAGTCAGTGGTTAAGCCCATCTACAAGAAAGGTGAAAAGAGCAAGATATGTAATTATCGCCTAATATCTTTAGTAACAATATTCTCCAAGACCTTTGAAAAGGCAATGATAAAAAGGCTTTCGAACTTTGTATCGAAGTTTAAGGTATTATGCAAAGAACAATCCGGGTTTCAAAAAAATAAAACTACAACTAGCGCTGTATTTGACTTGGTTAATGAAGTGACAAATAGCTTGAATGCAGGTAAAGAAATAACGGGTATATTCTTTGATATGACGCGTGCTTTTGATTTCGTCTCTCACAATCTGTTACTTCAAAAGCTAGAAAATTATGGTATTCGAGGTACCGTGCTAAATTGGTTCAAAACATACCTCTCAGGTAGGGAGCAGTGCGTTGAAACACATTTTGTTAACCACAATGCAGAAATAGTATCTCATAGATCTAAGCTAACGGAGATTGCTAATGGTGTACCTCAAGGAAGTGTTCTTGGGCCCCTTTTATTCTTATTGTACATCAACGATCTACCTGATCTGACAAAACACAAATATTTCTTGTTCGCGGATGACATAGCGGTAATTATATCAAAACAGGAAAATATTGACTATGAAACTGACATAAATAATACAATACATTTAATTATAAAATGGCTATCAAATAACAATCTTAGTGTAAACTTGACGAAAACGAATTATATTAGGTTTAATACAACAAAAAAACTATCAAAATTAGATATTAAATTTGAAAACGACCTTATAAAGGAAGTAGATGAAACAAAATTTCTTGGGCTAATATTAGACAAAAACTTAAAATGGAAACAACACGTAGAGTATGTATGCAATAAACTCAGTAGCCATGTTTACGTATTAGGACGGCTTAGAAAGACTTGTTGCTTATCAACAGTTCTAACAGCGTACCATGGATACGTTGCATCAAGTCTTAGATATGGTCTACTTATCTGGGGTAATTCTCCAGAGAGCTATAAAAGTTTCATAGCTCAAAAAAAGTGCATTAGGGCAATGTTAGGTAAGGAGCCGGATGAACCTTGTAAACCACTTTTTAAAATGTTAAATGTTATGACATTGCCTTGCATGTACATCTTTGAGGCTGCCATGTTCGTTAAATGCAATAATAACTACTTCACTCGTGCCAAAGATGTAACCAAAGCTACGAGACATGGCGAAAGATTAATATATAATAACTTACCACGTTTAGAATTATACCACAGACAGTGCTATGCAATGTGTATTAAAGTTTTCAATGCATTGCCAGAAAAATTCAAGCTATTGCCAAAAAATAAATTTAAACACGAAGTTGCAAAGTGGTTAAAAGAGAAATGCTTTTACAATGTTAAAGAATTTTTGAATAATAATAATAATTAATCTATTGACTTATATAAATTAGACTTATAATGTAAAATATTGCATGCTGTTATTCAGTTAAGTTTGTTGAACTTGTACCAAAATTGTGACATCTTATAATGTACCGAACTTGAAGCAATAAATGAAATTTGAATTTGAATTTGAATTTGAATATCATAAATGTTTTCTTTGTATTTCAATAACCTCAAAAGAAAATTTGAAAGAGATAAAAAAATACTACGCTGTTAAAAATTATGTGATTTTACATGCAAAAAAAGTACGTAACCCTGTAAAATGTCCCGAAAACAGCTGTAAATTTCAAATTTCAATTATGGAAAAGAAAATAATTTTCGGTAATTTTACAGATTTTTAATTATTTTTATGTAATTATAGATAAACGTGTATAATGATAATGACAGAACAATTTGTATTTTTACACATGAGCTGGGATTATTACAGAAGCAATACATAAAAAATGTGTAAGTATACATTAAAAAGGTATAAAATTGCTGAAATATACGTGAATTTAAAAAAATATCTAAATAATCGTATTCAAGATCACAGATCTAGAGCAGAAATAAAATTAAATTCTCCATACCCACTACACACGGCACTACCCGCTAAGCAAATTAAGTCAACCGTAAAGGAAGTTGTAAAATGTAAGACATGCTGAAACAGGCTTTCTGAAACCCAACTTGACATAAGTTTTCATTGCTCCATAAAACTTGAAGCTAAAGAAGCGATAGTATTTCTTTTTATGACTAGTACCGGGATTTTTTCTCACGCATTGTATCAGCTAATATACATTTTAGTTATTTGCTTACAGGTATTTCTACTATGAAACAAATAATGACGTAATGAAAAACAGATAGAACTTTTACAGCTAAATACAGAAACATACAAATCCGTAAAGAGCCCGTTCATGTCTCATTAATTTTGCCACTGCTACAGTTTTACAAACAAAAAGCTATAGTTTTAAGCAGTTACCATTTTTTGTTCAATCTGAGTTACTGCTGTTAATGTGGAGCGTAGATACATTGGTCGTTAGAGTTTAAGCTTGTACAAGTACGTAGGTATAATATTGTCTTATTGTTCACGGATCATAATTTAAATAAAACTAATATTATACAAGATTAATGCTGTGGAGATGAGAGCTTTGAGGAGTATGTGTGGACTAAAACTGAGTGATAGGGTGCGCAATAGTGAAATAAGAAAGAGATGCGGATTGAAAGAAGATGTAGTGACATATATTGAAAAGGGTATGCTACGGCGGTTTGGGCATTTGGAAAGGATGAATGAAAGTAGATTCACGAAGGAGGTGTACAGAGCAAGAATGGATGGTGCTGTCGGAAGGGGCCGCCCTAGGCGAACGTATGCCGATCAAATTGGCGACGTTCTTAAAAAGGGCCTAGTTAAAAGTACCCATAACCGGCGATTATGTATGAATAGATTGATGAACGTGGAGGAAGCGAAAGAGGTATGTCTGGATCGAAGCAATTGGTGTTCCCTTGTCTCTGCCTACACCAAAGGGAGACAGGCGTGAGGTTATGTATGTGTTTGTATACTGATATTATAAATATGAAAGTTTAGATGTATGGTTGTTTGTACCTCGATCATGGCAGAACGGCTCAACGGATTTCAATGAAATTTGGCATAATGATAGTGTAGAGTCTGGAATAGCACATAGGCTACTTTTTATCCCGATATTCGTACGGGATTCGAAATTGCTCGGGTGAAACCGCGCGAAACAGCCAGTAGTTTATATTGTTTTATCAGTTGCTCGTGACCACGGGGTCTGCAAAAATTATACGTGATAAATCCGGTTAAAAAGTGTTTTATTTACGTAGGTATACCGTCCCATTTATTTCCACTACCAAAGTGTTTTAAATATCAGCAGTAGACAAAGCATAACACAAAAACAAGGTATATTTCTCGCAAAATATTGATTTGGTTTCTGATCTCAACTAAAAAATATTGAGATTATCGTGTAAAATCGCAAGTGCTGCGTATTTCATTAATCTGTTTAAATTAAATGAGGAATGGGCTCTACGGTGCATAAACCAGTTTCTATCTCGAAGCAGATATACTTCAACTTACATTTGTACGTGGTTTCTGTGTATTAATTTATACATACTTACGAAATCAAATTACCGTTTTTGCTTCTTTTCCTAACAGCGATATAAGCGTGTCACGACAACAATCGATCGACGTTGATTATTCCATTCCTCCGTTGATCAAGTGGTGTGGTACCTAACTCCCTAAAGGCCCGATTACATTTCAATAAGTACAGTAGCGAGTTTAGTAATCAGGCAATTAAGTATCAAGTAGTAAGTAGCGTTCAAACATAAAGGCGGTAAGTAGTCATAAGTTGCCTTTCAAACAAGAAGACTAGTCGCGTAAACGGTAGTTTCACCCGACTCAAACAGGTTCTTCTCCGAAAAAGTTGTTTTAATCTACAAAATTTTCGTTGAATTACTTAATGCCAATTTGCGTGCTATAATAACAGAAATAGTGCCTTTAAATGTAGAACACATTGAAAATGAAAATATATTAATAGAAATGAATAGACCCAAACGCATATGGGAACGAAGCTGGGTTGCTAGAAATGAACGTGGTGCCAGCAGTAAATTTTAATAATAGCTGCATCTCTAGCTGGTTTATTGCGGTAATCACTGCATTTTAAATTAAACAAACATACATGTTTGAGGTATTCTTGAACAAATAAAAAGGTAGTATTATCAGACCACTTCATTTTTCGCAAAAAAATAACACGTGTTCGCGGCTGCTGTGTGCATACTTATGAACCACGGCTGGTAATCTCCATAGTGTATATTAGCATTAGTCTATGGATATTGTCTATGGGTTCACATAATGATATTGACACTTGACAGCTTGAATTGGTTGAATAGTTTGATTGAATTGAAAGTTTCAATTCGAATTGAACAATCTTTGTAGAGATTGACACAATAACAATCTTTGTGAATTGATGTGTAAATGAATTCAATTATATATAAATTATAAAAATATTGTATAAGTTGTGAAAATTGTGTTACTCTTATGTGGATTTCCAAGAAAATATACCAAAGGAAGTAACTATAACTCAACAATACCTGAAATATATTGACAGCGAGGACTGAAATTATATACCTATATTGGATTTGTAATTGGATTGTCAGAAATATTTATTTAATCACACCACATTATCTAGCCTAAATTAAGTCTCATTAAGAACTTGTGCTATGGATACTAGATAACGGATAAATAAACTTTAGAAATATATAAACACATAGATATTTTTTATTATATATATACCTATAGAAAAACATCCAGACCCCTATTTATTTATTTGTAAATTTTATTATTTGGCAAAGGAATTACCTATAGGCATTACATACTAAGAAAGTTCTTTGCCATGTCCGTAGAAAAAAAACTGCTACACCTCATTGTGTAGAATAACATTTAAAAAAAAACAAGCTGTCAAAATCAATATGTGAGCCTCGTATAGACCGACATCTATGATAAGGGAGTTGTCCGTCTGAACTTGTTCTCCTTATTAGTCTGTGTTATGAACTGTACTAAACTCGCCCGTCTACATGCCGGTCAGTTAAGTTGGCGGCGTGCGGGAGACGCGGGAGAGGGCAGCTACTATCTACTAAACTAGCCGAAAAATAGGATCGCATTCTATTCGGCTAAACTTAATTAACAACTTACTACTTAACTCGCGTTTGCCGTTCAAACGACAATAACTACTAAACTCGCCGATGACGCAAGTTAACTCACTACTGTACTTATTGAAATGTAAATCGGGCATAAGATAGAGCTCAATAAAATAAACGATCTGCAGACACCAAAACCTTGACTTATATTGTAAAAAAAAAGCCAATAATGACAATATCCAATTTAAAAACTATCTCATTAAGGCCCGATTTTTCAATGGTCAGATAAAAGTTATGAATAAAGTATTACTCGACACCTTTAAGGTCGTCTCAAGTTTATTATCATTCTATGTCATTGTCATAGAATTATAAAAATCGTAAGACAACATAATTTCGCCGAGATATACCTACTTTATTCGTCAGATAGCTTTTATTCGAAGATTGAAAAATCAGCCCGAAATGTAATGAATCGTGAACACAATTAGGCTCTGTTCAACACTATTCTCTCAAATTATTAGTCTCTCTAATTTCAAACTTAGAGAATGCAAAAGCAGTTTTTATAAGAAACTGTTGAGTTTGAAGTCTTCTAAGAGACAAAAAATTGAAGAGTGTAATGTAATATTTGCCTACCCATTGTCTTCTCACTTTTGTATGTGTTTGTTCCCAGGAGAAGCTAGCCGGCATAGCGCTACCAACGCCGCGCACGTTCTCCGTGCAGCTGTCGAGCGGGCACACCGCGCGCGTGCGCCTGCAGCTGCCGCCCGCGCTGCGCGAGGACGAGGTCACCAAGTACCCGCTGCTCGTCAAAGTGTACGTGTGTCCGAATAATAACCTTAATGTATTGCAATAGCGTTGTAATAGCATTGCCGTCTCAGCTGCCGTCCTCGCTAAGTACCCGCTGCTCGTCAAAGTGTACGTGTGTCCGAATAACAACCTTAATGCATTGCAATAGCGTTGTAATAGCATTGCCGTCTCAGCTGCCGTCCTCGCCAAGTACCCGCTGCTCGTCAAAGTGTACGTGTGTCTGAATAACAACCTTAATGCATTGCAATAGCGTTGTAATAGCATTGCCGTCTCAGCTGTCGTCCTCGCTAAGTACCCGCTGCTCGTCAAAGTGTACGTGTGTCCGAATAATAACCTTAATGCATTGCAATAGCGTTGTAATAGCATTGCCGTCTCAGCTGCCGTCCTCGCCAAGTAGCCGCTGCTCGTCAAAGTGTACGTGTGTCTGAATAATAACCTTAATGCATTGCAATAGCGTTGTAATAGCATTGCCGTCTCAGCTGCCGTCCTCGCCAAGTACCCGCTGCTCGTCAAAGTGTACGTGTGTCCGAATAACAACCTTAATTTGCATAACATTGCAGCTGTCGAGTGGGCACTCCTTATAAATAAAAACCTTAACGACATTGCAAAAGCGGTGATGAGGTCTCCTAGTACCCGCTGCTCGTCAAAGTGTACCTCTCTTAATAACATAATATCCCTCCCAACTAGGGCTACCAACTTTTTCTAGAAATAAAGTATATTTGAGTCTATAAAGAATATCAAACAGTATTTTAGAAAAATAAACAAATTCAATTTATTCAATGTTTTAAACACATATTTTTAGAGCTTCGTGCACAAATTATTAATTAAAGTCTAGCATATACATACCGTATTTAGCTTCTTATGCTATGCTTTTTTAACTAAAGATGGAATTGTTAAATTTACTTCTTATTTCAAACTGTAATCTTTGAATTATGCTATGGAAGGTCGGGGTCTCCTTGCACAGGCTCTTCGAGCTTAAAAGGAGGCTCTTGACCTATATGTTCAAATGTACTTTTTGATAATGAAATAAATGATTAGGCTTTTATTATTATGCTGAAAACAGTATTTTGTATACTTTATTTTTGTTCGACAGTAAACAGTATAATGTTGTGAAAAACAGTATAATACTGTTAAAAACAGTATGGTTGGCAACTCTACTCCCAACTGACACACCAATAATGTGACCCCAAATGACATACCAACTTCGTGGACCCATCGCGAGGATGAGGTCACCAAGTACCCTCTAACATATCTAAAATAGTAAGTGAGCAGAAGCTGCTCAATAAACAATAGTTATACGTGTGACTCACCTAAGATTTTCAAATGTATAGAAAATTCTATAACCGAATATTATATATTCCGAATATTTCCTTAATTTCTAGTTTCAACATTATTTGGGATTTTGTTATCCTCTGGTCAGTTGACTGTTAATACCGCCTTTTGCCGTGTCTGTTGAAACCGGGAGCCGGTATACTCAACAGACAGTGCCATTTTGTAGGTAGAATTTTACTCTTTTTGGATTTTCTCTGATTCTACTGGGAATTATGTCGATTGAGATTGAAAACCTTATTGTGAATTAAATATTCTTTATTTGTTTACAAGCATTTCTATAGAAATACTAAATTATAGCCAACAAAGAACTTTCAACATAAGGTAATCTAAGATTTGAAAATTTTGATGTTTACTATGGAACGCAGAGGATGGTCGAGTTTTGACTGTCAATAATATTTGTTATTTCATCTAAGGTGCGCGAGTTTTAAACGTCACTGGCTAGCCTGTTTCTTCTTGTGAGCATTTGTAATGTGTTAGAAAGGATAGACTATATAAAAAGACTTCCTTTCGAAAAAGAACGAGGACACACTTAGCTATACCGGCTCCCGGTATGTCAACAGATAGGCATTAATGTCAATATACCGGGAGCCGGTTTTTCAACAGATAAGAGGATATAAGTTCCAAATCTTGTTATTAGTTTGCTGAATCGCTTGGAGACTCTTGTTATCTCCACCAAAGTGAACCACCTTGACAAACAAGACTTTCGGTTAAAAAGGCACCCTATATTATACCCCGTTCACACATGGTCCGTTTTACTGGATACGTTTTATTTTCATCGATGGCGCATGGAGTTGTATGAGCGACTTCACATAATATGGCACAGTATACGTATTTACAATACAAAAAAGGTATCCAGTAAAACGTATCATGTGTGAACGGGCTGTTACTCGTTTTAATAAACTTACCACCCTTGTTGGTTAAATAATGAATGGCGCTATTTAGAAAAGAAATCCTAAAAAAATATTTAAACGTCATCCATCTGCAGGGACGGATCACCAGGCGCCCAGGTAGTGACAGAGCGTTGGTCGCTCGACTGGGGCGCGCTGACAGCCGGCACCGGCGCCGTCCTCGCCGGTGTGGACGCGCGCGGCGCCGGCGGCCGCGGCCTGCACGCGCCGCGCTCGCTGCACCGCCGCCTCGGGACACTCGACACGGCCGACCAGCTGGAAACTGCTGAGTGAGTTGCTCTAACGACTTTATGAGCTCCTGGTAGATTGGTAAAAACACTTTTTTTTTATTGCTGAATTAACCCACGTTTGACCTCAATCTCACCTGACGGTAAGGGAAGATGAGGTTGAATATGACAGCACACGGGTTAAGAAAGAATCTGGCTCTTAATAGAATATTGCCGAAACACAGCACTGTTTGAGCGATGATATTTGGCGCCAGATTATATCTCATTAGTAGTCCGTAGGTTGTAGAAGAATATCTTTTAGTAGGTATATAAAAATGCTATCATTATTTCCATTAGATCAGTTTGAGGCTGAGGTTTTCAATACGGGTAAGAAAAAGAGTCCTTTACAGAATTTTTATATCCACGTGTGAGCTACGTTTAAACTCTATAATTTAAACGTAGCTCACGGCTACTACCAGCTTTCATGGCCCTGTAGCCCTCTGCCTGTGTAGCTACTCAATTACAATAGAAATGTATCATTAAAGAACCATCGACACGGCCGACTTCCACTTTTTTATGATCTCCTTACCAAACTATGTGCTAGGGATCCGTCTTTTATATTTTACCTACGTGAATGACGTTTATTCAATTTCATCGAAAAAATCACCTTAGGGAGTTGTGCTTGCTTCAACTGTTATATACCTAGTTTGAATAAGTTTTCTATTATGATTTACACCGAATCGATTATTGAGTAAATGATACGGTCCAAAATCTGTAAAGGTGCTTTCACATTGTAGTTATACCTTATAACATTATACAACATTGTGTATCATTCTGTAACATAGTGCAACAGCTTATAACAAAGCTTTTGTAATACGGGTCTTATTATTTTATACTTAATTGCACACAAAAGGAAAAGAAAAGGGAAAACAGATTTGAAAAGCACAACAGAAGGTCATATCCTTAGATATCGATTTCTATTATATCGATTTCTACTTGGGTTATTACAAGTGATTTGTTCTCGTGTGGACTAGATACCTCCGTGATTCCCTCCACTTCATCGACGCGCGTCGCGTGGCGGTGTGGGGCGAGACGCACGGCGGGTTCCTTGCCACGCTGGCGCTGGCCAGCCCGCTCAACGTGTTCCACTGCGGGATCGCCATCACGCCTATTGTGCGGTGGCGGTACTATGGTACGTACATGCAAACATTACTTCACGCTTTCCTTTGGGGTAGGCAGACCCTAATGAACGGCAATTGCTGCGACCCAGACTTATCTCATGCTATAGTGCTCACAACTTAAAAATGCCTTTGCTGTATTTTTCACGGCAATGTACAAAAGTTTTTTTCTGCCACAAATCCTAAATAATATTACCCTTGAGATCTTGAGACCTTGCCAATGCCATATTTTAATGTATTTTCACGTAAACGTAACCAAGTTTCTTTCAGCCGCATATGAGACTGTGAGAGATCTAGGCATCATCCATAACGTTAATCAAAAGAACATATTTTAATTTTTTAACTTAATTTTGTCCAGAAATCTGTTAAAGTCCTTGTCTTTTATTCAGAACATTCTCACAGTTTAAAAAGGCTAAAACTATAGTAGTTCACTGGTGGTCGATTTTTTTTATATTAGAAGAAAGGAAAGTTTGTCTTCCATACCACCAAGTGCAAAGTGAACATGAGGGCTCAATTTATTGTCAGAAGTTTTTTGAGCTATTCACACAACTATTACCTTTTCTAGCGTCAGCCTATGCCGAGCGGTACATGGGTTTCCCGAACGCGACGGGCAACTACCGCGGCTACGCCGACGCTGACGTCACCCGGCAAGCGGCGGCGCTAAGAGACAAGATGTTACTGTTAGTTCATGGTGCTGCTGATGACACCGTGCACCTGCAGCACAGCATGGCACTGGCGCGGGCGCTGGCGGACCAGGGCGGCATGTTCCGGCAGCAGGTTAGTACTGAGCAGACAAACTATAACCTGCTGACGTGTTACGGCTGCATAATCAGAGACTCGACGATATAGGACGGTATGTTCCGGCAACAGGCTCGGCAGCGAGTCAGCAGGAGATCGCCAAGATGCTAAGTCAGTGACTAGTGTACCAGGGCTGCATTTTCCGCCAGTAGTGGCATATTGAGATACAGGTTGGCATCTTCTGCCAGCAGGTCCATACTCAAGTAAGGCCAACTGGAAAAAATTGAAGAAGTTAAAAAACTATGTTTTATTTGAGTTCACCTCATAAGCTGAACATTTATATGCCATTGTACTTCCAATGGTCCCAATGAGAATCAAAAACTCATCAAAAAAGAGTCAGATATGACGTATACCATAACTAACAAAATAAAAACTAAAAACCAATTCTCTCCACACACAGTTCAAAATCCATCATTCAGATGACCCACCCCTTTACACGTACACCTTCTACAACTCACAGATCTACCCCGACGAAGGCCACGACCTATCGGGCGTGAAGCGGCACCTGTACCGCACGATGTCCCTCTTCCTGGACGACTGCTTCCGCAAGCAGGTGCCGCCGGAGACGAAGGCGGGGCTGCGGAACGGCGGCAACCTCGACTGAGACACGTGGCGCGACGAGGAAGTGGACGCGGCCTGGTGAGTGCGCCGCTCTAACATACACCGGATTAAATAAATGAAAAATGTGATAAATAAAAAATTACCCGACCAGCATTCGAACCTGGGACCTCTCGTTTGCCGGACAAGTGCTCTTCCACTGAGCTACCGGGGCCTGGCGGTACGCCTCGAAATAACTTACCACTTTTTTTTTGTTTTTACGTTATATTGCTAACGTAGCTCCATCTTATGTTATAGCTTTGTAGCTAAGACCACCCGAGACCAATTTCTTTACAGAAATTGTGAATCCCAGTTAAAGTGAAGCATTGCAATGTTTTAATAATGCTTTTAAGTTTTTGCATTTAAAATGCTCAATTATTCTTAAATAAATTAAAAATGTGATAAATAAAAATTACCCGACCAGGATTCGAACCTGGGACCTCTCGTTTGCCGGACACTCGTCATTTATTTAAGAATAATTGAGCATTTTAAATGCAAAAACTTAAAAACATCATTAATACACAGGATTGTTTACACTCGATTGTTACTCGTTGCTTATAAGAAAGTAATTGTAACTCACATCACACTACGCTGGTTTGTATTGTAACTAAATAAAATAATGACGCGGTGTTGTCAATAATAAAACATGGAAGTTTCATCAGTTTAGTAGCAAGAAGATTAAGGCCCATTGCACGAAACACAGGGTTAAAATGATAACTTTCACGTCTACTAACTCGAGTTAAATACTTTTTTAACTCGGGAAACGTCTTGCACTATCCAAAAATTGGTCTGGGTTATTAAACTTTAACAATATTTGAACCAAACTATGTTTACAACTGGTTATCTGTTATTGCTTCAAAGTAGCCAAAACATTTTGACAATACCCTGGTTAGCGACTTAACCCTGTCATCTTGAAGGGTTAAATATTTAGCAGTTTAACTCGGGCTAAACTGCTAACCCTGATTGGTGCAAGACAACTTATCAAATTAACCCGGGTTATCTCTTAACCCTTGCGTTTTGACGCTAACCCTGGTCTATACAAGCGAGCCTTAGTAGTTTAGCTTTACTTTTTATCAAAAACATTGCCTATTACAAAAAAATCTTGTTTTAAAGTGGCTTATACCTACTGGAAAATCATCAGATAAATAACACTTATTAAAGTTTAGGTAGGGGCAACCTTGACAATCCTAGACATATGTAGCTACACTATCTGTGAAAACGGTATAATTAAATATGTATTAAATTAAACAAATACTCGTGAAGCTTGTGATTGAAAGTTGCATCATATTCTTAATGATTTTCGGTACCAGTTAGGATAATCCAAGACATATGGATAAACCTTACCTACATAAACTTACAGCAATCCTATTAATCTATTTAATCTATATTTCCCCTGCAGGTAACCCAGACTGCACTCAGAGGATCCAGCGAGAGTTCAACTAAGTACAATCTTCCATATCTGCAGTAGCCCAGTCTACCACTGGATCGCTGCAACCTACTGAAACACATCATTTTGAAGCTACCTACATTTATAAAATATTTTACGGTTCACTCGCAAAAAGTAATTGAACCTTTTTGCAACTTTCGTCCCACAGTTCGTCCAGTCAAACTTCATATCACACTAAAACTGTCACTGTCAAAATTATTTTATAGCTGTCACTGTGAACGATAAATACTACTCTACATAAAATATTAGGACGCTATAGCAGAAAGAACGCGTGAAAATTTTTTATGAAGGTCTTAAGTACAGCAGGCAGTTACATTATGTATGTAAGAGAATGTTGTATAGTAATTCTGTCTGACTTATTTGACAAAAGTTATAAATTGTAACTTGTAATACAATATATAACATGTTACACGATGTTATATAACGAGTGCACTCAATGCGGAGCTTTTATAACATTTTATTTTTAAAAAGTTATGTCATAAAAGCCCACTACAAATATCGTAACAAAATGATACACACTGTTTTACAGTTTTATCGCGCTACACAATGTTTTATAACGTTCTATATTTGCTATGTGGGAGCACCTTAAGAAACGAATTACTTGGATAATTAGGTAAAATCAAAACAAAAATCCAAAATATTAACGTGCTAACTGAGACATTTGTGATTTTGAAAGATGCCTGACTTAAGTTGTCATGTTAGTCATCGGCGTTGACAAAGTCATTAAAACAGCTCGCCATCGTAATCTGTGAGTTTTTCATAAATATTCTTTTCATTGTATTATTAAAGTAAGATATAGCTCTTTAGTTTTATATAGAGAAACAATATACCTAACTCCAAATGTTATTTTAAATCCCATCAGGTTTGATAATAAACGTCTGCATTCATTATGAAGTAAAATTGTATTGCTAGATTTACTATGAAAAATGGAACAAGCAAGACTAACGAACGTCAAAAAAGACAAATGTTGAAACCAAATCGCTTTATCAAAATACTTTCAAATATTTACAACTAGTGACCACTTTAAGATAACAGGGTGCAAATTACATTGATTGAAATGTTCAAAGTTACAGTTGAGCTTATAATCAAATTATATATCAACTCACAATCCAAACGGAAGGTGACAGTTAAAGTCACTATCGTCAAAAACACTTTTCGACAATCTGACAATACTTGAAGAAATGGTTGTAAGTTATTTTGATACTTTAACAAGTTCAAAGGTGAGTACACTTAAAAAAAAAAAGGTGATGTCAGTATAAAAACGTAATATTTCAGTAAAATGGTAGCTGTTTGTACTATTTCCTGAGGTAGATTAAATAATCTGCGCCGAGAAAAATTAAAACATAAAGTTCTCGGTTTAAGTAGTTTTTTAAGAACCTATCCTCTTAGACCTGTAGAATCCTATACAGTATCCAACATATAGTATTAACATTTCCCTCTTGTTGACAAATGTAATAAAGACAACTCTTTTAAAAATGTATATTGTATTAAAGCAAATTGATCAAAAAAAGGAAACTTTTAGCCTCAAAAAAAATATGTCAAGCTCAATTAATGCGACGCCAATGTTTGCACGTCCCTAAACTTCGGCAAGGTTGAGCTCCTTGTTTTTGTTGATATTTAAATAAATTAAATAGAAGCGATTACACCAAGCATGTTAAAGACTTAGAATATTTTAACTTAGTGTTAAGAAAAACTTCAAAAGTACGTAACTAGTGCGCAGTTAGATTGACGCCGACTTTTAAGAGTTCTTAAAATATGAATTCGAGACTAGATTCGTATGCAACAAAACGAAATTATTTCGAAAGTGAGAAAATTGACACCAAAGCATATAATGCTATTTCCAAACTGTCAATCTTTGATAAAGTAAGAAAAAACTGTACTTGTAGACTTGAGTAACCTTCTTAAAAGATTTAATAAATATTAAAACCAAAACCTCCTGAAGTTCAATATTATTGACTAGAAGAAGCTGAATTTGAAAATAATTTTAGCTAGTCTCAAAGCCATACGTCAGTAATATATATTTATTGCCTCTGAATAAATAACAGTAATATATTTCTGACAATATCTGAGATTCGACACTAAGCCGATACTATGTCGAGATGTCGACGATTAGGCTTCGACATCCATTGTTCGCTCTGTCTCCTCGTCTGTGCCATTATAAAAGTCATATAATTTTGCAAATCATGAAAATCATGGTTAATTATAATCTTAGTTAATCATGTTTAATCGTGATTACTTATGATTAATTTTTAGATTTAACTTCTAAACAAAGTAAAATTTACTCAAAATTATAAACTAGACTTAGGTTAGATTTCATTAGGCTATCGTTTGCAGTTTGCATTAAATAGTTTTAAGAGTCCCTTTAGGCACCAATAGCTAGTATTAAATCGTTTTAATCCATTGATATTAATAATAACGCTAAAATTATTAGAAAGTGTTTTGTCCTGTTCCCTCTTAAAATGCAAATTAACTAAAACAAAGGGACAAAACTCTTTTATAAACGTCGTATTTGTAAACATGGAGTATAAGAATTGTACTTACGTCACACGGTATTTATCCGGCTCGAAGGACCAATGTCTGTGAGATGCTAATGCCAATACCGATGAATCCTTAATTCGAACGTAACTCTATGTATAATGTATGTGTGAGTAAATTGCTTTGTCTTCATAACTGCACAAAATATGGCTAGTACAGAAGGCAGCACATCAAGCGTTACAAATCTGTCACAAAACTTTACTTGAATCTAAACTCTATGCCCTCGACATTAGGTTACAATTGGTTGGGGAAATTTGACAGGTAACGTAACGCTTGATCTGCTGGCTTCTGTACCTACTACAGCTCAAGTTACTGAAATATTTACTTTGACAGTAGGTATCTAAGTATTTTGATATAGATCATTGTTACATTTTAATTTATTTATGTGTATTATAACGAGAATTGTGAAATATTGTATGCGTGAATTGAGGCCGTTGCCTTACCGTGTTGTGATTTTGGAAATAGATAAAATAACAATGTGCGTGAATCACAGAGTAAAGAAATAATAAAATAAATAACTTTTAATACAAGAGAGAAAGTTTTAATATAAGATACTGCGATTTGTTGCCATAGTTTCAACTTATACGATTGTTATTTAAATAATAATATTTTGAGTTTTATTACCATTGCTTTTTAATAATTGAGAAAATAATCTCGAAATAAATACTGACAAATAAAGGAATTGAAGATAGTTATCTAGTCAATGAGTTTTGTGATCTTAGCAAGTAGATCTTGTTATAAATTATATTGTAGGTATTAGTCGCTTATAATGAAACCTGAATCATATTATGAGGCTCTTAAAGCTGATTTAATTTAACTGTTAGATGAACCGCAATCATTCTAAATGAAGGTTATGCTAAAGAAATGTATCTTAGAATTGCAATGAGGGCCAATGCTGTGTTAGGCTGTTACCACACTAATCAATCGATCATCGATTGGTTGGAAATGGATTAGTCAACGTCTATCGGTAGTTTTGACTAGACCAATCCGATCAGAAAAAACCGAACGACGCCATGTCGTTTACGCGACGCGGACGCGGGGCATGATTTCATACAAAATGTCCCGTCGCGTCGTCGCGGGTTCCCGAGCGGGCGATTTTGTATGAAAAGAAGGGTTTCATAATTGAGCACTAGTGTTGTCATTAAAAGATGCATGAACTCAAAAACTTAAGTTAGTTACTTATGTATGTTTCGATATAGAACTGGAACTACATAACAAAAGGTAAAGTGTTATTTCTAAATGACAAATAATAATGTACAGTTATTTATAAAGTAGGAGCAAACGTGGTCTATGAATCAACGATATTATTTATTTATTTTACACAAGCTTAATACAACTATCATTACAGGTTTTAGCCTAATGCGACAGTGTAGCATTTTCACCATAATGTATATAGTCCAAATTTTGTGAATTCACCCAGAGTGCAATAAATTAAATCAATTTTTCCTGATATCGCGTTAAGAGCTGTGATCGCCCGCGATAAGGGAGCATCGCGCAGAAGGTTGGACCGCACCTATTGAAGTGATCTAATGTCTGTAAAAAATATAAAATTTTCATTGGATTTGGATTTTAACTAAAAGAAAGTGGCTGAAAGCGGCAATCGTTTTTGAGCTCTTGTAAATCATGGCATAGCTCAAGGGAAAAGCGACCTTAAAGCCTTTCCTTTACAGATTTTTGTCAGATTGGTTCATAGACCACGTCCTATAATATTTGCTCCAAGTCTCTTAAGCTTGTAATAACTGCAATTACTTTACAATAAGAATTTAATTATAAGACAAGATTTTCGAATAGAAAGCTTTAGAATATTTCATAATTATGATTTATGTGCTGAGTTATACAAACACGACGTGAGGGTGCGTTTTCACTGAAGAAAAACTGGATGGAGCGGAGCTAGGTGGTGCATTAATTGACCAATCACAATGCCCGAAATCTCCACCTCGCTTCAGTGTGAAATTTCATATACAATATGTGAGCGTGCGTTTCCAAACGGGGTAGAAAGGGGTAGTTAAGCGGGTCCCACAATACGCATATATGGTAATATTTTATCTGAGTATGTATAAAGACTTATGTTATCTGAGAGCTGTACGATTCACTCGAAATCGTACCGTATCGTGTACCCGTGGATGCTATCTGCAAAAATCTTTTTATACCAATATAAAAATCGAAACATCTGTCTATAAATGTCGGTGTTCACAGATACTGACATATACAAATGTATTACGAATTATATGCAAAATGTTTACAAATGAGTCTTTATTCAGATATTTTACTGTGTCTGTGTATTGTATGATCCGCTTTAAACGAGTCTCTCTGCTTCGCTCCGCCTCACACTCACTCCTTTGTACTGCTCTTCTCCGCTCCACTCCGCGCCAGTGGTGTAGCACCCTAAAGGGCATCTTAGCACCAAATATATTTAATGTGCTGAATTGTGTCACAAAATTTGCACATAAACATAATATTTTAAGACTAACTTTCACTAAAAGTATTATTGAAGTTGCTCATTTTCATCTCTCAAATTGCATGACGTAGTTTTTAACTCATCTCAACATTATTAGTATTATTAAAAGTATTAAAGACCAATAGAAAAAAATAAAATATTTTATCTAACTAATTAAAGTTTTGAATATAGATAGTAACTTTTTAATATAGAGAATGAAAATAAATTATCTTAGTAACTTTTTTGAACCTTAAAATATTAATAAGAAACAGCAATAAATTTTAGCGAATGTAACATTAAATAAGCACCTTTCTAGTATTAGATTAGAATTATATTTTAAATCATTTTAGATTCAATAATCTTCAAAGTTTAAATTAAATTAAATTACCTAATTATGAAATAACATTTCCAAAATAATTATAAATTATTGTTGCATAATCACAACTGAGAAGTGCGAATTCTCACTTGTATCTCAAACTTTTTTAAATGTTAAACAAAGAACAATGCCTAATTTGGGCCCATATAACTTAAAATTGGTACAGCTATGTTTTGTTATGCTGTTAAGAATGGTACAGATGATCTTGAAATGGCATGGGCACCCTGTGTAAATTGTTTCTTATGGTTATGATTATGGTTGTTATCTGGTGAATTAATATGAAATTGGTTATTTTGTGGATTAATAAAACAAGTGAGAATTCAACCTCAAGCTTTAGAGATACCTACCTCATCTCAACGTAACGCCAAGTAAAATAGGATTTTAAAACAAAAGACCTAAGTGCCAAATTCGTTAAACTTGTAAAAGTTTCCATATAAGTCATCTAGGATAAGCTCATTAATAGATTGATATAGGTTTTAAAGTATTACTAGAAAATAATTAATCGTAGTCATTTCATTCAAATTTATTCGAAGATTTTGAGAAATAAATTTAGGTAATGCTGCATTAAATTTTAAAAAAAATTATATACTTTAATTTGTCATATTATTGAGATATTATCGTGCGATTCTTGCTCTGTTAAGGCTGCTTTTCAATCCAAACTATGCACGATAATATCTTGTTGTAATTGTCAGTTTTTTTCACTATACAATTAAGTTTATTGATTATATTAAAATAATTCATACGTTGGACTTTGACTTACACACAATTTACACGACTGTCAATAATTACCTAATTATGTGTTTGATTTGTTCTTTGCACACTTTTTAATAAATAAGCGCACAGGATACACAAAGATTGCCTTATCGGTGTTTGCTGTTGTTATTCAAGCCAATAATAAGGCTATTTGCTTAAGTATTATGTTTTTGAAGTTATCTTATAATTGTATAACCTAAATATAAGGAAAACTTGGAAGAAATCTTCCGCCAAGTTGAATTTGATGTTTTTATATTAATCTTTGACATCCCAGGATAACCTGAGCGATAAAAGACCCAGTTTGTAATTAAATTAATGCCAATACAAAAATACGTTACGAAATACATGTCCTTCGTAGAAGATGTTAATTGTACGACTTGGTGGAAAATTTCTCGAACTTAGTTTTTGGTATAAGTATTGTACTTATCTAATCTAGTCATCAGAAAAGTAAAAAACTTTAATTTAAAACTATCTTGTACTGTTGCTTGAATTTCTTTCTGCTCTGTTTCTTGTAATAATATTATTGGCTTTAGCTAGACTTTAATTTGAAGGGTCCAAGTTATTACTTAAATGTTGTGTTTTATCTAGAACTGAAATTCAATTTCAGCTAAGTCCCATTCCCTGCCTTATTTAAAAAAATTTAACTATCGTCAGGTTTCTTTAAAATCATTATTAATTTTGTATCCTTTGATCGCTTTTTGTGAATACAATAAACAAGTATTTTATCAATTTGAGATTGTCTTTTGTATAAGTTAATTAATCTCTTGTCAATATGTCGTAAAAATAGATCAAAAAACTTTAATGAATTAACTATTGACGCATTTTGTTTTAGATGATCTATTGTTCTATAACATCTGTAACTATAAACTTGTTAATTGTTATATTTCAAGAAAAGCATTACTCGTTTTGTGAAAAAGAATGAGATAAAAAAAAATCAGATACGAAGACAAAAATGAACGTTGTCCTTTAAATTTGAAGCTGTATAAACAACAGATACATCGTAGGAATGCAACGAAAAATATCTCACTGGATATTCTGGCCAGCTTAAAATAAAACTTCACTAAATCTCATAATACAGTCTTTGGAAAATTCTGTAGCTAAAATTACAGAGCATTTTAAATTGATACTGACAATGATAATGGAAATGGCCATAAGAATAGGACCAATGAATGTGTTCAGAGATAATCTAGGTTTACATTCGGACCAATTTCTGAATCATAACTGGAAGTAATACTGCATTTGAAATTTCCGATACATGATTTTTTAGG
Source organism: Stenoptilia bipunctidactyla (assembly GCA_944452665.1). Lineage (NCBI taxonomy): Eukaryota > Metazoa > Arthropoda > Insecta > Lepidoptera > Pterophoridae > Stenoptilia > Stenoptilia bipunctidactyla. Next base: position 19,766,029 of record OX101741.1, read on the forward strand.
TTATAAGATGTTTCTAATTTTTTAGGCTTAGTACTACTGAGCTGCAATGTGTTTCTATATCAATAGAACAAAACGATTAATGCATTTCTTAATTTTCTATGTTGTTCTATGCTGTTGTTAATATAAAACTTTATTTCTTGTTACGAAAAATACAAAACTAACTCATTTCATTGAGACTATTAACTATTTAAAAATAAATGAAAAATAGACAAACGGCTGTTTTATTTACCCCAACAGATATTCTTATATTCTTAGTCAAGTGTTCTTAAATACAGGGTTAATTTTAATTAGCGCATCACCTATTGCAGGCAGCCGCACCACATCAATCCAAACAACATTAGTTCTACGACTTTTTAAAATTAATACATACATACATAACTTCACGCCTGTATCCCTTATGGGGTAGGCAGAACATCAGAGGTTATAAGACCAACTGATGTCACGTTTGACTAATGAGGTATTATAATGATTGCGAGTGGCTATTGCAGTGACAGGGGGTCAGCCTATCGCCCACAAAAATGCCAATAAAACCTCTGTCCCTTAACCGACTTTTACAGTATGCCCGGGAAGAGAAGCAGCTGGCACATTCTATGTTTTTCTTTCACTCCCAGTGGAAGGCATGAATTAATAATTTTTTAAATTTTAAGTTTTCTCTATATTACTACACTTAAGAGTAAATAAAATGGCGTTTAAAAGAGAAATGTTGGACTTGGAGCGAAAGAAAAACATAGAATGTATCAGCTGCTATTCTTGCCGGGTATACTGTAAGTCAGTTAGGGGACAGAGGTTTTGTTGGCGTTTTTACGGGCGATAGGCTGACACCCTGTTACTGCAATCTCACTCCATCATTATAATACCTCTAAATTTGTCAAACGTGACATCAGATGCTTCTATAGCGTCTGGTGTTCTGCCTTCCCCAAAAGGGATACAGGCGTGAAGTTATGTATGTATGTATCTACCTGATAATAATGGATACATTACCGATTCAGCCTGCAGCAAAGCTTTGTACTATTGACCCATTTAAATCATGACCCACCATAAGCTCATTTTGGCAAGATGTCTAAATGCTAGTAGGTCGAGATTCGCTTGAAGATAGGTTTCCTTGGTGACGAAATTGTTATCATTACATTCGACACTAACATTTACTAAGTACAGAATTCGTACAGTATCTAAAATGTCCTAAGCGCATTATACGCGATAGACCTACAAGTTAGACAGTTTCAAACGAATTATGAGAAAAGTGGGTCATAATTCAGTCGGTTCGATAGTACCTGTAATTCATCCGGCATTCCTTCCCTCTTTTTGAAACATAACTACGTGAATAAAATGGTGTATGAAAGAGAAAGATCGGTAGAACCAAGGCGAGACCTATTTGTCAGTAGTGGACGTCTTGGGGTGTTTATTTATTTATTAACAAGATATCCAACAGCACTATAGGTACAGAACAAATAATTTTAAATCTAGAGTAACAAAATATCTTAGCCAATAACAGGATATCCTAGAGTAGTTTGCATAAAGTCGAACAAAACAGAACAGAACAGACTAACAAAACATTTCTCTGACTACTGTTACTATTCAATCGATGGTAGAATGGATTAGTTGATGTCGATCTATAGTTATTTATTACTAAGCAGATAATCAACGAATACAGAGCATTAAAGAAACCGACCTCACGTCAAAACTTTGGCTGAGTTGAGAATGTCATCAACGCAAACATTCTCCGAAATCATACATATTTTTTCAAAAGTTTAAAATTTTCAATAGATTCGCCTCAACAGATTTTGATGAAATTTCAATGAGACCAACTATGAATTATCTTCTACCATATGAAACAACATTTTCAAAATCAATTCATAATTGACCGAAATATCGTGTAACAAAGACACAAAAAAAAATATCAGACGAATTGGGAACCTCCTCCTTTTTTGGGTAGTCGGTTGAAAAAACAGATCGACGTCGATCGTTTGGCCCTAAGATCAGCAGGGCTAAGACGTCCACTACTGATAAATAGGTCCCGCCTTGGTTCTACCGATCTTTCTCTTAAGCAACAGCAGCGTCGAGTTCATTGATGCATCAGCGACGAGTGACATAATTGGTATTCACAAAACAAAAAAACTCGACCCCAGCGCCCATCGCTGATGACGGCGTGAGTATGAACTGTTATTCGTCGAGCTGTTTGACAATTTTCTTTAGGTTTTGGTATTGTGAACTCGACGATGAAATCTTTGCTATCTCGTCGACGAGCACGTCGTTGGGCACAGCGCTGTTACGCAAATAGCCTTGCTGATGTGTTTCGAAAAAATATCACTAAGCTTACTTGGTTTGTATGGCATCTAAAACATGGAGGACCTCTAAAGGTATTTTCAATGCTACACACGGTAGGTAACTTAACGCAAAATATAACATTGCTAAAAGATCTAAAAACTATACTAAATAAAATCACCCGACCAGGACTCGAACCGGGGTCTCTCGTTTGCCATGATCTCGAAAAGTAGGAAAAGAAAAGAGTAGGAGACTGGAGTAGCTGAAATATTTTTAGCGATTTGCCTTTTACCATCCTGGCGATAAAGACAAAGCGTGTACTTAGTTGAAAAAAAATAATCAATCACACCCACTACAAGGCCCCAAACTAAGCAAAGCTCGTGATATGGAATACCATGTAGCGAACTAGGAGGGAACCTAGAATATATAAATATTCAGATGAAAACCCAAACCCGGAATATTTCTTTTCTTGTTCCGTGCTGGGATCGAACCCGCGAAGGAACAGATTACCGGTACGGACAAACCTGTGCGGGTCCGGTTCCTTTATGAAAACACTCTTATGTAAGCACCATACGGTCGAAAATTGATTAGCATATAATTTATTAGTACCGGAAACCTGTTTCTTAATGTAAGCACCCTTAGACCACTGCGCCTGCGCCACCGCGGAGGTCGACAAACTACATGTCTAAAAGGTGACTAGTGAGTCACTTTCGAAATTCGAGGATTTTCATAGTATCATAGTTGTCAACATGCCATACAACTATAGTCCAATAATTATTACATAAATAAAAAAACAAAATGTGATTCAAAATAAGTTTGACTACATTATGTAAGTACTCAATGACTACGCTTTACTTAATATAAAAACGTAAACAGATATAATATTTGTACATTAATTCTAAACAAGGTTCGCCGATATATATCAGCGAACCCTGATATATATTTTTATCTTGATATTATATCAATTGATTTTGTCCTCTCTTCTGAACTAATAATTTTGGAGATTACTGTTTACTCTGGCAACACGTAGCCTAACAACTATAAAAAAACTACAGTTCAGAATAATTTAGATTGTTATTTAAATAATAAATGTAGTTAATAAATGAAAAATTCCTTTCACATTTTAAGCATGTAATCCCCTTACAGAATAAAATTCCCTTCTTTTTCTTAGCCGGATTTTTGATATTTATTATAAAAATTGGATTTTTTCGAACCCTGATTCTAAAATAACAAGAAAGTAAATATAAAATGTGTAAAATCTGGACCATAATTGTGCAGTTTTACGGCAGTAAAAACGTACCTAATATGTCCAGCGCGACGCGCCGCCTGTCGTGAACATGCCCTGAGACGTGCAACTACATACCTACGAGTTTTTCGGTTTAATCCTTCATGGGTCCTTCATGATCCTATTCGGCTTACATTTGTGATATAGATAATATTTTCAGTCTATGCAGTTTTCTATAATAAGTATATTCTTACAAAAATAACTCTACGCTTTATTTAGATTTCATAGCTTTGCTAAGTTAAGAGGTAAATATGTATAATACCAAAGGGTAGATTTCAGTGTTTGAAAGTAATTTTCAGCACAATCTTAAATCCTAACTCCAACTCAAAACAAAACAGGCCCTTTACTCAAGGGGATATGCAAATCAAACCCTTAAGTTTCACCCTTCGCGTACTTCTCTACCCTCTTTCTTATGAAAATTCCCTGTAAGTGCCAATTTTAACACAACCGAGTGCAATCAGCTATGTCTCGAGCAAACAGAGTGCTCTAATATTAGACACTGGCCTTGACCGCTGGCATACAGCTGTATTCATCTCGCAACCGAAAAGGAACAAGAAGGTATACAGTAGCGACAGCAAAAAAAGCAAACTCTAGCTTTTAAATTTTTATGGGTGGAAAGATGTTTTGTACTTTTTTTATTGATGATATAGATGCTGAATGATTAAGATGCTTTTTGTTTATTTATTTATACAGGATGACTGGTGGGTCACTTTCGAATTTCGATCGAAGATGTGATAGTTTGAGATGATACATGAAGAGAAAAAATAAATATCTATTAATTACTTACTGAGTAAACTTAACCGAAAGTTAAACCATTCATTAAGTAACGCATAGTGACATAGGCATAATACAATAGATACATACCGGGTGGTGGTGTGCGTGTGGCGGGAACAGTGTGCGCGTTGCTGAGGCGTCTTGTCATGTTATGTAATGTCTCTTTATTTTATTTATAGGGAATCCTCTTGAAAAATTAAGTACCTAACTATTTTTAATACATAATTATGATCAGAATCAAGTACAGAGTGCTCCTTCAATATCTTAAATTTGTCGCTAGTCTCCCTGTATATCGCATAAATATCCAGGACCTCTGGTATAGAAGGCAATGTATGTTGCCTTGATATGATTGTTTTATTTTCAATGTAGGGGAAATATATATAAAAGAGGGCACGTTTAAGCACAGGCGGTGCGTCGCGCGGGTCTTCGTGCGCTTTCGTTACTTCGCGACCAGACCATTCAGACCATTTAGTTAGACTACCGCTTTGGCGATGGTGTAAACCTGTCTGCCTCAGACGCCAGTGGTTGCGGATTCGATTCCCGCACGGAACAAGAAAAAAAATGTTCCGGGTCTGGGCGTTTATTTATATAGGTATGTAGTTTATATTCTAGATTCCCTCTAGTTCGCTACATGGTATCCCAAAACACAAGCTTTACCTACTTACTTTGAGGCCATGTAATTGGTGTGATTGTCTAGGGATTTTATTTATTTATTCTTTATATATTTTTTATCAATTATTTTTTTATCATACAAACATGGAAAACCTCTGGCATAGAAGGCAATTTATGTGGGTTGACACTACACCATCGGTTGGCTAAACTGGTGAGTTTTACAATATTGGGAGTTTAACATTATATCTATAGTTTTTCTGCCGTCGGTACCGGCGAGATTTGGACAGCAGTGAAGAGGCTGCACAGGTTAGGGTCGTTATTTTGGGCGCGTGTCACGGCCAGCTCTACCCTCGGCAGACTCGGACCCGCTGGCAGGAAATAGAACCTGACCTTTAGTGTGTCTGGATTCAGTTATAAAGGTTAAATAATGCTGTCTTTAGTTTCACGATTCATAAAATAGTCGTAAAATTTATGAAAACAAAATAAGTAATGATACAAACTAAATCGCAATAATAAAAAAAATTGAATCCCCAGAAAATCACACCAACTAAGTACCTACATGGCTCCAAACTAAGCAGAGCTTGTGATATGAGATACCATGTAGCGAACAAGGGGGGAACCTAGAATAGAATATGTTTACCATATCGCCAAAGCGGTCGTCAATAAATAAGTAACGATACAAAGTAAACCGCAATAATAAAAAATAAAGTAGTGAATTCAAGGACAAAGCTTTTCACTAGCATTCAAAAATATACCCAGTAGTCGTGGTGGCGCAGTGACTCCTGTGTATATCAATCGATATTGCAGGTTAAGCAACGCTCGGCGCCGTCGGTACTAGGATGGGTGACCGCCGGTCATTCATTTCTCACGGCAACCTTCATGCTTTGAAGGGAACTTTAAGCAGTCTGGTTCCTGTATACCTACCAACATGTAGGTCATTAGTGAATTTTAGAAGACATTTCGGCACCCTGAAAATTCTAACATCCACCAACCAGCGCCAGCTAGTTGGTTAACGGCCTCTGTATACCTCCTCGTCACTCTCATAGCCCTGCAATGCGCTCATTACAAAGAGTTATGATGATGATTTTGAAAAATACACATTTTACAATAACCCGGTGGTGTCTTAAATGTAACTATAGCGTAACAAGTGAACAGGCGATAAAAACCGGCTAGATATTCTCGATCTAAAATTTAAATCGTCGTGGCGTGTGCATATCAGTCGATATACGTAGTAGGTTAAGCAACGATCAGCCCCGAAGATACAAGGGTAGTGAACAGCCTGACTTTTAAAAATCATATTCGCCTGGATTCGCGGTTAATGCCAATGGTTAATGAGATGTAACTTATCTGAGATACAAGTATCTGAAATACAGATACAAGGTACAAAATACATATTTTGATCTTGTAACTATAAAACTTTTTTTAAATTCATTTCGTATCTTGTATTTAAATACCTTTCGTTTGGTATCTTAGTATTTTGTAAATACTATGTTAGTTAAAATACTTTTAGTAATAGATAACTGATTTTATTGTATGTAAAAGAACTTATCCTGTCTGAAAAATAATCGAACTGACAAACAAAAATCGGAGGCTTTAGACAATATTGAAGGTGATATAAAAAAAAAGTCAAAAGATGAATCTTATTACATGTTTTTAGAGGATTCTGATTCCTCTGTTGCAAGTGCCGAAAACACTGGATCTACTGGCAGCACCGCTGACTTAGAAACATTGCAATAGGTACTTAAATAATAAAGATACCAACATAAAGAGCTTAAATGCTTATCCTACACTAAAAAAAAAATATTTTTCAAATATAACACTAACAATATAATTTGGGGGCATGATCATGAGGCCATCAAAGAAAAATGAGTGATCAACTGTTTGAAGCACTGGTTTTACTGAAGTCTCAATTAAAATCTTAAAAGTATAATATTACGTTGCGATCAACGCGATTTACATGTAAAAAAATAAACGTTCATTAAAAAAAATGTTGTTTTTTACAAAAGTATTTTATCTATAAAAAGTATTCCAAAGATACGTATTTTATATCTAGTATTTCAGATACCATTCCAGAAAGTTATCAGTATCTGGTATCTGAAATACTGAATTTAAAAGTATTTTGCATTTTGTATTCCAGATACAAGGTATACAGATTATTTAAGGTATCTTGTACATCATTGGTTAATGCCAACCCTGAGCACTGGAGCGTAAGCGTTGAGGTTTTTAGTGCATCCCCGTCGGCGGCGGGGACGTGTCTGCACGTTTTCCTAGATGCAGTAAAAAAGGGTCTTAGGCCAAAAAAGACTCGTAGTAAGACAGTTTTTTACTTCTGCTTTAACAAGGTGTTAATAGTTATTGAATAAGATATTAGATAGATAAAAGCCGGCGGAAAAAAAACCCTTGTTACTCTTTTTCAGTCAGGATTATACGAATCAATGCAAATAGGTACATACAGTACAAATTGATCATGACATGACCTGACAAAAAAACAGCTAAAAGTGAGAGAAAAAAAGACAGCTAATTGTGAGAGCCATTGTCATACCACAACAAAATTGCTTACAAAGTAGGTGTATTGAGCTTTTAGCCAGCACGAACATGACAAAATGGAACCAGAGTATTTAAACAAGAATGGAATAAAATAGTCATAGTATCATCAGCAAAACGACCTGGCACAGCTAGCAGAACCCGTTCACGAGTATAACGCAAGCACCAGCCATCACCCTCCTCAACCATATTTTAGGGAAGAGGGTGACCCGATACTCGACGCTACCATTATTTCTGTTGTCAGTCACCAGCGGGGCTAGCATGCTACCGTCGACAACAATAAATCGGACCTTTTATCGATATTTTCTTAGAATATGGTATTTAGTGTATGTAATTTATTAAGATTATGACATATTTGGTTCTGTGGTCTTAATCATGGTATCAAATCGAGTAATTCTATCTATTATGGTGCGCATATTAGCTTACATAATTGGATAAAATAACAAAATAATATTTATCTTGTCGATTCGAGCATGCTAGGGCTAGCTAGCTAGCAGAATTGACTCAGGATGTCATACTGCACAGCCAAGCCGTAAACAAAATTAATAAGTAATTAGAAACTTTTAGAAATATCCTGTTGTGCTTGATACAATGCCTTTTTATCGTCTAAGTAACCTTTAGTTTTATAATAAGCTTTTCGAGATAGAGTGTTTTTAATGATTCATTTAAAATTGAACGGCAGGGATTGAATTGACTTCGGAATTTTGTTATATATACGTATTGACATTCCAATAAATTATTTGCTGCTTTTAGCCAGCCTTAATTTGGGAAACGCTAACTTATGATTATCTTTCCTAGTTTTAAATTTATTACTATTCTTATAAATATACATAATGTTTTCATAAATATATTGCGATGCAAGGGTCAAGATACCAATCTCTTTAAACTTTTCTAAAAATAGCCCTTTTCTGCAGTGTAAATATCGTGTCAATATCTACGGCATTGCCCCAAAGTAGGATGCCGTAGGACATTATACTATGAAAATAACTAAAATAAACCAGCTTCGCCGTATTAACATCAGTCAATGAGCGAATTTTCTCTACCGCGAACGATGCAGAACTAAGTCTACTCGCTAGCTGTGAGATATGGACACCCCATTGCAATTTAAAATCCAAGGTAATTCCAAGAAAAACAGTGTTATCTAAGTACTAGATTAAACCTGTCCTGATTAAGACGCAGATCAGACTCAACTTGTCTTACATTTGGTGCAGAGAATTTTATACATTTTTATCATTGAAAGCTAGATTATTTATATTGAACCACTGCACAACATTTGAGAGAGTATTGTTAACTTGTTCCCCGCTCAAGGATGAATATTGGGTCATCAGGAGATCAACAACCAGAAGGTTCTCGTCCGTCTCTCATGTAACCGACATGTCTGCATTACATATGATCATATAGACTAATATTTCTGTACTAGCTGTTGCCCGCGGCTCCGCTAAAAATGTGTACGATCATTACATAAACTACCTAAGTATTTAATAATGGTATGCCCGAGTTCAAGTATTTTAATAATTTGTAACATTTACGTACACAGTCTTGATAATGATAGGTAGGTAAGAATATTGTGGTTTAGTTTCGACCGACGTTATTATACATTATTTTGAAAAAGGAGTTATTAGTTCATAGGTAACTGTTTTTGAGTAAGTATATAAAATTGAGTAGATTTTGGATATCTATAAGAGACTGAGGGATGAAAAATATTTTAATAGTGCACTCAAAAGTTTAATTTATCATTTTTTAGCTTATTATAATAACCTACCTACTTTCCAAATTTCAACTACCTATACATAAAATACAATATGGGTAGGTAGGTAGTAACGATCGTGTTTGAGTGTGACATACGGACGGACAATATATGGTGAAACTGTAAGGGTAAGTTTTTTACATTCGGTTATGGAACCCTACTCATTAGAAAATTTCTTTATAAACTATGTTAGGGGTCTTTCCTTCTTCAGCCAATATATATATGGAACTGAAGCATGTTCAGACACGTTTTTATTATTTTTTTAATATAATGTAAAGATAGAATAAGGGATAGTGCCTTATTCCAAGGCCTTGCCATCTATCGTTAAGATTAATACTAATAAATTTATTCGATTGCTTTCTGTTTCAACAACTCAATAAGGTATCATATACTTTCACCATAACGAAACCATATTGAGTTTTAATGAGGAATATCGCCATCTATCGGTGAGAAGAAACACTAAATCACTATGTTGACTTCAACAAATTAATTATTAATCACAAAATTTCCAAAATCTCGATTTTTATATGGCAGCCACAGATGTCAGCAGAATAGAACAACAACCAGACAGACACAAAAAGACATTTTTTTCTTTCAAATTCTTACTTTTCTTTTCATTTCTTAATAACCTTACATATTTTTTTTGTAAAAATATTTCATGTTCACCCGTTATTGTTTACTGTTTTATATAAACACATGTATAGATGTATGGTAAAGATTGATACAAAATAAAAAAAATATAATAAAAAAAAATTACGCGAGCAGGATCGAACCCAAGACCTTAGACTCATGGTCGGTTTACGCGCAACTGAGCTATGAGTACTTCTGATCTGTATGCCGAACATCTTTTCGTTTTAGGCATAACTTTTAAAAATCTATTAAATATTTTCAGATCCTAGATTTTTTATGTCTGCACAATCTGCTCATCATCCTGGACAACTTTTGTTAAGGCATCATATCTATATTTCTTACGGTTTTGATGATCCCTTAAGGGTTCTGCATCAGGTGTTCCAGTAACCGAAATAAAATATACCCTATATGTTGCCCCGGCTTCACAGCTATACATCAAAAAAAGTTTTATTCAAATCCGTCCAGCGGTTCCAGAGATTAGCGTGTGCAAACAGACAAACTTACAAACAAACAGACAATTTTTTTTCAGATTCTTACTCTTTTATCATTTCTTTATAACCCGAGTTAAATTTTTTTGTAAAAATATTAAATGCACAGACACGTTTTTTTACTGTTTTATTATAGGTATGTATATTGATAATCATATAATGAAAGTACTAATTACTTATACTTTCTTATAATATAAAACACATGTTTTTGCTATCATAGAAAGTAAATGTAACTACCTATCCTAAAGCTCATCAAGTCTTTTCAATTTATATTTTATTACATTCAATGACGATATGGTTTCAATTCTACTCATTCGATTCCAATTTTATTGCTCCTGCAAGTAAAAATCTGAGAACAGTTTTTCATCTTTGATTATTTCCAAAATTCACGACTTCTTATGGCTAAAACCGATCCTATGCTTTATCTTTATCTGTACTAGCTTTATCGGACTTCTGATAGTCTGTTCTCTCCATTGTTAACATTTTAATGAGAAGTTTTCTCACAGCCCATAAGGATTAGTTCTAAAAACCTCTACAGATGGCACTTTTAAAAAGCCGAAGGCGTTAAGTAAGTCTGTATACTATAATGTAGGTAAGTGGTATCTATTATTTATGGTTATTTATAAGTTTGATTGCTGATATAGACGTCAAATGCTTTTAAAAACGCAGCGTGGAATAAATGGCAATATGACAAACAAGACTTCCCTTTTTGTAAAGCGCCATCTATCGATAGCCTTTTGTACTGTTTTGTTTTTTTAATGAGCAGAAAATCTCTCATTTATCTCTACAAAACCTGTGTGGCCAAAAGTCTGAAGTTAGTAAGGTATGTCAATAGGCCAATCGCATTTATTGATCATTCAATTTTATAGGTAGAAACTAGAAATCAGATGTCATTTGTCAATCAATTTGATAGTTTGATCATGGTTTGATCAAAACAAATATCAATGAATGAATGCATTTGTTATGATAAATAATGCTGGCAAAATGATTGTGTTATGTTTTTATAAAACATCCACAAATGACGGACAGTTGTAGAATGATAATATTGCTTTCACGAGAGAATGTTTTGTGCATCTGCACTCTAGAAGCCTTTCGGAAAAATATTCAGTAATGAATTGGGATAACGAAACAGTTCTAACATTTATAGAACTATATCAAATTAATAATTGTATATGGGATCCATCTAATGAGTTTCACAAAAACAGGCTAATCGTTAATGATGCCTGGAACAATATTAAAGAAAATTTGGGAATGCCATGTACCATAAAAGACTTAAAAAAGAAGAAGGAATCACTAATGTCGGCATACCGAGGCTACAAACATAAAATTAAAAAATCAGAAAGATCAGGAACAGGTGAAGTTTATCGACCTACGTGGTTTGCATTTGCATTAATGGATAGTTTCTTGGGATCTGTATATTCCTGTAACACTTCTTATGCTGAGGTACCTACTAATATAACAATTTCTACCTTTGTCAAATCAGTAATTCAAAAAGTATTTACTTTTTACTGAACAATAATAATTTAAAAACTGATAATGAGCTTAGTTTTTATGCACTGGTGTTCTCAACATTAAAATAATGGCAAGTTTAACCCTCATTATTAAGTCATTAAATCACCTCAAACTCATATTATTTACAAATGTTCAATCAAAAATTATACAACATAGCTACTTGGTTTGATATACCTATTTTCTTTCTCAGGGTGAAGAGACTGATGATGTTATGAATATTATAGCCACACCTGAAACTGAACTCAGTTACCCGCAAGATTATTCTACACAGCCATCCACATCATCACCACAGCACACTCCAACACCAATACCATCAAAAAGGAAACAACAAAATCCTCCAGAGTTTATATGTGCTAAAAATCAGATGGAGCAAGCCTTTAATTTCATGAGAAATATTTATCAGCAGTCAAATGATGATGATGAATGCTCAATCTTTGGTTTACTTATAGCTAAGAAATTAAGAAGACTTTCAGAAGAAAGAAGAGACATAATGATGGTGAAAATAAATCAGCTTTTTATTGATGAACGGTATGAAGTTAGCCATTCAAATACTAATTCAACATTGTATACACCATCGCCCCCGCAACAAACTTTTCAAGTGCCTTCCCCCTTGTCATATGATGAAAAAAATGCCATGACAGTGCCAAAAATTGAAATTAACTAACATTAATAAGCAAGAACTTAATTTAACAGAGTATTTAACACTGTAGAGATATCTGTGATTTATTTTTTAATCTGACTTCTTCAGGTCCTAAATGGCTGTAAGAATTTTCTGTTATTCAAATCCTTCAAAGAAATTTTGAAACTTATACATATTGCTGATTGCTGTACTGTCTATAGTAAGTTTTACTGAAAGACTTCCTTTATAATAAATCTGGATATTTTATATATCATATGTTTTCTTTACACTAATATGATTCAGTTCTTTTTTATATACCTAAATTATGTATATGTTTGACACTTTTTTTCTTCAGACAACAATTAACTTTCCTATGTGTCAAAAATTTTGAAATTGAAAATTTACAAAACTCCAGTTAATGACTTGTGTCTGGAAATATATTTTTACCAATGTAATACAGAAATATACATATAACAGTTCAACTTTCAATTGTGATGATCCTGTTAGATTTCCATACAATTTGTGCCTTTTACCATAATATGTAGTTACTAATTGTTTATTTTTTTGTATATAGGATTATTTACAAAAGTTTACATTGAAAGCCAAAAAGTTTAATTAATTTCAGACAATTAAATTGGTAGTACCTATGCAATTTAGATCCAAATGTTGAAATTGTGATGTTTGATTAGTGAAAGAGAAATGAGTTTAAGATTTGGTTATTTTATCAGTGAATGTAAGAGTATATCAAGCTCAATTTGTAATAACATGCTGAAAATAAGTTAGGCTTTTTGGTATTCGTAAAAATATGCATTAGGATATCCGATCTAGGATGTAAAATATAGAAGAATAATTCTTTCATTTTCATCACTTATATCTTACCGTTAAGTAGGATTCAAGTCAAATGTGGGCTTAGCAATATAGTAATAGCTTTTTTTAATTCTGCAATATCAGTTCAATTTGTATGTTAAATATAAAATATTAGTTTTATTTTATTTATTTTAAGTAGTAAGTGAGGTGCGGATGTATGAGGGAGAGATAAAAAAAGAAATGCTGAAAGATACAATGCCACCAAGTCAATATTTGTATTTTTATACAAAATGTCATCTCATAAAAAGCAACAAAATTTGTAAAGTTTCTTTCTCAATGTTATTTGATATATTAAACTTTAAGTCATTCATTTTAATTGTATTCATTAATCTTTCCAAACATTATCAAACATACCAGAAAACAGCATACAGAAATCAGCAGATCAAGTGTTAAATTACCTGTCAAATTTCCTCAACCAATTTTAACTTTAATGTTGAGGTTCATAGAGGTAAATAGAGTTCAGATTCAAGTAAAAAAATTTGACAGATTAATGCTTGATGTGCTGCCTTCTGTACATACAATTCTTCACGCCTTTATCCCTTATGGGGTAGGCAAAACAAAAGACCACCTGATGTCTCGTTTGACAAAGTTGGAAGTATTATAATGATGGGAGTGAAAGGGTAGCCTATCGCCCACAAAAAACGCTCATAAAACCGTGTGCGTCAGAATGGATGGTTGCCTGTGGCGTTGGTCTATGAGAGTCGATTCAAAAATTGCTACATAATTTCTTTTATACCATACCTACGCTAAAAAGCTTATTTTATTCACGCAAAACAGTGAATAAAAATGCCTTTTATTCAATGCTCTAATTTTAATGTCCATTTCAATTAGTGTAACATTTCTTATTTCGTGATTAAATTTCTATTTTCGCTTAAATTATGTTTTTTTCTCGTAGTCATGGTATAAAGTATAGTATGCAACTCCTGAATAAAGTACGAATTTATAACGAGGGCCATGAATCACTCGCCTCGCTCAGGATTCTAATAGTTGAATCACTCGCTGCGCTCGTGATTCAATCATCTTAAAACACTCGCTACGCTCGTGATTAAATCGTTAGAATCCTTCACTTGCTCGTGATTCATCTACGGCCCTCGCTTTAAATCCGTTCTTTATTCACTAGTTGCATAATATACTATTATTTTGCTTTATGAGGCAAAATTTTTACCTTTGTTTTGTTGCCGCAATATTATACCATGAGGTGAGTACATTACAATATACATCTCTCCCTCTCCTTCCGGATTCGGCTTCACCCCTTCCCCACTTGAAATGTATCCCGTTAATATTGTCTTAAGTTTTCGCGATTCATACTAATAAATAAAACACTTTTTAACCGGATTTATCGCGTATATTTACATTTTAAATTTTGACTCGACGTTTCGGTGTCTTTTCAGACCCCGTGGTCACGAGCGACACCGAAGAGTCAAAATTCAAAATTTAAAATGTAAATATATACGCGATAAATCCGGTTAAAAAGTGTTTTATTTAATGTATCCCGTTTTTCAGTTTATTTAAATTTTCAAGAAAGCTATATAAGCTAAGTTGAAATTGTCAAAGGCTGAATTATTAATGAATAAATGCCCTACAAATATGTCCCAGCATTAATTTTGATAGGATTAATGGTTACAAAGATATCGTGGGTCAGATTAAAAATGAGTACTGGGTAAAAATTTAACTTTAATGCTAAGTAACTGTTAGGTAATAACTTTTTTGAAGTTATGTCTAAATAAACTATTAAACATATTAAAACAATAAAAATATATCCGCTGTACGAGAACCTATATTGTAGCTAACTAATATTACACGAACCACTTGGTGCCAATTTTGGAATCACTTCAATAACTTAAAACCTCTTTAACGTAAACACATAAAACAATGTGTATTTAATTATATCCATAAAGAAATGTAGAAGCCAAAATTTCATGAAGCTAGCTCAAACGGTTATAAAGATATGAAGGTCAAAAAGTCGTAAATTTCAGCACTGATTGACTGATTGACGTATAGTATCTTCATCTTTTAGTCAACTTTAGCGCATAATATCTTGGAAACTACAACTTCTATTAAAACAGTTGTTAGAACTTATTTGTAGGGAATTTATTAATGATTAATCTCACCCTTAAACATTTTGTCCTAGCTCATATAGTTTTCCTGAAAATTGGAAAAGACTGAAAAATGGGACACTTTTCAAGGGGGAAAGGGGTGAAGCCGTATGTACTCACCTAATGGTATAATATATAGCGGCAACAAAACAAAGGTAAAAATGTTGCTGCTTTCCTCATACATTGAAATATAGAATGAATGGACTATTGATATGTATAATAAATCATTGCTACATAGAATATGTATTTGGAAATACAATATTTTTTTGACCAGCCATCCTGACGTTTGAATGGCTGGTCGCCTCCTAGTTTAAACTCAAGCTTGCAGAGTTTCCCGAAATATATTACGTCAATAATTGCTACATAATTACTTCATGTATCTAATTTAGGTGTTACTTCAAACATATTATCCTAAAACTTCCTTGTATATTTAAGCCAATATTTGTAATTTATGCTTTCTGAAATTAATTAACATTTTTATTTATTTATTATTATTTTGTATACTTATAACTACTCGCCTTTCGGCGGAAAAGACCCGACAATCGGACCAGTCGGTCGGGGATCAGGGCAAGAGAGACAGAAACCGGCGAACGATTCGGGCAGTCTCGAGCAAAACCGCTTTTTGCATGCGTGCTGGAAGCGAACCGCCGCCGAATCCCAGCCTTTCAAGGTTTCTGACCAAAGTGGCTGGGGTCAAACCGTTATTATTATTATTATTTATATGTAAAATAAAGGATGTAGCATTTATTTAATTTTTCCCAAGACAAAGTGCCAGATAAAATAATAATGAAAATACCTAGTTGCAGTGTGTTCATTCAACAGTATTGCTATTATAGAAGGCAGGCGTTTTAAATTGGATAATAAGCACATTACAAGAGAGTTGTTCTCAGTACCTAGGTCGATTCCTAGTATGTCGACTCAATTTCATATCATATACAGGTAAAAAGAAAAATGTTATTTTTCAATGTTCCTAGTTTTAATTAATGTTTCACCATTTTGCTATTTTTTTATTGTTTGATGCAGTTATGTATTTGCCTGCCATCGGCAAATCCGTTCAGTCCGTTACACGTAAAACTATCGCCCACAAAACACCCATCTGTCCCTCAACTGACTTTTAGAATATGCCCGGGAAGAGAAGCTGCTGGCACATTCTATGTTTTTCTTTCGCTCCCACTCCAGCATGGTATTGCTTCTTATATAGAAAATGCTTATTAGTTTTTGTGGCAGTCTATCTATCTCTCGACGTAAGATAGATGTTTTGAAATTCTACTCTCTACAATTTTCTAGACTCCTAATCTTTTTTGTAGCTTGACTTTATAGCAGTAAACAAAGCGCCCTCTAGCTGAGCCACTAAGTCAAGTGAAATTCATAATTGATTTGATAAATCACACGGCAAATAAGGTCATCAAATATTGCATTGGCTATAATGTGTTTGCTCGATGCTTACTCTTTTTAATCCCACAATATGGTGAAAGCAAGGCCAAAACTAGGCTTAAGTTACCCAAAATAAAAAAGAGGAATACAAAATTAAAACATTACTTTATTGTCATAGAAATGTTAAAAAATATCTTTACACATATTATTACCAATTTCCCTAATAAGTAAATTAATTCCACAATCACATCTTTATTTCATTGTTCATATACTTTATATGAAAAAATATTTTATTTTGAAGTAAATCGCTTTATATAAAAAACTAAACATAATCTTGATGAAAATATATGTCCGACATCTAAATATAGAATAAAAAAGCATTTTGTTGAGATCAGCTTTTCTTATGCGGTGATCTGAAACAAAAGTATTCAAATTCAAATAATTTATTTCAGCCAGAGCCATATTTTACATCAGTAAAATAAAGACTAAATTAAAGCAGGCACAAAAATAGAAGACTATTAATAAATTTTGCAAGTAATGTAAATAGGAATTAAATATATAATTATAAATGTCAGATTTAATTATTATTTAAAATATTAAAAAAAAACAGTAAATTTATTTTCAACACACTTGCTCGTAAAATGATTCTAATTCTATTGAATTTAGAACTATAAACTGGGCTATAAGTCACGCGTGCATAATATATTATACCCTTGTGCATAATATAATGAATCCTACAAAGTTGAATTGTACCTTTGTGCAAATTAAATGCGAGTAAACAGAGCATATTTTATTGATCCCGATTATACATTAAATTTTTTCAGAAACAACAAAGAGGTTTTATACCACTTCAAATCCATATACATTTTTAAATGTTTGCGCCTTATATTAGTTAAACAAAATTGTATATCAAACAAATTATTCACAATTTACAATAATTTGTTACAAAATATTAAAATATTTGGATTTACCACTCCAAATTAAATATTTTCATGTAAAATAGGCTGTATATGCTATACAGCCATTGACACATTTGGCGGAAAAAAAAACCTACGCGCATGCGCGAAGTTCGGCGCCATTTTTCAATCACAATTCACAGCTTTGTTATCAAGTGTGTTTGTTATTTTATGACCACGTATGTCTGTCTTTTACTCACAAGTGTGTTGAAAAACGTCGTATATAACTCGTGAGCGTTGCTAATTACAGTCTCGGCTCATTATTAAGACTGTAATTAGCAACTTCGCTCACTTGTTACATAATATACTATAATAATATAACTAAGCAAATGTCGGTAGAAATTTAAAAATAATATTACTAATAATTTAATTTTAATTTAATTTTACTTATTATGTAAAATCAAATTATTATTAGACTTCCCAGTGTAAACATAATAAAGTCACAATTAATATACATAGGAAATAAATTAATATAAAAATAACAGTTACCTAATTAACGAAAGCGCCTGGCTGGTTGCCAGTCGCATGAAAACCTACTATTTTTTGGAGTAGGGGAGAATCCCATCTGTTCACCAACGCATCCAGGATAGTATCGGAGGACAACGAAGCACTACGCTTACGAATAATTGTATAAAAACAATCTATCTGCGCCTCCGCGAACATGCTCGGAGGTATTGTTTTCTTATAAATTTTTAATGACATAAATATACTGGCGGCAGCGCGT
This sequence comes from Stenoptilia bipunctidactyla, assembly GCA_944452665.1. Taxonomy (NCBI): domain Eukaryota; kingdom Metazoa; phylum Arthropoda; class Insecta; order Lepidoptera; family Pterophoridae; genus Stenoptilia; species Stenoptilia bipunctidactyla. Next base: position 19,784,519 of record OX101741.1, read on the forward strand.
GGTCATTACTCAAGAAACTTTTGACAAAGGTACTGAGTTCGATTTCCTATTGATGCAATTAAGAAAAACTAAATTGAATTCTAAATTTTCTATATTATGGTTTTTTGCCAGTTCATTAAATAAATGGCTAACATATGAAATCTGCCGCCAAATATCACCCCTTCGATGGTGATGTTTTCCGGCAATGATTTATGAATAGTATATTATGTAACAAGTGAGCTAAGTTGCTAATTACTTAATAATGAGCCGAGACTGTAATTAGCAACGCTCACGAGTTACATACGACGTTTTTCAACACACTTGTGAGTAAAAGACAGACATACGTGATCATAAAATCTCTTTGTTTGTTGTTTCTGAATATATTTTACATCACTAATGAAACCACTCATACGTATGTATATTATAGGAAACCACTTTCTTTATTTGAGAACAATTTAACAACCTTAAAACAAGTATGACGACCGGCTGGTGTAGGGGAAACGTACATTGCCTTCTACGCCAGAGGTCCTGGGTTCGAATCCCGGCGGCGACGGATATTTGTGTGATGAACACAGATATTAGTCGTCAAGTCATGGACGTTTATATGTTTAGTTTATTTAAGTTTATTATCTAATAAAAAATATATATTTATTCAATATGTATGTTTATATATTTCTTAAGTATATCAGTTAACTAGTATCCATAACACAAGTTCTTTAAGAAACTTAATTTGGGCTAGATAATGTTGTGTGAGTGTCAGAAATATTTATCTATTTATTTATTTAAGTATGTAGGTATACATAATTTTATTTATTTCAGTTTATGCGCGATTTAAAAGATAATCAACGCCATCTAGTGCTTTAAGTGGAATTAACAAAGACAACTTTAATAGTATATAATGTATAACCCGGATCAATAAAATATGCTCTGTTTACTCGCATGTAATTTGCACTAAGGTACAATTCAACTTTGTAGCATTCATTATATTATGCACAAGGGTATAATATATTATGCACACGTGACTTATAGCCCAGTTTATAGTTCTAAATTCAATAGAATAAGGCTCACTTTACGAGCAAGTGTGTTAAAAAACCCATTTCCATTCTAGGCCCGTGTCCTCTCACCTTCGACCTTATTTTCACTCACCGTTAGCTGACGGAGGTGGAAGAGTTCTTGGTCATGAGTTTGGCGACCATCTCTTGCACGCGTTTCATCTCTTCTAGCTGCGTCGTTATCTGGTACAGACGGTTCTCCCGCTCGACCACCGTTTTTTCTAGTTGCTTTATTGTCTGTGGAGCAGAAATTAATTAGGAAATAAAGATCATGTACGATACCCGCGTGAGTGAGTGTACATTATTTAAGATTCTGTTAATAGAACAGATAGTTGAGTTAAAATATATCATTGTACAAAAAAACCTACTGCAACCGATTCTGTAACCGATTCTGAACGAACTGTTTTCGTAAAATATAAAAATTAATTAACTTTGTCAAAATATCAAAATCAATATAGAATTTTACGAAAAAATTATAATACATAAGTAACACACTTTTGAATCGGATCTATCGCGGTTAGCGACTCGAGAAGTCAAAATGTAAAATATAATTACACGATAAATTCAGTTTTAATTTAAAATAATATAAAAAAAAAACATAGGTATACATACTCCTTTTTATGAAGGAAATCTTTTATGAAAACGACTTTGTAATATTATAGATAGAGTCAATCATCTACTCCCCTCTGAAGTTTTTGACAGACGTTTTAAAAAAACTGCGCGAAACGTATCGTAACAACTTCAGAGAGGTTGTATTGCGCAATTCATAATTAGGTAGTATTAAAATATGACGGTTTGGAATAACAATAAATAAAGAAATATTTCTGACACTCACACAACATTGCCCGTGCATTGCTCTTATGTCAAACACATAGGGTACATTATCGCTCAAATCGCGGGACTTCTTTCATGAAAAGGAACCTAGGTTTTTTTATATTGTTTTTTTTTTTATTTTATAAATATTTATTTATTTCCTTTATTATCTCCTTACCATATCTTTCTGTTCAATATCCCGCCGCAGCGAAGCCTCGAGTGCGGCAGCGTCTTCCAACTTCTTGTCTCTCTGTTTGACGCGCTCCTCGAATTTTATCAACACGCCCGCTAATTCGTTGTTTTTGGTGGTCTGCCGATATTGTAGAATGAATAATTAGTAATTTAATATGTAAAACTAACTACGTGGCTCTAAAATTAGGTTTATAGACTTATTTTATGGAAACTACGAAAACATAAACATATGAAACTAAATATAAATATGTAGTATTTTTTTGTTTATTTATAAATTGTGTAAATTATGTCTTTAACGATTCATCATCATTTTAGACATAATGCTTGGCTACCCTGCTTGGTATTTTGGCATAGCAATTTAAATAACGTGCGGTCGCTACAAAGATGGGTAACCGCCAATCAATAATTTATTAAGACGGCACATCGAAATGTGCACTTTAACACGCCGATATAAGGTCGCGTATTGCATAGAAATCACCATCATCGACACCGCTCAGATATTGAAATCCTTTCAAAAATCGATAAAAAGTACCTAATGGTAAATGTTATGTAAATTTTGAGCCACCAAAGTTCGATTGTATTTTAGTAGTTTATGCAACTGTCATATAATAGAGGGTATTAAAACATGAGTGTAGTTTTTTGATTCAAAATTTTGTAGTTTCAAAATAAGATTATTCGAGTGTTTTAATACCTAATTATATATGCAGTTGCATACACTACTTTATTTAATCTCATGGCTAGACATTTTTGCTACTAAAGTTTTATTCAACAAAATATTACTCAAATTCGTATGTACGAAATAGCGTCAAAATGGAAAACGCCTGTTATTGGTTTATGGCTCGGATCCAGCACGCATGCGCGTTGCTCACCACAGATAATGTGTACTTAAATTGAATTTAAACCTCCTTGGTCGAGACACATTGTACTTTAATAATTAAAAAATTGTTTTAAAGCATTGTTTTGTTAAGAGAATAATGCTTTAATTTACTTTTTTAATTTTCTTATAGAAGTATGTAAATAAAATATGCCAATAAAACTCTGTATTTCATTTCATAATTAGAACATTACCGAATGAGATTATATAAAAGTTATTTCTAGGCATATGATTTTCATAACTATGTGGTAATTTAAGAAAAAGTATTATCGTTTTCTTAAATTACCACGACAGAAAAGCATCGTTACGACGCAAGTCGTAACATAAATATGATGAGTCGTAGCCTTTTGACTGGCTCAACATTTCAACTTATCTTCAAATTATGTTTCCACTGTTATATTTGTTTTAATTTTATTTTTGTGTAATGTGATGTGGTGTAATTACTTTGTCATTTTGTTTATGTCATCTTTATCTATTTTTTTTTTGTGCTTTTACTTTCTTTTGTTTGTTCTATCTATTGTAATGTGTTGTGTCCGCAATAAATATTCTTCTATTCTATTCTATTCCATCTTTTGACGTGTTTTCGAAAAAAAAAACTATCCAATCAAAATCATTAAATCATGTTTTTGAGCAACCAAAGCATAGATAAAGATATAAATTTACACATATCAAAATTTGATCCGTTCGTCTTCGTCACATTCTTATAGTATACGATGAAAGTCAATGCATTATTTCGATATGTCGCCTTAATGGCCCGTATCAATAATTCACCAAAACAATAAAACTTAACTTAAAGTAACAATAAAAATAGAAATTCTTACGTTATCTTGCGTCAAATCTCAAAATGGTATAGGATTTTTATCTTTACTTTTATTTAAACTCTTTGGTATGTTATTGAAACCGGCCATGAGACAACTCCGTGCTTCGAATGGCATGTGAAGCAGTTCGGTATAGTTAAAAAGAAAGTGGAGTTCAGCCTATTTTATATGTAGACAAGGTTTATACATACCATATAAAAACGTATACAGTAGAATCCGTTTATTATGACTCCGCTTATATTGACCAACCGCTTATTATGACGTGTTTACACAGTGAAGTTTGGTTTTCATATAAATTATATACCTAAGTCGGATAAAATGACTTCGCCTATAGTGACATATAGCTCATTGTGACCCTTTTTTATCAAATTTTTTTCGCTTCTAGTGACAGACCGTATGATTTCTAACACCTTTGGCAGTGTTCGGGAGAGTCACGTTATACCCAAAGACTATAGGCGCGTGAAAGACTTTATGATTTGAGTCTCAGAGCGTCAATTTACTTATTGAGTCTACTTATTAATATCTACTTTGATTTATCTCTATTTTATTCCTTTCTATTAAAATAAATCACATAAAACAGTTAATTTTTTCCTGCAGTACCTATTTATTTACTTATTTTAAGAAGTATGACGTCGTATACTATGCTTTGTATGACGTCCGTTTAGTATGACTTATTTTTTATTTCCCTTCGTTGTCATTATAAACGGATTCCACTGTAAAATATAAAACCTTGTCTACATTTATACAATATAAATGAGTTTTTATTTTAACCCATGACCTTCTTAATTTAACTTAAATCCTTTAATTTGTTCATTGTTAGTATGATTTACCTGCTGTTCCAGCTTCTTCTGCAAGGCCTTGTACTCGGTCTCTGCTTGCTTGAACCGCTCCTCCATTTCTTTTTCACGGGTTTTTAACTCATTCTCCATCGTCTGTGGAAGTAAGAATATCATTTCAGAATAGAAATCAGAGAGTTTAATAAAATTGATCATAATATTGTCTTAAGTTTTCGCGATTCATACTATTAAATAAAACACTTTTTAACCGGATTTATCGCGTATATTTACATTTTAAATTTTAACTCGACGTTTCGGTGTCTTTGCAGACCCCGTGACAGTCGCTCGTGACCACGGGGTCTGCAAAGACACCGAAACGTCGAGTAAAAATTTAAAATGTAAATATACGCGATAAATCCGGTTAAATAGTGTTTTATTTAAAATTGATCATTTATCAGATAAGTATATCTCAAAAATGTGTTTTTTATTCCTCATCTCGGAAATACCTTTGAATTTCAGTTAGTTTTCTTCGTAACCATTTCTAGATACATTTTTAATTTTGAAAGATTGCTGTAATACAACAAACGTAGCCCACAAATGGCTGCAACAATTTTGATAAAAAAATAATGTTTGCTTTATGTAAATTTAGAGAGTTATCAACTTTGAAAACAATAAGTTACCCAAATCAACTAAATTGCTTGTATCACAAAGTAACTTTAGAGTTTTAATAAACTTGTGATAATATGGAGGCCACATAGCAACCCTCAACCCTAAAATGATTGAAATAAGAATAAAATAATTTAAATAAATAAAATCCCCAGACAATCACACCAACTACATGACCTCAAAGTGAGCAAAGCTTGTGTTATGAGATACCATGTAGCGAACTAGGGGGGAACCTAGAATATAAATACATATATAGATAGACGCTCAGACCCGGTTTTTTTTTTCTTGTTCCGTGCGGGATTCGAACCCGCAACCACTGGCGTCTGAGGCAGATAGGTTTACCCCATCGCATAGGTTTACCCCATCGCCAAAGTGGTAGTCTATATATATAATATTTAAATAAATATTTCTGACACTCACACAACATTATCTAGCCCAAATTAAGTTTCTTAAAGAACATGTGTTATGGATACTAGATAAAAACTTATATACTTAAGAAATATATAAACATACACATTGAATAAATACATATTTTTATTAGAATAAACTTAAATATATCAACATCCATGACTTGACGGCTAATATCTGTGTTCATCACACAAATATCCGCCGCAGCCGGGATTCGAACCCAGGACCTCTGGCATAGAAGGCAATGTATGTTACCACTACACCAGCCGGTCGTCAAAGGTCCGCAAATATTTGCAAGATCCGTGTATAACTGACCGCTATCTGCGTCCTCAGTTCATTCTGGAAGCGTTCCTTCTGTCCCTCCTTGTCGAGGCGTTCCGCGGCTAACTTCGCTCGGAACCCGCGCACCGTAGTCTCCGCGTCTTCTAGTTGTTTGTGCAAGTCTTCTATTGTCTTTTTGTGTCTGAGGAAGATGAAAAAACTCATCATCATCATCATCACAACTCTTTGTAATGAGCCCACTGCAGGGCATGAGTCTCTCCCCTGGGTGACGAGAAGGTTTAGGCCGTAATCCACCAAGCTGGCCCAGTGCTGGGTGGTGGATGCCAGAATTTTCAGGGCGCCAAGATGGCTTCTGACAAACCCTAACGACTACTGTATACAAGTATACAGCACCCGGGACCGACTGCTTAACGTGCCCTCCGAAGCACGGAAGTCGTCGTGAGAAATGAATGGTCGGCGGTCACCCATCCAAGTACCGGCCGCGCCGAACGTTGCTTAACCTGTGATATCGTATGATACACACAGTAACCACGGCGCCACGACGACTTCATGAAAAAGCTAATATATAAAAAACAAAAACATAATATCGGGTTGCAGGACCCATGGACGTCATTAAACAAATCAAATGCCATGTGAATATCAAAATAATAGAGAAGATAAATATTGAAGAGCATGATAAAAATTTAAATAAAGAAAAGAATATGTCTGATTATAATTTTATTAAATTTAGGATTTATTAAAATAAAATGCGACATTAAATAAATAATAAATAAATAAATAAAATCCCCAGACAATCACACCAACTACATGGTCCCAAAGTAAGCATAGCTTGTGTTATGGGATACCATGTAGCGAACTAGGGGGGAACCTAGAATATAAATACATAAATAGATAAACACCCAGACACGGATTTTTTTTTTCTTTGTTCCGTGCGGGAATATATCCCGCAACCACTAGCGTCTGAGGCAGACAGGTTTACCCCATCGCCAAAGTGGTCGTCAATTATATAATTAAAAAGCGTTTTTGTAAGCAACACCTCTCTAGAGTGTTGTCACCTTCGACCTCATTTTCACTTACCATCAAAAGAAAATGGAGTTTAAAACAAACAGTTTAAAGAGAGTACTTTATTTGATGAAGATATTTCTTCAACTAAAAAAGAGCATTTATGAAAATAAATACTGTATGTATAGTAAAATGAAACATAGAAATTCGTATCATGTGAATCGAATGACTACAAAATTATAATAGGCTCAATAACTTTTCATGTAAAATTGACACTCAATGAAAATAGGCAGATTTCTATTTTACAGAATATTATAAAAAATGTATTAATTTTATGTTTCAACTATAAAAGTAGACAAATGTATCTGTTGAATACCTATGACGGAAATTCCACTCTTGATATGATTTTTATTAAAACTCCTAAAAAATTGAATATTTAAACGAATTATCAAATATAGCTATTCATTTAATAACCTTTTAAATTCACAATAAACGTTGTTATTTCTAATCTTTAGATTTTCTTCCAATTGTTTATGCACATATTTTATATTCATACAGATAAAACAAATTTTAATAAAAAAAAATGTAATAAAATATTTAATTTATAAAATAAATTTAAAAAGATATTAAATATATTAAATAAACAGTGTTGTGCAAAAAATAAAAAGAAAAAAAAGATGCATCGGCCGGGAATCGAACCCGGGCCGCCCGCGTGGCAGGCGAGCATTCTACCACTGAACCACCGATGCTTATAGTTTTCGTTCGAAATACGTGTATTAAAGTTCAGCACCTTTACTCTGCCAATAACGTAAACATGATAAACCTAGTTTGTCCTTCGAAAGTGATGATTAAAAAAAATCCTAGGTAAAAAAGAAAAAAAGAAAATGAAGAAATTTTTTTAACAGTTTTTTATCTTTGTTTTATTTTTTTTCTGATAAGTTCTTACTTTTTCGAAAACAATAAATAAAATATTTATTACTGAAACCTTTTATCTTTAATCCAATTTCTTCATTTTACACAACATCATGTCTAAATACGTTGTACTCTTGTACTTATATTTTCTTAGCAAACTTTAAATTATGTGAATTTTCAACTATAGTATGTATGTATGTTCAAAAATTTTAATAAATAAATAGACTTGATTGCATTTTCTCTGACCAAATTCTTTACTTTAGTAATAAAAATCATACTTTATGACACTTACTTTTCGTTGTGCATCTGTGTGGTATATAAAACATCTTGTTGTGAAGAATTAGTGGCTTGAAGCATGGCGAGCGAGTGTTGCAACGATGCCATGTGCTCGGTCGCGCCCTGTATCATAATAGTAATATTATAACAAACAGTAATTAAAATTTATCTTAGATACTCAGATAAAACAAAGATGTAAAAGTGTGCTTCGAAATAAATCTTTAACACTTGGTTGAATAATTTTGTAGAATCATCAAATGACATTAACTGCTAAATGAATATATTAATTTTAGAGCTAAGGTTTTGTCGTTATTAGCATTTCATAGCTCTTGAGAAAGGTAATATACTATACTATACTATACCTTTTTTATAATATATCGAGAATCGTTTAGATTGTAACGTTGCAGCGCGAAGCTATTTTATAGTAAAGAGTATACATATTTCTTTTATATTAATACACTTAACTCTGATACTAGCAAGTTCAAATTAATTTATTTAATAAAAATGTGTACAAGTTAATATTGAATATACATATTTAATGTGATATTCAGACCTATTTATGAGTATACTTGTTAGCGAAGCAAGATTGGCTATAAATAGAACTGTTGTCATGTCAGTTTTATTATGTTTAGATAGCAACCGTTCTATGTCTTATTTTTTACAAATGTTATTGTGTCACTTGATCATAAGCTCTTTCAATGTAAAACAAATTTTAATAAATCCCTTCTAGCATATACCTGGATTTATCTGTGCTGGAATCTCTGCTTAGTATATAATTTAATAGGGCTAAAAGTTTAGCCCCAACAATTAAATTAATGATTCTACATTTTTTACTGTTATACAGCATGCAAGTTAATAATAATAAATAAATAATAATAATATCAAGAAAGTATTTTTTTATGCTGGACTGGGAGCGAAAGAAAAACATAGAATATGCCAGCTGCTTCTCTTCCCGGGCATACTGCAAAAGTCAGTTAAGGGACCGAGGTGTTATGGGAGGCTTTTTTGTGGGCGATAGACTGACCCCCTGTCACTGCAATAGTCTCTCTCCACTATTATAATGCCACCAAATTTGTCAAACGTGACATCAGATGTTTTTATTTCCTCTGGTGTTCTGCCTACCCCATACGGGATACAGGCGTGAAGTTATGTATGTATGTATGTATGTAATTTTTTAAATTATTATGTTACATTTCAATTTAGAAAGAAAAATGTTAAGTAATTAAAGTAAAGTGTATTCAAAATATTCATAAATTTTGTGTAAGTAGTAGCATGTATGTATCAATAACTCATATATTTTACATTTATCATGTTACCAGTTTCATTTAAGAAATAAAATCTTGCATACAACTCTTTGCCTTACGAAGCATAATCAGCTTAAATGTACCACAAAGGAGCAGAAAATGAATCAGTCAATCACAAGATATTATAAAAGTTACTAACAATACTTATGAAATTGTTTCTAAAATTATTTAAATTCAGTGCATTGCATTGTTCTGTACTTTATCTTTTTTTTTCATAAGATGCCAGTATTATTCTGCATAATTAAAATATAACATGCCTGCAATGCGACGGAGTGTGAATGCAACCTCTGTTCCAGACAGGTCATTTTGTATCCATATAACTCCATCACACTAGAAGTGGCTATATCTGAAATCTGATAAGAAAAAAATATATTTTATACACCATATAGAACTAGATAATAAAGAAATAGATAATAAATAGCAGTAACGACAACCTTACAAATAAAAATTTGCAGATGCTAGAGCATCGTCGTAAGGTTGCTTGTTTGACAGTATTGTATCGGCTACATTTTGGTGAGTGTGCGAGTGCTCTTTTTGACCAAACTAAACCCACTCCTTTTTACCACCGGACTACCAGACGCAAACAAAACTTCCATCCGTATATAGTGGATTTACCAAGAAGTCAAACAAAACGCTTCGATAGTTCCTTTTTGGTACGGATTACCAAGGTGTGGAAAAATCTGCCTCCGTCTGTTTTTCCTGACCACTACATGTCGAGTGAATAGGTATCTCGTAGATGGACGTGATGGACGAAATAAAGAATATTTGAGTTTGAGTTTGAATGTCAGGGTGCCGAAATGGCTTCGGACAACCCTAAACACTATACAAGATACTGCACCCAGGACCGACTGCTCATCGTGCCCTCCGAAGCACGGAAGTTGTCGTGAGAAATGAATGGTCGGCAGTCACCCATCCTAATATCAGCCGCGCTGAGCGCACTTAACCTGCGATATCGTTTGATATGCACAGTAACCACGACTTCGTGTGGGTAAGCATAAACACGGATTTAGAAAAAAAAAACCATACTATAGGTATTTGTTATGTAAAATTTGTCTTGTTTATCTTGAATAATTTTAGTTGTTTTTGTTAACGAATCTGCAGTGCGATCACAGAACTTTATCGAATCGTTTGTTAACGAATGTTCGTATAGTATGGAGACGGTTTTGAAGAAAAAATTGAAATCTATCCATTGCCGCACGGCCAGCTTAAATAAATGTGTGCCTTGTTAATTTTGAATGTTTGTAAACATGTTGTACTCATAAATATCTGTAAAATAAAAAATTACAATGCTACTCAAAACTTGCAACCGACTCCATACTATACGAGCATTCGTAAACATTCGTTAATATACGATTCGATAAAGTTCTGTGATCTCACTGCTGTTGACAAAATGTTATTTAAATTGCACTCGAATTGGGTCAAATAAAAATGTTCGTTATTAAACATAATTTTGTGACCTTATCTGAAATTTGAGTATTAAATCTTAATTGAATAAAACTGAAAAGTATGGAATCAAAAGTTACTTGTATAACGCCGCGGCAAACTAGATAGTGTTAGATATACGGGGTGTTCAAAAAAGTACTTAGGAGAAAAAAAATATTTTATTTTATATTATTTGGGTGGCCAACAGCTTTTACTAAACTAGGTTTAACATATAATGTCGAGTAAGCCATTAACAAGCCTCCGCAGATACAATTGGAGATAGAAAAAAGATGGTTACATACACGAACAAAAAAAAGAAAATTATATAAGGAAAAAATATCACAGTTAGTCCTCCCTACTTGACAAAAACCGTTTTTTATTTGGATTTGTAGTTTTTTTTTAATAATTTAAATTTTAGCATAACATTATGATAGTGTTCTTAGTTATTCTTCCTAAATTATACTTTAGCCCAAAAATTTCATTGATAAAATAAATAGTGGAATAAGAATTCTTACCTTATTGCTATGTAGGGCCTCAGTCAAGTGCTTGATCAGCGAATCAATCGCGCTTTCTTGGGGAAAATGCGTCCAAGTGGCATCGTCGCCTAACGCGTATTTATCTGTTTTTGGCGAAGATTCCGTGTCTTCTATATTGTGAAGCGTTTCCCCGAATACCTGGAAAATAGGGAAAAACATTTAGTTACTGTAAAAGTTCCAATAATAAAAAAGTCTGTTGACAAAATATCAAACAAAGGACATCTTTTCTCGACAACAAGATTATTTCAGCAACTACAAAAAAAAATATCTAAAAATTAAACCTATAAGATAAATGTATAAATGCATTTTGTAAATGTGAGATTGATTTATCTTTAACAGTTTATTCACAATATTAGTACTTATCATATTATAATTATGTATAATATAATTAAATAAAATAAAATATATTTTTTTGTTTATTGTAATTATATATAGTTGCGTCGTGGTTACTGTGCATATCAAACGATATCGCAGGTGAAGCGCGCTCGGCGCGACCGGTATAAGGATGGGTGACCGCCGCCGATCATTTATTTCTCATGACGACTTCCGTGCTTCGGAGGGCACGTTAAGCAGTCGGTCCCGGTGCTGTATCCATGTATACAGTAGTCGTTAGGGTTTGTCAGAAGCCATTTCGGCACCCTGAAAATTCTGACATCCAGCAACCAGCACCGGGCCAGCTTGGTGGATTACGGCCTAAACCTCCTCGTCACCCAGGGGAGAGACTCATAGCCCTGCAGTGGGCTCATTACACGGAGTTATGATGATGATGATGATATTGTTTTTGAGATGGATGTAAACGGCTACGACATAGTCATTGACTAATAGCTGTAGTAGCTGATTTCGATTATATTTATATTTGTAACTCTCTTTTTAATAAATAAATAAATTGAATACTATTTAGCGCAGTCAGATACGATGGTTGAGAATCTAATATATAAAATTCTCGTGTCACAGTTTTCGTTGCCATACTCCTCCGAAACGGCTTGACCGATTTTGATGAATTTTTTTGTGCTTATCCGGTATCTATGAGTATCTTTTTTTTTTTATTTATATGGCAAAACAACGTTTGCCGGGTCAGCTAGTGATTTATAAATTATAACATTTTTACTACCTGCTAATGACCTTAAAAAGGCGATTTACAATAAAAAACCTATTCTATCATGTATGTAAAATTTAAAGACTTAAATAAAATACCTGGTTCATATGTTCCGAGGGGAAATAGTGATGTTTGACTAGCTGCAATATTTGCTTGCGTCGCATCGGATTGTTGCACGTCAGTCCGGCGCAGAGCAGTTTTCTGACCTGGAAAGTAAATAATACATGATTTATTTTATAAATTTAATAATTTTAACACTGACGACGACTATAAGTTAACATTTCGCAAATTAAGGCTGGCTGGAAGCATCAAATCATGTATCGGAATGTCAATAGGAATGTATAATAAAATACCTATAGGCTATAAATAAGGCTAATATAAACTCTATAGTATAATTAGATAAAAGAGCGTAAGATGAAAAATAATGTAAAAATCACATGACATAAGATAAGCAATAGCTGTCCTCTTTTTGTTCATAGATGTCTTACGCGAGTTGCATTTTTGCCAATTTGTATGGTGAGTACTTATGACAAAAGACAAAAAAAAAATATTAAAAAAAACCCCAGACAATCACACCAACTATAGTTCGGCCGTTCAGAGAATGCGTTCCTGACACATCGCGATTGAACTGACGACGTAACTTTGTAATGGCGTTGCAGTTACGATAAAAAATATTTTTGCTGGTTGTTTACCGTTTTAAAAATTGATGAGCATTAAAACAACATTATTATATCAATAATCAATGAATTTTATAATTTTGTGCCAAACTGAGTGTCAAATAACTTGGTAAACAATATTTTTCAAAATCTATACTGCGCTATTTCAAGGTTATGTCAAAGCTTTATATTTGTAGTGCTGTGCTAACAATAACAGGCTATAACAGTATTGTAATCTGTTCTTAAACAGGTATACTTTATGAAATAATACGTTTTGTTTTTCTTTTTAAGAATTTGAAAGTAATGGACTATAAGATAACTTTTATTAAATTAAAAAATAAAACTATGACCAAACCGACTGCGCAAAAAAAAGTTGGTTACAAGCAAAAGGCATTGACGCAAATATGCAGATGCTAAAAGCAGAGCTAATTAAATTAGTTAAAGAAAATAAAGTGGCAAATGTGCGATACGAAATCGATGAACTGGCTCTGGAGTACGGTCATCGCGTTCTAAGAATTCCATCGTATCATTGCCAATATAATGCGATTGAGCTAATCTGGGCTCAAATAAAAGGTTACGCCGCCCGCCACTATACTTCCCCGCCATTCAGCACGAAAAAGATGATGACCCTATCAAAAGAAGCCTGCGGGGAAGTTACTAGAGATGACTGGGCAAAGGTTGTTGAAAGACTAAAAACCTGATTATGGAACATTTTGACCGAGATATCAGGATTGATTCTGTTATTGATAATAAAATAATTATACATGTAGGCGAAGATGATGATGAAGACACTACCTCCTCAAGCAAATCGGAGTCTGGTTAATATTCTGTACGCACATTCAATTCAATGTACTTTATTGCATAGAAATACAGATTGTAACTTTGTAACAAAAAATAAATAAAACAATTTTATTATATTTATATTACCTCTTTTTGGTTTCCACTTAAATTACTAAAATATAAATTTTAAATGATTCCGCCAATGTAAAACGAAAATAATCTTAAAAATAACGCGGCGTTTCATTTTGGAGGAACGGTAACGAACTCAATTCAATTCAATTCTTGTAGTTTGGCAACCAGCTGTCGATACTAAGCGACTAGCTATTACTGCCAGTATCATGTGATGGAATAGACACGGTATTAAGAATTAAGTTCCATGTAGTATTGACATAACAATTGATGCGCGACGTAGACCGGACATTGAGTTACCAGTTAGTACCATCACCAACAAAAAAGTTTAACCTACTAGAGTTAGTAAACATAAATATATAATATATACAACAATTAACTATCTACATATTTACAAGGAAACGGTAACGAACTCAGTGTTATGTTGTGCCCATCACTAGTCGTGACTAACTGATAGGTGTCAGGAACGCATTCTCTGAACGGCCGAACTATACTGCGCAGACACGGAACATTTCTTTTTCCTGTTCCGTGCGGGAATCGAACCCGCATTCACTGGCGTCTGAGGCAGATAGGGTTACTTTAACTGTACATAATTCATTTGGTACAAAATTGTACTTCACGAAATTTACACTAAACTTACCTGGTGATGCACCAACAATCTATTAAGTGCGCCTTCCCACTCTCTCGCCATAGGTGCGAGCGAGAGGCACACTTTGCACGCTATAACAACAGCCGACTGAGCTTGTTCTGACCCCACTTGACCGTTCTGTGAAATTTAAACATATTCAGCTGTTAATTCTTTGTAATTAATAATAAAATTACAATTAATGAATTCGTTTATTGAAGAAACGAAACTGCATAATATGTTAGTTACTAGCTGCTGCCCGCGACGTCGTCTGCGTGAACGCTATGCAGCACCAAACGCACCTACGATTATAACACTGCTAGCGTGATAATATGTAGCCTATATGTTGACCCGACTTCTTAACTATCTTCATGCCAAATTTGAAGTAAATCCATTCAGTACTTTTTGAGTTTATCCCGGAAAGACAAACAGACAAACAGACAAAAATTCTAAAAACTATATTTTTTGTTTCTGTTTCGATTGTAGATCATACCCCAAGTATTCTTTTAAAAAAATATTCAATGTACAGTTTTGACTTTCCTACCATTTTATTATATGTATAGATAATAAACTAATTGGCGTAAATTTTAATCCTTTGCCAATATACTTCCAAAAGGACGAAGTTCTCAATTCTTGTTCGTGCTTGGTTGGTCAGAAATGAATCGATTAACCATATAAATTTAATCAACATCAATAAAGTACTATTTGAAAAAAAAACGAAAAAATATAAATAAATAAATGACAAGGACTTGAAAATGTTGGTGAAATATTTTTATAAAGGCTCTGCATTCGTTGATTATTCCTTTATTTGTACTACTAAGACACAGAATCATAATATAAGTAAGTACCTACTAAGTAACTAATTATGGAATCAAAAATGAATTATAACATTTCAATATTCATATTTTTTCTTAATATTACATTAGGTTTTAGGCAATAAGTTATTTTTAAAAAGCTTTTTGTAGATACTATGAAATACTACTACCATAGAGCTATACATTTTAATTAAGAACTTTTTTGTATCTTTAGGTTGAAACCTCCGTTCGTTCCTGAGAAAAGTTGTCTTAACAAACGGACACAGAGACAAACAAAAAAACAATGGGATTACAGATTACAAGGCTGTTTCTTTTGAGACACGGCACTCTAAGAATCGTATGCTCTTGCACCAGAGTTTGTAGGTGGAAATGAGTAGGAACTAAAATAATCTATAATTTATTTATTTAATATGGCAAACACACAGATTACAATCAAATAAAAGAAAGAAGAAAACAAATTAACAGTTTTGAGCAAGATTGCAATACAAAACGTGCTTACACAGCAGCGCAAGCAGTTATAGAACAAAGATGTTAGTGATATACAGCTTAAAGATAGTGTTAGTTAATTAATCAATTAAGACAACATGAAATAAAACAGTTGGTACAAAAACAGGAACAGTTGAAACAGGAAGGTTATAAGTACATATAATATAATAAAAGAGACCATTTAAATTTAAAATTGAACTAATTTACATGTATTTACGTTGGTGCATGACATGTGCCCATGAGGAGATCGCGTAAGTTTTTTAAAATGTCTAAAGCGGTTGTTAAATATATCCAAAGTGTTGCACTGTTTGCTATAGACCTCGTAAAGGCGGCATATGCGGAATAGAGGCTGATGATAGGAAACATTGTTGGTGCAAAGTTTGCAAAAATTAGTAAGTTAACAGGATAATTCTGGTTCAAGCATCAATGTTATATTTTCCTTTGTATTTAAGGAAATTCTTTGTAATTTATAGTATAACGAGCTTTTTCCCGCAACTTTGTACGCGCAGAAACATAAAAGTCTTATTTTTCCCGGCCCCGTGGGAATTTCGGGAATTCCTTTCATAATACATTCAGACACCTATTGAAGAACCTTTATACAAAAAGTCCTATATTTCCCGTTTCCGTGGGAATTTCGGGAATTCCTTCCTTAGTGCACCCTTACGTCCCCTAAAGAATGTGTGTTCCAAATTTCAGCTATCTACGCCCAGTAGTTACGGCTGTACTTTGTCTGTCAGTCACTCAGTACCTCAGTCACTCAGTCAGTAACGGAACAGTTTTATATATATTGATAAAACATTAAACATTTAATGTTATTTATTTACCTGCGAGGTATACTGCAGTATACTAAACAGCGTGTCTTCAAACCCATCAGTGGTGACCTCTTGTAAGACCCTCTCTTGTGTTTCACTGGACTCTGATAACGCTCCGACTACTTGCAACTATGAAATAAGAAATACAATATACAGAGTTATTTTTATTTTAACTTTATAACTTAATTTGAAAAAAGCGTTATTTTGAACTCAAGATTGATGAATTTCGTTTGAAAAATTGAAAAAATCGAGCCGAATATCATGAAAAAAGTCCGTAGTAAAAACCAACAAATAACTACAGTTCCAAAAAAGGATGTCGAAACAAACTACATATCGTTAGAAAGATGGTCGGCGGCACGCACAGGATTTTTTTTATTTATTAAATCATAATTTTTTATTCATAAAAATTAACAATCACAAAACACCGCCAAACTGTAAACAGTTTGTTGGCGATTTAAAAACACCTTTTCGTACAATTACACATTTACTAAGCTACTACTATTATTATTAACTAATTTATCTATTTATTAAATTAGGCAGTACTTATAACTATACTCTGGCAAATAATTCAATGCAGTAAAATGACAGTTCCAGTGTGCCCACTTTAGGGCAGAAAAAACTGTGGTTTAAGTGCATGAATGTAATTATTTTTTAATAATAATATCGCAATGTACGGGAAAAAATATTTTTCAACACACTTGCTCGTAAAGTGAGCGTTATTCTATTGAATTTAGAACTATAAACTGGGCTATAAGTCACGCGTGCATAATATATTATACCCTAGTGCATAATATAATGAATCCTACAAAGTTGAATTGTACCTTTGTGCAAATAACATGCGAGAAAACAGAGCATATGTTATTGGTCCGGGTTATACACTAAATATTTTCAGAAACAACAAAGAGGTTTTATACCACTTCAAATCCATATACATTTTTAAATGTTTGCGCCTTATATTAGTAAAATAAATTTGTATATTCACAAATTATTCACAATTTACAATCATTTGTCATAAAATATTAAAATATTTGCATTTACCACTCCAAATTAAACATTTTCACTTAAAATAGGCTGTATATGCTATAAAGACATTGACACATTTGACGGAAAAAAAAACCTACGCGCATGCGCGAGGTTCGGCGCCATTTTTCAATCACAATTCACAGCTTTGTTATCAAGTGTGTTTGTTATTTTATGACCACGTATGTCTGTCTTTTACTCACAAGTGTGTTGAAAAACGTCGTATGTAACTCGTGAGCGTTGCTAATTACATAATATACTATTGTCTCACAAGATTTTTCTTCTTATAGTGCTGTGAGCAAAGAGAAACTATTCTTGAAATTTCGTATTTAACGACAAAACGAATTTAAAAAGCAAGAAGTTATCAAGTCGATTTTACTTCTACTGTAACCGTTTTAAAGCAATAGGTATGTTTGATAATCAATTATTTTCATCAAAGTTACTTTAAAGATATAGTACACGCCTCAAATTTAATTATTTATAAATTCAAATTTATAAATATTAATTATTCTTTAAAATTTTATGTAAAACGAATCACACTTGTTGGTTTTCAATCATTCTCATTCAGTACTAACATTACGAAGTTTTTAACTGGTATCATTATTTCTCTATTTGACATTTCAATCTGTCAGTTTACTGCATTGAATTATTTGCCAGATTTATATACCATATTTGAACTGTCTTCTTCTAATAATTGTTTTAAACTATCGCGATTATTTTCACTATGATTTAATGTATTTACGGGATTCTTACCACGATTTTTGATTTTATTTTCGCACGTCCAATATTTCGATGCTGTTCCGCGATCATGGTGCTTGTAACGGCATCGAAATATTGGACGTGCGAAAATAAAATCAAAAATCGTGTCTTCTACTTACTAACTTTGTCTTAATTCTCAATTTTATTTAATAGATGCGATTTCTACCTTTTTTAAAAACAAGCTTACTTATTACAGTTTACGAGGGTTATGTTTTCAACGCGTAGTAGTTATGTGTGTCTGTTTCTTGTTCCCTTATAACTACTGAACATTTACCGCCTATTGCTTATATTTTTAATTGCAGATATTTTTCAAAAGCTCTAATAATCTTATATGCTTGTGCTTTTTAGTTCACACTTTGAGTACACAATATTATTATCGGTATTTTTATTCCGCAGCCGGGTTTTTTAGCATTTATAATCACCTTTTTATTGACAAATCAGAAGCCTATCCATCGCTGCTAGTATTTTTTTATACAAAGTACCTAAAGTTGAGCTTTAAATATTTCTTTTAAAACGTATTCAATTAATATGGGGATGCTGGACTGGAAGTGAAAAAAAATACATAGAAGGTGCCAGCTGCTTCTCGTCCCGGGCCTCAGTTAAGGGATAGAGGTTTTATTGGCGTTTTTGTTGGCGATAGGCTGACCCCCTGTCACTGCAAAAGTTTCTTTCCATCAAACATGAGATGTGACATGAGACATGAATTATGCCTAACTTCAGCAAACATAACTTCAGCGTGAAGTTATGCTTGTTTGTATATTGAAATAATAGTACAATTGGCATACCCATTGCAGCCCCGCTGTGGCGGGCTCCAGCGACGGCGGCACTAACAAGCCGGGCAGGCTGTCGCTGATCACTGAGATCAACTCCTGAGGGAGTCTGCCTTCATCTGAAATTATAACGTAACATTAATATAGTATTTTCATTTAATTTAATATGGACTTTTTCCGGCAACTTCGTACGCGCTGAACTGCCGTTCCTGTGGGAATTTCAGAAACTTCTTCCATTATACAATCCATTGAATAGTATATTTCATTACTAGTACGCAATGACGGTTCCGTACGTGTACTGAACGACTATTTTTAATACAGTTGCGAAAAAATGAAACAATTTAATAAAATATACAAAATAGCGCCAGCCGTAAAAAGAATATAAACAGTTTTTTTTTCTTCACACGTTCTGGGTAGGCAAAGGGAACTATGCCCATACAGCCAAGTCTTCAATAGATTTTTTGTATTGACATGTAATGAACATGAAATGTAATGAGATAACATGATATGAAACCTAAAATTGAATCAAATCATTAAATCTGATATTGAAACAAATTAGTAGCTTCTTTTCAGAAATATTTGCATGAATCTTAAAAACTTCTATTATTTTTTTTTAGTTAAACCTTCGTGGTTGGTTTTTTTTCTTTTTAATAGACATTATTTTGACACTTGGGAAAGAGAACGCACGAGTGCGTAATAGTCCACTTTCCGAACGCTTTACGTGCCTGCAATACGCCACTTTTTGAGCAACTGTATTAAAAAGAACCTTTAAAGTATCGCATCTATGCACTCAAAGAATAAGATTTTTCGTACAGACTAAAAAGTTCTATATTTCCCGTTCCTGTGGGAATATCAAGAATTACATCCATAACACAAGCAGTCACTCCTTGACGAACCTTTATACCAAGTATCGGCTGCCTTATCACGTAACTTGCGAGAGCAAAGCGATGGCATAAATTGCGCAAGATTTGCTAAAAAGTAACTATAGTTCGGCCGTTCAGAGAATGCGTTCCTGACACCTATCAGTTAGTCACGACTAGTGATGGGCACAACATAACACTGAGTTCGTTACCGTTCCTCCAAAATGAAACGCCGCGTTATTTTTAAGATTATTTTCGTTTTAAATTGGCGGAATCATTTAAAATTTATATTTTAGTAATTTAAGTGGAAACCAAAAAAAGGTAATATAAATATAAAAAAATTGTTTTATTTATTTTTTGTTACAAAGTTACAATCTGTATTTCTATGCAATAAAGTACATTGAATTGAATGTGCGTACAGAATATTAACCAGACTCTGATTCGCTTGAGGAGGTAGTGTCTTCATCATCATCTTCGCCTACATGTATAATTATTTTATTATCAATAACAGAATCAATCCTCTCGGTCAAAATGTTCCATAATCAGGTTTTTAGTCTTTCAACAACCTTTAACCAGTCATCTCTAGTGACTTCCCCGCAGGCTTCTTTTAATAGGGTCATCATCTTTTTCGTGCTGAATGGCGGGGAAGTATAGTGGCGAACGGCGTAACCTTTTATTTGAGCCCAGATTAGCTCAATCGCGTTATATTGGCTCCAATGATACGATGGAATTCTTAGAACGCGATGACCGTACTCCAGAGCCAATTCATCGATTTCGTATCGCACATTTGCCACTTTATTTTCTTTAACTAATTTAATTAGCTCTGCTCTTAGCATCTGCATATTAGCATCAATGCCTTTTGCTTGTAACCAACTTTTTTTCGCGCATTCGGTTTGGTCATAGTTTTATTTTTTATATTTAATAAAAGTTATCTTATAGTCCATTATTTTCAAATTCTTAAAAAGAAAAACAAAACGTATTATTTTATAAAGTATACCTGTTTAAGAACAGATTACGATACTGTTCTAGCCTGTTATTGTTAGCACAGCACTACAAATATAAAGCTTTGACTTAACCTTGTAATAGCGCAGTATAAATTTTGAAAAATATCGTTTACCAAGTTATTTGACACTCAGTTTGGCACAAAATTATAAAATTCATTGATTATTGATATAATAATGTTGTTTTAATGCTCATCAATTGTTAAAACGGTAAACAACCAGCAAAAATATTTTTCATCGTAACTGCAACGCCATTACAAAATTACGTCGTCAGTTCAATCGCGATGTGTCAGGAACGCATTCTCTGAACGGCCGAACTATAATTCGTATAACGACTGTGCTGCCTCTATCGTACAATCGATGTACTAAAAGTGCATAATAATCCCTTTGACTTTTATACTTTTCGTATCAAGTAAGGTTTTTGACAAAGATTGAAGAGTGATCAGCGAGTCATCTTAGCTGTCAGCATAGAGTAACTTATATACTGGATAGTCACGAGAAGTTCGCTTTTTAGTTTTAACCCTAAAGTTTTTAAACTTTTCTGCGAAATTTTAAAAGCAAACATCTGTTTCACATTTTATTAGTTTCTTTTTTAGCTACTAAATGGTTTTTGGCGCTAGTATCGTAGCAATAAATGCATTCTGCGATCAATGAACGATTGAACAGCTATCGCTTACATAATACGATGTAAAGCAATGGATCGCGCGTCCATGGCGTGATGACTGCGCCATTATAGCTGATCGCTAATATTTACGTGATAAGGCAGCCGATATGATATCCGTTCACTCAAGGAATAAGATTTTTCATACAAACTAAACGAAAAGACGTATGACCGAAGCCGGATCTAGTACTTAAGCTACCCTATACCTAGTTTTACGGCTACGTCGGAGCGTATTTTCTCAGGACGTAGTGCAAAAAACCACTGGAACAATTTACAACTTTGAATTTAATCTGTGAATGGAAATCTCGTCTTCTTACCTATTGATACAAATACAAGCTAGAAAAGCCGTTCCGCTAATAGAAATAAAGCAAATAAAGGCATGAAGTCATGGAACTTGATATCGCGTTTTAGGTACGCAGAGGTTATTTTTCCCGCTGACCCGATATCGCGACTTTGGGGCGTCTAAAGTTAAATGTGTGATTTTTTTTTATACATACACACATAACTTCACGCCAGTATCCCGTATGGGGTAGGCAGAACACCAGAGGTAATAAAACCATCTGATGTCACGTTTGACAAATTTGGAGGCAGTATAATAGTGAAGAGAGACTATTGCAGTGACAGGGGGTCAGCCTATCGCCCACAAAAAAGCCTCCCACTACATCTCGGTCCCTTAACTGACTTTTAGAGTATGCCCGGGAAGAGAAGCAGCTGGCACATTCTGCGTTTTTCTTTCGCATAGAAGCATTTTTTTATTTTAATATATTGTACATTCAAAACACAACGTATTTAGCTTAGAAGATAGGCATACGTAATATATATTCTAATTAAAGGTTTTTATTTTCAAAACCAATTTGACAACCTAAAGTGGAATCTGTACCAATAAGCACAATTAAATATTGTTGGCAGCAACAATAAGGCGTCCAAATCTCCAAATCTATATTAATATATAAAGCTGAAGAGTTTGTTTTTTTGTTTGTTTGTTTGTTTGAACGCGCTAATCTCAGAAACTAAAAGTGGGATTTGAAAAATTCTTTTTGCATTTGATAGCCCAACTCTTGAGGAAGGTTATAGGCTATATTTTATCCCGAAATTCCCACGGGATCAAAAGTTACGCGGGTAAAACCGCGCGCGGTTGCTAGTAAAACTATATTACCTTTATATTGCAGCACAATAGCAGCAAATAATTCCAAGGCTTCGGGCAGACACAACCGACTCGCTTTCATGCAGAGACACACCAGTGCAGTGTGGTGACATCGGAGCGTGTACAGATCTGAAATATTATTAAATATTTACAATGTACTAGCTGTTGCCCTGTTTTGGATGCGAAGTGATTACTATACATATCAAACGATATCGCAAGTTAAGCGCGCTCGGCGCGGCTGACATTAGGCTGGCTTCGGAAGGCACGTTAAGCAGTCGGTCCCGGGTGCTGTATACTTATAAGTAGTCGTTAGGGTTTGTCAGAAGTCATTTCGGTGCCCTGAAAATTTTGATTTCCACCAACCAGTACTGGGCCAGCTTGGTGGATTACGGCCTAAACCTCCTCGTCACCCAGAGGAGAGACTCATAGCCCGGCAGTGGGCACCTTACACGGAGTTGTGATGACGATGATGATGATGAGCTGTTGCCCGCAACTTCGTTCGCGTTAAAGTTTCAAAAAAGTTTACTGATCAATTAAAATTGCGCCATCTAGTGTCAAAGCATGAAATTAAATTCCTGATACAAATCTACCCCGTAACAACCAGTATTTTCTTGTAATGTAGCCTATTTCTGTGCAAATTTTCAATAACATCCGTTCAGCCATTGTGTCGTGATTGAGGAACCAACATCCATACATCCAACCAAACTTTCACATTTACAACATTAATAAGAGTAAGAAAAATATACACACACACACATACACATAACTTCACGCCTGTATCCCTTATGGGGTAGGCAGAACACCAGAGGTCACGTTACATCAGACCATCTGATGTCACGTTTGACAAAATTTTGAGATATTATAAAGATGGAGAGAGAAAAATATACTATCACCGTGAATATTATACTCTACAATGTAACGCAGTTTATGTTAGGTTGTCAACCGACTTCCAAAAGGAGTAGGTTCTCAATTCGTGTGTATGTTTTTTTGTGTCTTTGTTACACAATATTTGGACAGTTATGAACTGATTTTTAATATTCTTGTTTAACATGATAGAAAATGCTTGGGAGGTGATCCCACATAAATTTCATCGAAATCGATTGACTACTTCATGACGAATTTTAATGTTTTGAAAATATATGCATGAGTACGGGGAATATTTAAATTGATGATGACCTTATACTTCAGCCAAAGTTTTGACGTGACGTCGGTTTTTAATGCTCTATTGCATATTAATGCTCATTCGTTGATTATATTTCTAAGCTATAAGTTTTATACAGGGTGAAAATTAAGTCGTGAAACTTTACGACTTAATTCTAGCAGTATTTTAATCTTACTAATATTATAAATGTGAATGTTTGGATGTATGGATGTTTGTTCCTCAATCACGGCAAAACGGCTAAACGGTTTTAGTGAAATTTGGCACAGTGATAGAGTACCATTTTTTTAATCCCGAAAATTACGCAAATAAAACCGCGCGCAACAGCTAGTATAAAATAAAATGATGAAACTTAGTAACATGCTACCTTTGACAGTTTCACATAGGGATTAAAGTGATTAAGTGACGGCACAGAATAAGTAATAGTAACGTTGGTACAGAAGAATTACTCCGCAATAAGATCTAAATAAATTCGAGTCTTGCTACGACGCGATACGGTAGAATTCAGCTCGCACAGCATTACGTACCTGAAAATTTATATACCTAGAAGTTTTGTCTCTTTCTATCGCATGCCTCTTATCTTTTCTTACGCTGTTAGGGTTGCTGCCTAGTGAAGAATAACTAATCTCCTTATTTGTAATTAAGTATCTACCGATGTAGGTATTACTGTTATTCTACCTTTGTAAAAAATATTATTTCAACTTACCTAAAGTACAAAATGAAAAAAAAGTTACGACGAATAATTAGTAATACTACCTATGTTTTGTTTGCTAAATTGAACATAATCAAATCTAAACATAATCTAATTGAATATTTGTTTCTTTTTATGTCCATTTTTAAATACTATTTGCGACCTCGAGTGCTATTAGGTAGGTAGGTATCTACAACGTCCCGACGGGCGCGCGCGTGATACACGACCCATTCGAGTTGCGCCGGCGGAGCGCTTCGCTGTAGGTACATAACGGATGTACCGCGCGGAGTGAGCCAGGCCTGGTGACGGTAAATCTAAATATTTTGTTTTATTAACGAATCCACCAACAACGTTTGTATAGTATTGTATGTTATCAAATCCAAATGTTGAAACTAAAATAAGAAATACATATTTCTGCTAACGTCGTACGCTTCACCCTGTATGTATGAGTATTATAGGAACTTACCGAGATTGACCAAAACGGTTAAGAACTTCAGAATATTACACAGGCAGTTGGTTAGATTCTCAGGTTCCTCTGCCTCGCTTGGTGTTATCCTGCATAAATTGTCTATATCCTGCAAAAAGACAATTAAAAAAGGGGTTAAAATATATTTTTCTAAGTTTAAAGTTCAGCATAGACCGTAACTTTTACTACAGTTTTATTTAGTGGAATCAAAGGTTTTATAAACCGCTGAGTGTACCTCGGTACCTCATACGGGAATCCTTTGACGGTTGATATTGATGGATGATTATGCTGTACTATATATATAGATTTAAGAACCTAATATTGTCTTAAGTTTTCACGATTCATAATTTAAATAAAGCTTCTTTTTAACCGGACCATGGGGTCTGCAAAGACACCGAAACGTCGAGATAAAATGTAAAATATAAGTATAATTTATATTTAACTAGCGACCCGCCCCGGCTTCGCACGGGTGCAATGCTGATACACGCTCTTGCCGCACCGGGCGGCCGGCCGCCGGTACCGCCGCAAATGCTACGTCCCGCAATTTTTAAATCTGTAATATCTTCGAAAATATTCACTTAAATCATATGGTGTAAAGGGCCATATAGATCTATATTAAATGAACAATGTATTCAAGGTATTTAATTGGTTAAGGATTAATGCTGTATTGGTTAAAATCGCTTCGAAAATTAGCCATTATTTGTCGTAAAAAGTAAATGACAAAAAAAAGTTATTGTGGGTTATCCATAAGAGATAGACATATACCATCACGGACTTTTCTGTAGACCTTTTCAATGTGTACAATACTTAGTACATTATTTTGATAGAACTCGTAGGGTTCAGCCTGCGTTTGCAATGTAAGCGGAAAAAATTTAATTATTTACGACATCACATTAGAAACCTCAAAAATAACAGTACTTCTCCACTATTTAATGGATGTTATTATACATATAAACCTTCCTCTTGAATCACTCTATCTATTAAAAAAAACCGTTGCGTAGTTTCAAAGATTTAAGCATACAAAGGGACATAGGGACAGAGAAAGCGACTTTGTTTTATACTATGTAGTGATTAATCCGCGATTAATCCGGTTAAAAAGTAGTTTTATTTAAGAACCTTTTAGTTACCATATTCTGCGAATAAATGATATTCTATTCTATTCATAGTTGGTGTGTCAGTTTGGGTAATATATTAAGCTAGAAAGACACCATAATACAATGGTGTCAAAATCGGTGTGTAAAATTAAAAGCAACTAGCTTCTTCTCGCCACTTCGTATGCGCTAAACTACCCATCCTGTGGGAATTTCAGAAACTCCTTTCATAATACAACCAGACACCCATTGAAGGAACTAAAAAAAATTATACCAAGTTTCACATCCATGCTCTCAAAGAATAAGATTTTTCAAACAAACGAAACAGTCCTATATTTCCTATGCCCGTGGGAATTCCTTGCATAAGTCCAGTCACTTTTTGAGGAACCTTTATGCTAAGTATCATATCCATGTGCTCAAGGAATAAGATTTTTCGTACAAACTAAAAAGTCCAATAATTCCCGTTCCATTGAGAATTTCGGGAATTTCTTCCTTAGTGCTCCCCCAAAACCTCTAAGGATTGTATGTTTTAAATTTCAGCTCTCTACGGCGAGTAGTTATGGCTGAACGTTGTCTGTTAGTCACTCAGTCAGTAACGGAAGAGTTTTATATGTTAAGAAAGAAGATTACTACTTATTCAGTAATTGTAATATCTTAAGACAATATTACCTTAAAAGTAGTCTCCATGGACTGTGCAAAGTTAGGATACGAGATGACATAGCCTCGCAGGTTTGAGTCTGAGCAGAGATCGTTCAGGAATGTGTATGCATGCAGCAATTGTACTTCATCCAGCTCTCTGTAATAATAGTAGTTTATTTTACACTTTCATGATAAAATTAAATTAAATTATTTGTTTATTTATTTACACTTCATTGTATACCATTAATAAGTACAAAAAGAAAAGGAAATACATTATAACAATTTTGAAATACAATTGGCGGTCTTATCGCTGAAAAGCGATCTCTACCAGACAACCATGGATAAAGAAAATTAGTATAAGTAGCTTGGGGTTAAAGGCATACCTACTATATAGAATATACACTTAATAAAAATATACTTACATTACAGATATATATATAAATATAAAATACACACATACATATAATAAATATGTCAATAAATATACATAAATATATATTTAAGTACAATATAAGGATCAGATTACTTCACAAGCTGACAAATAGTGGGACTTAAGCAGTTTTTTAAAGGATAGGAGTGATTTTGTGGATTTTACATTTACAGGAAGTTCATACCACAAACTTACTGCTCGAACCATATAAGACTTAGATGAGAATAGAAGAATGAAATGAAAAAATAGAAATAAAATGATGGTAATTATTAAAAACCTCCGTAATGCAGTAGCGGTGTATGGGCGCTACTACTTATGGCCTCTTGTAGCTCGGTGCGTACTTCCATACTTTCCGTCCAGAAATCGCTAGCGAATTTCACCGACGTGAGCAAGCGAAAACAAATTTATCTGGTATATTTTCAAAAATTATAACTATTTAAAAATTTTGCTTACTCATCGGTTAAGAGAAGTCCGCTTTATGTTTTTATGTAAATTTTACATGAATTCATTTTAGCATTTCGTAGCAATATCCATTTGAAATTATAAATTAGTGTTATGTTTGTGACTTTTTTTATCGAGCCAATAAATTTGTTTTGTTAATATCTTTTTCAGACACAATATGTACACATTACTGGGTATATTTACCTATCGTTTAAAAAAGTGTAAAAATGCTGCATCCTCGCCTTAATCCATGAAGTTGCGGGTTCGTTCGCCGCACAGAGCTAGAAAATTAGAATTTTCAAGGATCCCTAATCCGCTACGTGGTATCTCATATCACAACCTTTGCTTAGCTTAGGGTATGTAGTTGGTGTGATTGTCTGGGGATTTTATTATTTTACTGAGCTCTCGATATTAAGGCACTGTTGCAAGTGCCATGATCACGACAGTACTAACTCAAAACCATAAAAAACCATGGTAACCTTCATGCTTCTAAAGTTAATTTAAAATTGTTTGTTTTCTAGTGTGTATATTTTGATGCAACAAAATATGAATAGATGTTTTTTACTTTCATTTATTTATTCACCGTTTATTGTGTAAATAAAAAAATACAAAAAATTATAACGTTATAAAGAAAAAAAAAACACTAGAAAAGTATTGCTAGAAAAGTTTTTTTCACCCAAGGTGCATAATTTGGAAATGTGACAAAAATTATTTGATTTCAAATTTAGATTATAATAAGACTCACACAACAGCCTTGCTAAAAGTCCTTAGCGTGCAACACAAATAGCTATGCACGTCCGGTTGCCGCGCCGACGCCGCGCCGCGAGTAGCCCCCGATAAACAAAGCAATAGTCGACATACTTCTACACCGCCGTAGCCGCCGTCCTGGAATTATCAATGTATTTATTAAAAGTAGTGATTTGTGACTAATATACTCGAAAATCTACGTGAAAGCAAGGATGTCGTCGTGGCACCGTGATTACTGTGCATATCATAGGCTATCTCAGGTTAAGCGACGTCAGGTGCGGTCGGTAAAATGATGGGTGACTGCCAACTATTAATTTCTCACGCCGACTTCCGTGCTTCGGAGGGCACGTTAAACAGTCGATCCGTTAGGGTTTGTCAGAAGCCATTTCGGCGCCCTGAAAATTATGATATCCACCAACCAGCACGGGGCCAGCTTGGTGGATTACGGCCTAAGCCTGCTCGTCAACCAGGTCTGAGACTCATAGTCCTGCAGTGGGCTCATTACACGCAGTTGTGATGATGATGGACTACGTGAAAAATCGGCATTAGCCGCATATGAATGAAATGAAATTAAATAAATAAATATTTCTGACACTCACACAACATTATCTAGCCCAAACTAAGTTTCTTAAAGAACTTGTGTTATGGATACTAGATAACTGATATGCTTAAGAAATATATAAACATACATATTGAATAAATACATATTTTTTATTAGAATAAACTTAAATAAACATATAAACATCCATGACTTGACGACTAATTGTGTTCATCACACAAATATCCGCCGCCGCCGGGATTCGAACCCAGGCCTCTGGCATAGAAGGCACTTTATCTTACCGCTACACCAGCCGGTCGTCAAAATGTGTAATGTAATGTAATTATGTTTGATGTTTGCTGTAAAAATCTGAGTGATTCCCGCTAGACAGTTAGACCCATTAAGAGGTTGCCTAACTAGCGAAAATTCAACATATAGTAGCTACAACTTATAACTGTATCTGTATGTATGCTACTTAGGTTATTTTATCAAACATATTTCTTCTTGGGCTTGAATAATAGTATATTATGTAACAAGTGAGCGAAGTTGCTAATTACAGTCGAGGCTTAATAATGAGCAGAGACTGTAATTAGCAACGCTCACGAGTTACATACGACGTTTTTCAACACACTTGTGAGTAAAAGACAGACATACGTGGTCATAAAATAACAAACACATTTGATAACAAAGCTGTGAATTGTGATTGAAAAATGGCGCCGAACCTCGCGCATGCGCGTAGGTTTTTTTTCCGCCAAATGTGTCAATGTCTGTATAGCATAACAGTAAATGCAAATATTTTAATATTTTATAACAAATTATTGTAAATTGTTAATAATTTGTTTGATATACAAATTTGTTTTACTAATATAAGGCGCAAACATTTAAAAATGTATATGGATTTGAAGTGGTATAAAACCTCTTTGTTGTTTCTGAAAATATTTAATGTATAACCCGGATCAATAAAATATGCTCTGTTTACTCGCATGTAATTTGCACAAAGGTACAATTCAACTTTGTAGGATTCATTATATTATGCACTAGGGTATAATATATTATGCACGCGTGACTTATAGCCCAGTTTATAGTTCTAAATTCAATAGAATAACGCTCACTTTACGAGCAAGTGTGTTGAAAATGTATTTAATTTGTTTGTGGTATTTGTTAAAGATATCTCAGTATATGTTTAATAATAATAAAGAATTAAAAAAACCTTTTTTGCCTCACCTTTAAGTTTATGAGATGCACAACAAAATCTTTAGTATCCACAGTCCGCATCAACGCATAGATAGCCGGTAAGTTTCCATAGCACAGATTGACTAAAACCGTCAGAGATTTATGACCGATAGTTTTATCCTGCGGTTCCACCATCTGTTGTGTGATCCATGAAGTGAGTTGTTTCATGAGGCTGGACAAATATGACTCCTGCCAACTTATTTTAATGCCGTATGATATATCCTGTAAAGAAATTTTTTTCAATGATATTGAAGTGTTAGGTCTAAAAATAGTTCCATTGCCAGTTCCAATAGTTTCCATATCCAGGGCAAAGCACCGTATTTTGTAAGGCGTCGCAATCTTAAACTTCCAGGACTACATTGGAGTGCACGGCGAATTGTAGATGAGGACTCACACAATAGATCTTCTAGGTTGCAGTGTGAAAAGTGGACAAGACTGCTCATATAGTCCCGTAACCCCAAATAATAATACAGGCGTCGCAACAGATAGGTACCATATTAAAAAGAATTTATATTTAATATTTCATAATTATATTTACGAAAACAAATACTAAAGTAAGATTTCATAGTTAGAGGCTGGTTATGTGTTATGTGAACGAGAGTTTTCGGTAGCTAGAGCTTTTAGTGCCCGCTCCGCATGCAGTTGACCCAGGTTTAATCCCCAATCAGAACAAATTAATTTATATTAATTAGTTTACATTTAAGTTATGACTGCAAAAAACTAAAATATTGTAGTAAGGTTTTGATTTTTGTTATAATGTCATTTGTAAATGACTGATAGCATAAAGCTTCTATACCTACTTAACAGGACAAATAATAAAAAACTAAACTAGGGAAACAATACATACCTGCATTACAGACAACAACTTGATCTTTTTATCATTTGATATTGAATCAGACAACAATCTTGCCAGAATAGGCATAAACCTGAAAAATAATAGAAAAAAAGTTCTGTAATTATTTTAAGTTTAGTAAAAATTATAGAATTAATGAAAAAATGTGTTAAATAAAAATTTTCATTTATTTAAGAGTTATTAAGCATTTTAAATGCAAAAACTTTAAACATTATCACACAGAAGATTATAAAATTGCTTTTTTTGTCCATATAGTGAGGATGGAACTTTTGTCCTCTATTCCACCTGGTGGAAAGTGAGAGTGGTACACACTGAAACACTTGGTTCAGAAAATAATTAATGTTATACATAATTTCAGCGCCTCGCTGCTTAGTCGGGTGCGCGCCACCTCGAACAGCATCCTGGATGCACTGGCAAACAGGTGGGATTCTCCATTATTAAAACGCTGGGTTAATCTACATGCTACTGGGAATCAGCCGGGAGCATGCCTTAATTAAATATGTAGATAATATTATTTTATATCATACTTTATCTCATTGCAAAATTTAATTTAATTTCAATTTAATTTAATTTATTTTTAATTTCATTTCATTTCATTTTAATTTGTATTATACCCACTGATCAAAATTATAATTCATAAATTTAATAAATAACTAGATAACTAACACTAGTCACTAAGGTTAAAATTTGTCATTACTAACACCTATGGATGTAACATCTGAAATAAATATGTTTAAATTTGAATTTGAATAAATATTTTATTTTATTTATTTACTCTTCATTGTACAAACACAAAATAGAAAATAAAGGACAATAAAAAAAGAAAACACAATCGGCGGCCTTATCGCTAGAAAGCGATCTCTACCAGGCAACCAAAAATTATTACATTATTACATTCATTATGCACTAGTTGTACCTACTAAGCATATTACTTATAAATAGTTTAAAAATAAATATTATGCTGCTATTGAGTTGTATAATGAAGGTTCTTAAGCTGCTAGTATATAATCACAATGTATAGCAAAGTAAATCATTACAATATCAAAAGTGCATAGGACTCACTTGTAAGTATTTGTAAGTGCATGTCGTGCACTAGGCTCTATAGAAGCACGAGCGAGCACTGTGACTCCAGCCCAATGGGGTCCTCTCCCATCGCACATTACCCTCCATAGCGAACTGAAGAATGCACATACTTCTGAACGTCCCGGAGAGAATATCGTAAGATCACAAGATGATGCTATTAGCTGAAATGATTCAATTAAACTGTCTTAATTTAAGTTTATTTGATCAGACAACAAAATACTGAGCTTCATAAAATAAAACATAACTCATAAATTATTTTAGTAAATACATAAAATAAGTAAACATGATGCCGGGGACTACTAATGGTGTTGTTATCTATAACCAGCTTTTTCTCACTTTAGATAGGTGTTCTTGATATGCCGTGTTATTAATGGTATGTTACCAAATCATACCTGGTTTTACATATAGGATGTGTGATAAGAATGTTAATGATGGTATGAGTGAAAAGGAAATTTTCTTGCATTAAATGTACTTACTCCTAATGCAGTAAACCATCTACTATTAGAGATCTTTGACAAGAATTTGATTGCTCATTGAGTCCCCGAGACATTCAAGTCTAAGTCAAAATAAACACAATTATGTTCAAGAAATTGCTCACCCCTAAGTATCGAGTCATCAAATTTAAAGCAGCCTCGCTATGTGTAGCTTCAAAATCACGGGCAGCAGTCACAAAGGCCTTTAAATTAGCAAACTTTCCTAAATCAGTATTACTATTGTTAGAGTTCTCCACACCATCAACCTCCATCTCAATAGATGTCATAAAACACTATGCAGTAAGAAATAACGTTGTATTTAACACAGATACATGAATGTACAAAAGTTCAAGCAATGGTCACTACTAAATATTTACAAAATTGTTCTAAAAACTATAATCGGTGTTGCAGTAAACATTCAACTTCAACTGTTTTTAACGTCAAACACATATCTGTCAAACCGTCAAACTGACAGCCAACTATTGCTGTCAAAAAATTAACTCTGATTGGTCTCTTGTTAATCAAAGAAAACTTTTTTTTAAAACCATAGATGTCTGACTTCTTGATAGGTAGGTACCCTATTCTATTCCCATGATGGTAAGTTAAGAGACGGAGCCAAAACCACGGAAGACAGAAAGCTTTCTCTATTTCGTGGCCGAAAACCAAACTACTATTAATTAAAAGATATGTCTCTGTACTCTTGTAATTGTTGTAGAAACTGATATTAAATAAAGAAGATTATTAACCAAGCTGCTATAAGTTTATTACACTAATATATTAAAATCCAATCTCAAACTATCAGAATATATCAATAATAATATTTTTTGGTTTCAGCTGCAAGTTGTTTGCCACATATTATGTTCTTGGAAAAATCATCGGAATCATCTTCTGTAGAAATTCAGACGAAATTATTTAGGGAGCATAGAATGCTGCGTTCTTATACTATGAACCTGGAGATTTTACTGATTTCTCAATGAAGAAATTGTAGAAGCGTTCATTCCCAAGCGATGTAAGAATTGATAGAGTTATATAAAATATTATAAAAATCCTTTCTGCCGAGTTATTTAAGTAAGATTAAAATTTTCTATAATTTCATTTCAGAAAAAGCTGATTCTACTGTAAATCCAGAAAAACGTTCAGAACCTCAACCATATCCGTATCGTATGGCACATGTCTGCCATTTCAGTCACGCTAACACTAAGGCGTGACGTGAGCGTGACGTGAAACGGAAAACGACACGCTTGGATTTTGTCTAGGCCCGTTCATATAGGATACCTTTCAGATATATAACTAATGTTCCGGAACCAACAATTACCACTACATCTTGGTGCACATTTCAGGAAAAGCTGGAAAATTAAATATTTTGTAACATAGATAAAAGAACTGTAATCATAAACATAATATCATGTATGAATAATTTACAACTTTTTGCTAATAAATGGTTTTCAATAACTAAAATAGTTTCATTTCTTTGTTGAGTGATTTCTGAAATTGTTGATTGCTGAATTGAAAGCATATACTGCGTAAGTAAAATCCATCAAAATTTTAGAATTTCTTGAGTGGGTTATACTTTCAATTCGGAAGCCAGCCGAAAAAAACATTAAAGTAAATTCTGGGTATAAGCCCCTATTCAAAATTTCCCACCCTAAAGTTATATGGGCACGTAAATAGATGGCGTAGTATAGTTTTTTTTCACTTTTTTTGTATGAAGTCTTCGTTTTTCTCGTTAAAGTAATATTTTTATATGTTCCTGTGGCGTCATTGAGATGGGTTATAAATTTTTTGCCGTGTTCTATACCATGTTTTGCTGTTTTAAGAGATGTATGGTTATCTAAAGCTGTTTTCATCAAATTATCATTAAGTATATTGTCTTATATCTTTGCGAATTTTGCGTTTAACTAATTTATCTAACATTTCGTAGGCTGGATCAGTAATTGATTTATCAAACTTCATTTGTTCGCGCCCCTCTAATAGTTTTCTAGTATGGGGTGACAATTTTGCTAGTCTTTTTAATGGGTTTTAATTTATTGCAAGCATTAGAGATGCTTTTTTGAATTGATTTATAAGTTAGATCCAAATCTTCTGTGTCATTTTAACGGGAGAATTAAAAAAAAAAGTTATTTATTTCTAAGTCTAAAAAGTCTTGATTAATAAATAGAATATTTTTGTCTAATTTTGTTTTTTTACTATTAAATCTGGTTATTTTAATGTTGAAAGTTACTGTTGCGCGAAGAAGTGTATGATCAGAACAAAATTGGATTGTATTTATTGTGTCTACGTTTTTAATAAAATCTTTTTTCGAACTGAGTTATCTGATTGTTGCTTGACTCCTATTTAGCGTTAAAGTCCCCGAGAACTATGCTTCAAGTCCATTTGTGTTCTTCGCATGCTTTGTTCAGGATATCGTAAAATTCTTCGACTTCGTCATCCGTATGGTCAGATGTTGGAGATAGACTTGTATGACTTTAAGTGTAGGGTTTTCAGTTATTTTGAATTTTAATATTGCAATGCGTTCTGAATATCCTATAAATTCTAATATATGGTTTTTCCATTTTTTCTTTATCAAGAATCCTGCTCCGTTTAATTTACATGTTTGCCCATTATGATAGAAAATAAAACCATCAAGTTCTTCTGCGCTTTCTCCTAGTCTTCAAACTTTAGCAAGGCCCATGATGTCACATTCGACATGAGTTAAAGCAATATCTAATTCTAATAATTTGTCTATTTTACCGAGTGTTCGTACGTTATATGTTAAAATATGAAGTTTATCGGTGTGATTTTTCTTTGCCATGGTCGTTGGGTTTTTATGAGAGGTTTCCGCTCGGAGATTCTTCGCACCCCGGATCCCGACATTTGAGGTGGATACCCCCACGTGAGGATCGCCGAGCACTTGGGGCCGTGGTTGTATGTCGTCTGTGATGGTAAATGATATTGTAAGGGGTTTGGACCGTTTACCCACCTCGTCGGTCCAATTACGTGTTGGTGGGTCGCCAGAGCCTCGTTCGTTATTCAGCAGGGTGTACCGCGGGCAGGTGAGGTTGGCTTGGGTTTCTAGATGTAGCTGAATCCCCTTACAATCCCCTTACAAAGTACATAGTAACGAAACTTTATACATACAAAGTACATACATACATAACCTCACGCCTGTCTCCCTTTGGGGTAGGCAGAGACAAGGGAACACCAATTGCTTCGATCCATACATACCTCTTTCGCTTCCTCCACGTTCATTAATCTTTTCATACATGATCGCCGGTTACGGGTACTTTTAACTAGGCCCTTTTTAAGAACGTCGCCAGTTTGATCGGCGTACGTTCGCCTAGGGCGGCCCCTTCCGACAGCACCATCCATTCTTGCTCTGTACTCCTCTTTCGTAAATCTACTTTCACTCATCCTTTCCAAATGTCCAAACCACCGTAGCATACCCTTTTCAATCTTAGTCACTACACCTTCTTTCAATCCGCATCTCTTTCTTATTTCACTATTGCGCACCCTATCACTCAATTTCACACATGCTTCTCAACGCTCTCATCTCCACAGCATTAATCTTGCTTTGATGTCTCTTTATTTATTTATTTGCTTATAGGAAATTTTAATAAAAATATAAGTACCAACTTTTATTACTTAATGAGGAATTTTCTGACAGCTCATAAAGATTAGTTTCAAAAACCTCTACAGACTTAACTGTATACTATAATGTAGATAAGTGGTATCTTTCATATATGGTATTTTATAAGTTCAATTTCTGATATAGACGTCAATTAATTTATTTTACTTTAAAAAACGCAGTGTGGAATAAATGGCTATATGACATACAGGACTTCACCTTTTGTAAAGCGCCATCTATCGAGGCCTTTTGTACCATTTTTGTGTTTTTTATTCTCTCATTATGAATCGAGTACTGAGTGGTCTTCTTTAGTATCTAAAATTTGTCACCAGTCACCCTGTATAGTTTCTTCTGAAACGCGATAACAGTCGACCGACTGAAAAACATCATTCATTGAAGTTACGATCGAGTAGTGTTGTTTTAGAACAATTATTTCTTTGAACAAACATTATTCATTCATCCATTCATTCATTGTATTGAAGGCAGAGCAAAAAACCAACATCGTACGATTGTCATTTATTTGTTTCAGTTATTTTTCTCTGTATCTTATTAAGTACCTAATATTAAAATGGGCTTAGACATTGAAACCCTTTCCCCAGGCAATGGTATGTGAAAAAGTACAACAATTAATATATGATTTCCGAAATAACCTCAAATAAATTTAACTTTTTTTTATGTGGTGCCTCAAATAACCGAGATTTCGATTCGAAAGCTTATTTAGTTGCCGTGTTAGTTTGCTAAGTTGTTATTGTTATTTTTAGGCTCAACATACCCTAAACCTGGTCAAACAGTCGTAGTTCACTACACCGGAACATTACAAAACGGAAAAAAGTTTGATTCATCCAGAGATCGTGGACAACCTTTCAAATTTACCCTTGGAAAAGGTGATGTTATCAAAGGTTGGGACCAGGGACTTGCAAAGGTATTAAACCATAAGTACTTATATAGGTATACAAATCTAGCTGACAAATTTTTTACCTAAATGAAGTTAGCAAGCCACCTTATTGGCAGAGGGTCATGTAATAACATTTAAATTTCTTACCTTTGTTTCAGATGTCAGTAGGAGAGAGAGCTAGATTGACATGCTCACCAGACTTTGCATATGGCTCCCGTGGTCATCCTGGAGTGATACCTCCAAATTCTACTTTGATTTTTGATGTTGAGCTTCTACGTGTTGAATAATTAACAATTGGTATTCTTATACATTTACTGTGTTCAAGACTTACATGGTAAATTTACACTATGTTAGCTAGTTAATTTATGGGGGAGACATGGATATTTAATAGGTTTATAAATTATTAAAATTAACAATTATAAATGTTAGAATTCTTAGTCTTGGACCATGGTTTGCGACTTATTATTTTTAATTGAGCTAATGTTAAGCTGTTATGTTTGTCCTTTTCAATTGCATTTAATAAAATGTTATCTTAACACAATTTATAAACTGTTTTGAATCTCAATTTATTTAATAACAATAATCTACAATGATAACTATGGGTTTTAAGGTGAAACTAATGTTCCTAAGTTACATTTTTGTAAACTTTGTAAATTAATTGCCTTGATGAAATAAAAGCCTTTTGTGTATATGTAACAATTTTATTTTACAATATTTAAACATATTATATCCTGTCCTAAAATAACATTTCTATTTAACTTAATTATTTACAAATAATCCATTGATTTGGGATTACAATATCAATTTCCTGGATAGTAATTCATAAGAGGTACAACAGTATTTTTAGTAAAAACACTTCTACAAAGTGCACAACTTTCTAAAGATCCATAGCAACAATTCAAACAAAAAATATGTCCGCAAGGCAAAACACAAGGTTGCAACATCTCCTCTAAACAGGCTACACAAGACTTATTGCTATCAACCTCATTGGGAAAATCCCTCATTTGATCCATGTGAACTTTCGCTTGAAAAACTGTTTGTGAACAAGATATGATTGCATGAATCAATGTCACTATACCTAACAAGCGTAAATGTGCGTAATGAGCAGCAGCTGCTGGTCTCACATGAACATAATCAATTCCTGTCACTGTTTTACCAATTTCAATAGGACCCCCACTAATATAACACAGCGCTCTATGTATACCTCCTATTTGTGGCACCATGTTATGTAGAGCTTTTAGACTAACTAAAAATACATTTTGAGCTTCAGTTCGAAGTTTTGGATGTGATTCTACATTCTTTTCCATGTTTCTTATCATTCTTCTTGTTAGATTTTCGCCAAATGTAGACAATAAAATGCTAAGCAGTCTAGTACAATAGCTTGGTAGTCTTGTGTATGTTTCGTCAACTTGCACAATCCCAGAATACTCCTCACCAAGTGTTTGCAAATCTTTTAATGTAGTAAATGATTTGTACAGTATGGTAGATAATAGCGAGGCTTTAGAAGCATGGTGCGATGGTAGAAGTCTTGCAATGGATGCTGCAAGTTGCTTTTCATACATATCATCCTTTTGCCAGGCACGAAGCACTTCTGCAGGTTGAGCTGCAGGCAACGCCATTGTCAATGAATATTTGGGACTAGTAAATTGAACGCAAAAATGTAATTAATCAATTCTCACAATATAAAAACAACACAAACAGGGAAAATAAACTTTGAACTTTGTTGATAAACATATCTGTGTTCACTCACTCACTCACAGAGTACATTCACTCACAGAGTACATTCACTCACAGAGTACATTCACTCACTATCGTTCGTTAACAAAAATAACTAGCCACAGACTGACTATGCCATCGGTGCCTGGTATATATTTTCTCTGTGAATGCTGCCTGAAACTCTTTAATTCAAAATAAGAAAATGCTAAGTATGCGTGGCACACATGTCGTGTCCTTCAAGCTGTAATCCTCACTTTTGAAATCTCAAAGGAAAGGAATTTTGACTATGCCAAAAATAGTGATGAAATAGCATGAAATAGTCATAAATAGTGACACATAAAAAAATGTCATATTATAGTTTCGGCGGTATAGCTATAGGTTGGTGAGGATCACAGCTTGACGTTTAAGCCTACATTTCTATCGCGTACGAAATATTACAGCTTGACTTCCAAGCTGTAATCCTCACCAACCTATAACTATACCTTCAAAACTATAATATGATTATTAACCAGGCCCCGGTAGCTCAGCGGAAGAGCACTCGTCCGGCAAACGAGAGGTCCCAGGTTCGAGTCCTGTCCGGGTAATTTTTATTTATCACATTTTTTCGGTTATTTAAGAATAATTGAGCGTTATAAATGCAAAAACTTAAAAACAATTATTAAGCATAGATACTTACTCTACTGTATAGAGTAAGTATCAGGAAAAATTTTGTCTCTTCCTTTTGGAGAGATGCTTACCTTCTCCCAACCGATAACCAGTCGTAGTGGGTGAGGGGACCTGCTGCGGCAACGAGGGATATCAATGGGGAAATGGTTTTCAGTACTGGATCATTATCTACGTGTCCTTTCCAGGATGCCCAGAGCCGAGCTCAATCCGCTGGGGCTTGCGGGTATAATAC
Organism: Stenoptilia bipunctidactyla; assembly: GCA_944452665.1. Lineage (NCBI taxonomy): Eukaryota > Metazoa > Arthropoda > Insecta > Lepidoptera > Pterophoridae > Stenoptilia > Stenoptilia bipunctidactyla. The sequence goes on from OX101741.1 coordinate 19,824,402, forward strand.
CAATGAGAGACCATGGGCCTCACTTACAGTGTATAAGATACACCGTGGGGTTTATTGGCCGGTAAGAGTGACATAACCTGGCCGCTCTCCTTGGGCGTACGGGTGTCCATTATTACTTTTCCAACTTATTTCATTTATTGATTACAACACTCCCTAGATCTATTACGACGACCACTTTGGCCTATCTGCCTCAGACGCCAGTGGTTGCGGGTTCGATTCCCGCCCGGAACAAGAAAAAAAAATGTTCCGGGTCTGGGTGTTTATCTATATATGTATTTATATTCTAGGTTCCCCCTAGTTCGCTACATGGTATCTCATAACACAAGCTTCGCTTACTTTGAGGCCACGTAGTTGGTGTGATTGTCTGGGGATTTTATTTTGTTTATTTATTTTTTATTACTCTGGGGTGAGCACTTTATTAAGTTGATTACTGATTCGAACTATGTCAGGGCCCGTCTAGCAGAGTAATATACTTACTCCAGGTCGCGCCATGCCTGAATTTAGAACACTTGATAGATAAGGTGTATTACTAGTATAAAAATACCTTCCAGGTATTCAAAAAGGGTTCCGGCATTTTAAGTACCTTACAAATTTTTTTGGTAAGGTACTTAAAATGCCGGATCCTAAGGAACTTAAATTGGAGGAAATGTTGGGTTGAACACTTACCATAAAAAAAAGTAAGTTTTTTATCAAAATTTTATTCGAAACATGTACACTTCTATGGATTCTTGATTAAGCATTTAAGCTAAGCCTGTACTAAGTTATTTGTTGTTTATATCTGAAAGAACTGTAAAATTACATTTTAATAGGCACTTGATTTATTTATTGAATATCTATTATTTTCTCTACCTATGTTTATTTTAATTCTATAAAAAAGCTGAGAAAATCTGTTTCAATTACTCCGTTTAATAATACTTTTGTGAAATGCTAAACAATTTATTATGAGGCAATGTTAATCGTAAAAAGGTACAGAAGGCAGCACATCAAGCGACAAATCTTAACTTAATGTCCAGGGCATAGAGTTCAGATTTAATTACAATTTTTGACAGATTTGAAACGCTCGATCTTCTGCCTTCTGTATATCAGAAATTAAAATCAAATATTAGTAAAATAAAATAAATATTGTGAATAAGATAATCTAGAGTCAGGTTATTTATTACCTAACAGTGTATTAACACAATGTCTCTCATATTTTATTTTACACCACTTCCATTATAAAGATTAATTTCTGGTTGAATAATTAAACAGAACTATTGACTTCCTTTAAACATGAAAACAACAGTGAGTTAAAAAAACATATGAACTTATGAAACATATGAAACATATGTATACAGGGTATTTTTTCAAACGGTGCCCAAATTTTTACAGGAGGCTTAGAATCAGTAATATCAATTACGGTAAAAAAAACCTTGCTTTTTTTTCAAATTTTACCATTTTACTTCCTGAAACTCAGGACTCTGCTCATAAATGGAAATAAATATTGAGATAGTACCTACATTCATTCTTATGTAATTACAAACATAAAACTAACCAATCATAATAATGAGATAGTCAGTCATTCATAAAAAAAAAACATAAAACTAGCCAATCACACACCTTCATTCATTTTAAGAGAGGGTAGGTTATATAAGTGTCAGTATATAAAACGTGGTTGTGTATGTCATTGATAATTTCTTATCAATAATATGTAGTGCGCCCATGCGTCACGTACTTTCTATTTATTTTTAAATGTAAGTTATTTGTTAATTACGAGTGACTTTTTAAATTTATATATGTAATATATTACAAAAAAAAAGTTTTATTCATCTTAGGAATTTCAAAAAACACTTGATGAAGTCATCATATACATCGGCTTTAACTAGTTGTTGAATAAGATTTTTCAGTAAACCAAGAGACAAAAAAGCAGGCGGAAAAAGACTCTTGGCAACATATAGAACGTGATAAAAAAATTTGGCTACCCTTTGATAAAACACCCTGTATTTTCTAGTCTATAATCAAATACCATTCACATACAACCACTACCTACATAAGCTTTCGACAAGTGCACTTATACCGCGTAAGGTTCATGTTAAAAAAAACTGAATAACTTATGTAAAATAACTCAATCAATTACTTAAAAATATATTTGAGTACCTTTTGACACTAAGGTCTGTTCTTTGCATTTATTATTATGGCAAAATGTTTCCAAATTATGTAACAACAAAGTTCAATTTTGCAATCATATTGATATTTAACGAGACTTCTTTTTAGCGGTTGTATGAAAATAGGTACTTACATATAGAATTGGTACACATGTTATAATACCGCTCGTTTATGCTACATTTTGCATCGGCCATGTTTCTTGTGTGATATTATTAAGATTATGACGCATTATGCATACAAATGAAATAACAAAGTCAATTTAAGTAAAGCCAGGATTATCAAGATCTACTTGTACAACATAAAATAAAAATCACAACACAAAATAATTACAAAAAAAAAATCATAAATAAAATACTTATAACTAAAATCTCGGTCTTAAAAGTTAAATGACGGCTTGTAACCGTTGATAATACCAAACGGTGGATATAAAGCTTACCAAAATGGTAACACAAGGACTTGTAGGAAAGTCATTTACAAAAACTACAATGTAGGTACTATGTATTTCAAATAAAGAACTCTATATGGCATACAATTATAAAACAATAAATCAGCTATCAATAAAGCCTGTGTAAATAATATTGTCAATATTTTGATGACGCAATATTTTCAAATAAAAAAACAGCAGTTAAACGGAAATAAAACACAACGCACTCGTGATCGTGGCAAATAAAAAAGGAATCGAAACTTCGAGTAAAAATAACCTTGTTGAATACTCCTATGAACATATTTCTTTTTAAAAACTCTTTGCCACTTATCTTACTGCCGTAGAAAGCAATGACTATCAGCATTTGTTCAGTTTTCTGAATCTCACCTAGTTTCATTACGTATATTTTTTAATCTACTTGATCTCTAATAAATTAATACACCACAGACTAAAAATTGTCCTACGCTGCCTTCAGACAACGGCATTAACAACTAAAGCATTTAAATGTATTTCAAGAATTTGGCCATAGCTACATTCTAACGTTTGGTGGCGCCACTTATTACTGGCAATAAAAACTTGACATGAGTGATAGAAAATGGCTTCCGCTATTTGATTACAAAACGCTGCCGGCTTTTGAAAATCCTACGCATATCAGTTATAAACTTGCTCATATGTGATGTGTTTATATTATTTCCTTCAAACTCACAAGTAACGTCAAGTGAGCTTTAGTTTATTATTAAGGTAACTGAATTCTTGTGATGCTTGTTAAGCTTTTTGATACCCATATTTCATCGAATAACTTAATTATCAAACATGCAACAAGTGTTGGTTTTAGATTAGTTTAGTTAATGTTTTGTTAGTTCGTTACTATTGTAAAGTAGCACCTTTCTTTCACATATGACAACCAATATTTATCAACAATAATAATAAGAAACCACTATATTCCACCAAAAAAAATCTCAAGCACATAAGCGCCGCCAAGCGGCAAAAAGGCTTGCATTCCGAACTGATGTGTCCTATTTGTACTTGTACATAATACTTTCTTATCTGTGGTTCGGACTAATTAACCCACTACCTAGGGTTGCCAACTTTTTCTTCTAGAAATAAAGTATATTTGGGTCTCCAAAGAATATCTAACAGTATTTTGGAAAAATCAACAGTATTCAATTTATTTTTAGAACTTCTTGCACAAATTATTGATTAAAGTCCAGCATATAAAGTGTTAAGCTTTTTATTCTGAAAACAGTAAGATGGCAACCCTACTATTACCTAACTACAATAAATAGCTCGAAGAACGCGTCAATTCAATCTAGTATTATTGGGTGCGTTACATAGTGGTTGTCAAAGGTGCTTCTATAAAGCATAACGTTAAGGAATGTCTTGTAACTTTTTAAAACAAATTGTAACTAAAGTCACAATATGTTGGGGATGTTATTAAAAAAAATCGCATAACATCCTAGCGACAACAGGAAATTAGCGGAAGGGCGGAAATTGAACGAATGTGAGACTGTTTTTAACATTCTTTAAAATGTTGTTACAGTGTTATAAAATATTACCATGCTACACAATGTTTTATTGGTGTACCTTAAAGACGGACAAATGTACCCCGAATATGGCGTAGTATGATATTTAAGCCGCAATTTTCAAATTCGTCTATGTATTAATGTCCAGCGTAGTACAATTATTTATCTATGGAATACATTTAAGGCCTAATTCGTCATTGCATTCTCTTTAAATAAGTCTCTCTTTTGAAAAACTTCAGAATTTGTTGGAAACAATCACTTGAAAGTCTCGAGACGTTAAAATAGGAGAATGACAAACTGGGTCCTTTATATCGATAATTATATCAAAAACACCTTATAGTTACAATATAAATTAAGATATGGTGAACTTATGGTTAACAACTGAATATCATAATAAACACAAAAAAGTTACATTTTGTTTTATGAAACCGGTTGCTTAGAAAAATAAATGTACTTTTAAAATTTTATGACTTTTGCATTCTTGCATTAAAATTGTTACAATATGTATTAGGTACGTGCAGTTAAAGTACGTTTAATTTTAAAAATAAAATTTAAACTTAAATTAAGTGAGATGTTATAATACTTAATAATTAACACTTGTAAACAAAACAAGACAATGCGTGCTCTATAAAATAAACTAGTGTACTATTGGCCAACAAAATCATAAAAAAGGTAATGAAATCATCAGCTGTTTCGAAAAAAACAAATCTGTACACTTTAAAAAGTAAAGAAACATAACATTTTACAAAATAAAACAACAAAAAATACGTACCACCACAATAAAGATGATAATTAAATCAGTTGTACTTCAAATGATATAAAGAATTCAAAATCAAAAGTAAAATATGAAATTAATAAAGACAACACAAATAGGTATATCACGTTTATAGTGAAAATCGCAATATTACATTTTTGAATGCAAAATCCTTTTTATAGTTTCATTGAGCTTATTCTCTAACTAAGGTCATTCTAATGTCAAATTTGGCGACTTCAAACTCAACAGTTGCTATAGTTGAATTGTTTTCAAATGAATTTCGTGACAGTTCTCATTTTCCATTACACGCAACTACTTACAAATAATAAAATTAAAGTTAGCGCTATAAAAGAAAATTCAAACTATGAATATAAAATTATAAATTAAACAATTAATCCACTGTTATTATTATTATTACTGTAAATAAATTAAGTAAATGTCATAAAAAATATTCATCTTAAATTGATATATTCAAAGACTAGCTGTTGCGCGCGGTTTTACCCGCGCAATTTCGATTCCCGCGGATTTTCGGGATAAAAAGTTTCGGAAGAATCCCTCTAAGTAATGGTAAAAGAAATTTTGAAATTGGTCCAGTAGTTTTTGAGCCTATTCAATACAAACATACAAAAATACAAAGGTTTCCTCTTTATAATATTAGTACAGAAACGGAACGTTCGGATGATAGATTGACTCTACGATAGATTGATATGAGCGGCCATCTTGTAATCGTAAGTCTCAATACATTTTTTCACCAACTGATTTAATATGTAAAAGCAATCAAATGGAAGATCGAACAACTTCATTGCGGTAACGTCAACAATTCAACTATAACAAACCAAACACAGATTTTGAAGGCACTAAGTTTGAAATTAGACAGACTTAAAACTAAATTAAAATAAGCTCATTGAAATCGTTTAAGCAAAGATCTAGCAATTTTATCAGTAATCATTGTTAATATTTTATATATCTAATGCTTTGATTATAATACCATTTGATTCCCTATTACATCACAAAGGAACTGATCCTGTACATTAATATTTAAACCCTTTCTACCTCAGTCTGACTAAAGCACTTAGTTTTCGTTTAAATATTTTTTAAATCTAACTGTGTACTAAATTGAGTGCTTGGAAGAAAGAGACACAGATATATGCTTACCCCCTCATTCATAAAGGTACGATAAATCTATTTGAGTTAGAGTACTGCTAACATATGTTCGCTCTCTTTTATTTTGCAAAAGTGTGAGTGAAAAGAAACAAAACCAATATAAGACCGTACAATTAACTCGTTATCGTGAATAAGAAGGCTAGAAGATACTAGAGTAAACATATATTATGAAAGAAGGATTCATGACAACATACTAAATATATGTCCAGACAGTATTAACAATAACAAGTCCAGCTTGCAATTAATAAAAAGGAGCACATTTTTTTTCCGTTTTTAACTAAGTTATATCATTTTATTTTATGTAGCCGTGTCTCTTTCGCGTAATTATGAATATTTTTGATATACTTTAAAGATATTTTAGCTATTTTGAAACGGTGCACGTATATAATGTTGTATTGTATGATTGTAGATGATTTCTGTATATCATGTTATGTTCTCAGCACGCATTGTCGTCTAGAAGTCAATCGGTCCGTTGCTTGATCGTGAAGCATTTTATTCTGAAGTGATCGCACATCTGTCTTACCTGAGGATGAATTAATTTAATTAGCAATCATATAAATAATAATTAAAAATTATAATAAATAAAAGTCTACCGGAATATATCCCAAATAAAATATGTGTTGCAAATTTTATGACGTGATTGTTGTGACTTGTATAATACAAGTCATAACAATCACGTCATCAAATTTGCAACAAGTTGTATTTTATTTTTGTTTAGTTTGGCGTTAAATTAAAAAAAACTTAGATGTACGGTTCAATATTTACAACTTTTAAATATACTTTGACATTATTTGAGTCTGTGCGACCTGCAATAAATGCTTCTTTAAATACAGATTACAATTATAACCTAAAATTAAGTCTACTCATCACAGACTCGTAATGCACATGCGCGCAAACAACGAACGCCCTCAGCACATACAGAGCTGTGACGTCATTCTGCTACAGTGAAGGCAGTGACGTCATCGACGCCAGTATACCCCCCTAGTTGGTCTATCTATGTGATCCCCGTAACTTATATAAAATCTTATTTTGAGGCCACATATGTCTTGCGTAATTTATTTATTGTAATATTTTCTAATGTTCACGATTCATAAATTAAAATTTTTAGACTTGATTTATCGCGTATATTTCAGAATACATGTAGTGACAACCTGGTAACATACATGGCTATCTATGCCAGTTCGTCCCGGGTTCGAATCCCGGTAGTGGCGTTGGATATTTGTGTGATGATCACCGATATAAGTCGTCAAGTCATGGATGTTTAATATATTTATTTAAACTTATTTTGTAATAAAATAATGTGTATATATACGGATAATACGGATAGTTAAAATTAACGTGTTGTCGGTTCGAACGTGCTAATCTATTATTTCAGTAGAGTTTTAAATTGGTAAACCGCGTGATAAACGCACATATTGGTGAAAAGGTAGTTTTAAAAATATTCTGCACTTAGATACTACCGAAAAAAACATTCCCGAGACGTTGTTGTCGTCTAATTTGGTAGGCACAAAATTACACTTTGTAGTATCTCTCTTGGTTACTTATCGCGTTATTTTAACGCCATCTGTTATCGAATAGATTCTATCAAAAGGTAACAGCTGTTTTTAGGGTTGACACTTCGATATTTTGATCTAAACTTTGGACTTGTTTTCCGAACCAACCGTAAGGATTACAAGTTTATGTTACTGTTACTTATAAACTACACAACCAAACATACAATATCCTTAAGTATTATCTCTTCATTATGTTACACGTTGTATAGGGTTGTTCTTTGGTCACCAGCCAAATTCAAATGTTATTTTTTTGGATACAATATAAACATACCTGCATATTTATTTTAGTATTGTTCAGTATAAAAAATAAAAATATGGCCATTAAGTCTACTCACCACACTAGACCCGTAATGCACATGCGCGCAAACAACGAACGCCGTCAGAACATACAGAGCTGTGACGTCATACTTCGCTAATGAAGACAGTGACGTCATCGCCGCCAGTAGCAGAGGCACCACTAGTCCGTTCCCGGCCGGGCACGGCTGGTTGCTCATTTGAGCTACTATGAGCCGGCACTGGAACAAGAAATACAGTTCTCTTTAATTTTGTACAGAAATATTATTCATCATCATCATCACAACTCCTTGTAATGAGCCCACTGCAGGGCTATGAGTCTCTCCTCTGGGTGACGAGGAGGTATAGGCCATAATCCACCAAGCTGGCCCAGTGCTGGTTGGTGGATGTCAGAATTTTCAGTGTGCCGAAATGGCTTTTGACAAACCCTAACGACTACTATATACAAGTATACAGCACCCGGGACCGACTGCTTAACGTGCCCTCCGAAGCACAGAAGTCGTAGTGAGAAATAAATGATCGGTTTGATATGCACACTGACCATGGCGCCACAACGACTAGATAGAAATATTACAAAGAGGAAATATTCCATTCTGGACTGGGAGCGACAGAAAAACAGAGCTGCTTCTCTTCCCGGGCATACTCTAAAAGTCAGTTAAGGGGCAGAGGTTTGATTGGTGTTTTTGTCACTGCAATAGTCTCTCTCTATCATACCTACAAATTTGTCAAACGTGACATCAGGTGGTTTTCTAGCCTCTGGTGTTCTACCTTCCCCATATGAGTTACAGCCGTGAAGTGATGTATGTATTTCCTTGCGGGATCGAATCAGAGATTTGCAGTCGAACCAAAATTACAACGCAGCGTAGGACCGATTTGCGTGGAGAAATTTGGGGGAGGCCTATGACCAGCTGTGGACGTCTCCTGGCTGAGTGATGATGACTATGAAGGCACGGAATCGGTAGCTATATTGCATTATATACATACATAACTTCACGCCTGCATCTCCTATGGGGTAGGCAGAAAACTAGTGGCTACAAGACCGTCTGATGTCACGTTTGACAAATGAGGCACTATAATGATGAAGAGAGGCCACTGCAGTGACAGGGGGTCATCCTATCGCCCACAAAAAGGCCAATAAAACCTCTGTCCCTTAACTGACTTTTACAGTATGCCTGGGAAGAGAAGCAGCTGGTACATTCTATGTTTTTCTTTCGCTCCTAGTCCAGCATGGAAGCAGGGACCGGAAAACCCCTTTATTTGATTAAGCCTATTGATAGGGTAACCCTATCAAAATCTTACCATATGGAAGTGTAACCCTATTGATATGGTAAGCCTATCGACGTGGTAACACTTTGAATAAAGTTAACTACTTTCGGATGCGCTTACCCTGTGATAGGGTTGCCTATTTCTATCTCTTTTCCGCGCATGCTGTTGAATTCGGAAGTATAATTCGAAGTGCGAGTTTGAATAGATGGTGATATTTTTGATAATTTGATATTCTTAGAGATTAAATTTGCCTGCAGGTTTTAAAACCCTATTGAATCGGTAACCTTCAATAGGGTTTTCGATAGGCTTACTGCTTACATGAAGCTAACTCTATTGATATGGTAAGCCTTAAATTAGGGTAAGTCTTCGATACGGTTACCAAATTGATAGGGTTTTTTAAAACAAGTCTATGAAAAACCCAATCAAAAACCTCTTTAAGGGTGAGCGGTTCCGGTCCCTGCATGGAAGTGCTATTTAATGCCTTATATAGTCGGCTTAAAATATTCCTTTCATTCTTGGATAAGCGTGTCGCAAAAGGCGACTATCCGAGCGACCGTCGCTAAATGGTAAGACACCCTTCATACAATCTAGTTAAATATCACCGCTCATACCATTATGAAGAGCTTTTTCCCTTCTACACCCGTGAGCTGTCATTTTCGACCTTATCTTCTCTTACCATAAAAACAAAAAAGACCAGTAGCTCCATATACCATATTTAATAAGGAAATTCTATTAAAATTTCCGAATAAAAGCCATGTACGGTCGGTTTTTGATAGCCCTAAATAAAAAAACATAAAAATCTTACTGTGCTTGAATCGGTTAGCGAGATGAAGGTACCAGGCAAACATAGACAACAGCTGGTTCTTCTATCAGTATTGAGTTGCACAATATTGACACCTTCTTCGATCTTCTGAACTACTATTTTATACACTATTTTTATTATTAAATTTTGAATTTATTATCATGGTCCGCCTGGCTAGCAACAAACGTTCATAACATCCTGTCGCCAAATATCACCGCTCTGGCTGTGATGTGGTATTTTATGAAGAATCTATTCTTCCCGAAGCCTGTGTGTCTCATCTTCTACCTCACCTTCACTTACCATTAAAAACAAAAGAGGATAAAGAACTACGCAGCCGAAACTTTCTTTTCTGTATTTCACACTTATACAAGGTGTTCGTTTTGATATCCCATAACTTTAACATACTTTTTGAGAAAGAATATGTGGTTCATAAAGGGCATACTTTCCAAGATATCATCAATCTTGGTTTCCGAAATCACATCGAGCCGCGCCGCGCCGGGTCGTAAAACCGGTCCTGCGGCGGTTTCGCCCCGTACCTCAGCCTTCGCTCCGCGACCCGTAGCAGAGATCTCTTTAACGCTCCTCGAGGACACCCGCACGCACAGCGGCTATATTGTAAACTATACCTAATTATCTAGTAAAATACAGTCCATTAAAACGAAGACTAGAATTTTAATGTAATCAAGACCACCAGGACCCTAAACTGGAGCTTGATCCCAATCAGTCTGTAAAGGTGGATGTTATGATTTTGTAATAAATAAATAAATAATGAGTTCATAAATTATCACCCTTGTAGAATTTCATTCAATAGACGCGTGTCACTGAAGCTATACAATAAACAACAAAAACATTTTAAACGTTGAGGAACGTTGCATTCAATGTACAACGCAAAACGTTGCGAACTGTACCTGTGAATACCGATAAAAAAGGGATAGACAATGCCACGTTGTCATACTTCGCTTAAAGGTCTTTTACATTAGATGTTTTGACTTAATTGAAATTTTGTATAAAAAAATAAAAACAAAAAAGAAATTGAAAAATTATTTACATGTTATTTGATTCTATTACATGGGACCATGTAATAGAATCAAATATCCCTATCCTATATATAATGCCCTAGAGTTATGGGAAATCAAGCGGAACACCTTGTATAATTGCGAGATATCACTCACCGCGACATTGCTAAACAGGGTGCCCATCAGCAGAAACACAACCCTGCAGTCCCTCGTCAGTATGGTGGAGTGATGTACCCAGTAGCTCGATATACCGAACACTAGTAATAAGGCCCACAGTGGTCGTAGTGCGCCGGTGATCGAACGCTTCTTGCCGGTTCCCGTTTTGTATGATCTGTTGAAAATGAAAAGTTACATCATTTTTTTTTTTAATATTTCCGAACATCTTTGAATGCATAATGTTTTTAAGTTTTTGCATTTAAAATGCTCAATTATTCTTAAATAAATGTAAAATGTGATAAATAAAAATTACCCGACCAGGATTTGAACCTGGGACCTCTCGTTTGCCCCGGTAGCTCAGTGGAAGAGCACTCGTCCGGCAAACGAGAGGTCCCAGGTTCGAATCCTGGTCGGGTAATTTTTATTTATCACATTATTCATTTATCTTTGAATACAGTTTTATTTCTTTTCCATAATAAGGAAATGTTTCTTTGGAGTATAATTTGCTATCTCTATTATTTAGAGTACTTTCCCTCCAGGGGGCATTCAAGAATTCCACCCTGTATATCTAGCGTCCATATTGTAATGTTTAAGTTATGTTGTGTTTTATATACCACGAGCGTTTGCCCGCGACTTCATACACGCATAAACTCAAAAGTCCTATATTTTCCGTTCCCGTGGAAATTTCGGGAATTCCTTCCATAATACAAACAGACACTTATTAAGGAACCTTTATACCAAGTATCACATCCGCGCACTCAAGGAATAAGGCTTTTACATACAAACTAAAACATGATATATTTCCCGTTCCCGTGGGAATTTCGGGAATTCCTTTCACAAAACAACCAGTCACTTTTTGAAGAACCTTTATGCCAAGTATCGTATCCGTACACTCAAGGAATAAGATTTTTCATACAAACTAAAATGTCCAATAATTCCCGTTCCCGTGGGAATTTCTTCCTTAGTGCACCCGTACATCCCCTAAAGAATGTATGTTCTAAATTTCAGCTCTCTACGCCCAGTAGTTACAGCTGTACGTTGTCTGTCAGTCACTCAGTAACTCAGTCAGTAACGGAACAGTTTTATATATATTGATGATTACAATGGGCCCGATTCGATATTGAATTCTCTTATTTTAAGTGTTTCTTAATGCCGAGACAGAAAGAGAAAAAAACAGTTTATCTACTCTCATATCATAATATTCAAAATATAAAACTCAGAACGAATTTATATTGACATACTTTTTAAAATAGTATAACGAAATGAAATTAAAAATTTAAATTATAGCACACTACCTCGAACAATACAATGTTATGATAATTTTTTTTTCATTTCGATACAGATAACAGACCATAGATTTCATTTTTTTATCTGTGTCCTGCGAGCGCCGCTCTACGTTACATTCTGTGGCCGCGCGGCGCGTTTTGGCGCATGCGCGATAATGGCGGGAATAAATTTAGATAATAACCAATAAATAACAGTCTCAATCTCAATCTTTTATTTAATATCTTCAGTGTATAAGATTAGATAAAGTAGTGTATGAAACTGCACATAACTAGGTATTATGTGACAGTTTCATAAACTACTATTTTGTATGAGGCTGTCATTTGACACTAGAGAGACTTAAACATAAGAAAATGCAATGTCGAATACGGCCCAATAATGACTTACTTATAAACGTTATAAACGGAGACCGGTAGATTGGTCATTACTCCCGTGGCATAGATAACCCATTCGAATACGTTGGCTAAAGTGTAGCTGCCAAACATGTACTTTTTGTAGTACCCCGTGCCGTTTAGACCCGTCCATAGGAAGACCAACGTTGATGCCTGAAATTATTAATTATACTTCATCATACATACATAACTTCACGCCTGCATCTCTATGGGAAGGCAGAACATTTGGTGTGGTTGTGGTTGGTCTGATGTCACATTTAACAAATTTGGAGGTATTGTAATGATGGTGAGAGACTATTACAGTGACAAGGAGTCAGCCTATCGCCCGCAAAAACGCCAATAAACCTCTGTCCCTTCATCATAATAATATAATTAAAAAAAAAAGTTTGGATATAAGCTTGTATGTTTGGCTACGTTTCACGGTCAAATTCCTGAACCAAATCTAATGAAATTGACTTTGGAATAACACGTAGGTTACATTTATCCCGGAAAAGAAATGGACTCTCTTGGGAATTTCACGCGTACAAACCGCATGAGGCTGGTAGTATTTAAAAATATTTAACGAATGCAGAGCATTAAAAAAACCGACTTCACATCCGAAACTTTAGCTGAAGTCAATGTAGACATTGAAATATTCTACGTACTAATACATATATATTTTTTAAATATCTTTATCAGAACTAGACTAAATGGGAACACATGTCAATAATCAAAATCGGTTCACCCAGTCAAAAGTTATGAGGTAATAAACATTAAAAAAAAAACATACAGACGAATTGAGAACCTCCTCCGTTTTTTGAAGTCGGTTGAAAAACACTTCAAGCTTTGCTTTCTATGCTAGAGGTCCTGGGTTCATGTCCAAGCGCGAAAAAAGTCAAGCATGTTTATAATTTACTAGTGACTTTAATTTTGTAAAAGAGTGTAAGAAAGAATTAATGTGCTAAATAAAAATCACCCGACCAGGACTCGAACCTGGGACCTGTCGTTTGCCGTACGAGTACTCTTCCACTGAGCTACCGGGGATGGGCGGCACGCCTCGACATTACTTAGCATATTTTTGTATTTATGTTATATTGCTAACGTAGCTCCATCTAATGGTATAGCTTTGCAGCTAAGACCACCCGAGACAAATTTCTTTTCCGAAATTGTGAATCCCGGTTAAAGTGAAGCATTGCAATGTTTAATAATATTTTTAAGGTTTTGCATTTATAATGCTCTCTTATTCTTAAATAACTGAAAAACTCTCCACTAGCTCAGTGGAACAGCGCTCGTCCAGCAAACGAGAGCTCCCAGGTTCGACTCCACATTTTTTCAGTTATTTAAGAATAATTGAGCATTTTAAATGAAAAATATTAATAAGTTGGTCTATTTATAACTATATCAATGCTAATATAATAATGCTGATGAGTTTATTAATTTGTTTAAAGACGCTTATCTCTGACAACAAGACTTAGTATCTAGTAAACTACATTCAGGCTAGCCACCTGCAATATAAAAAAAAAACGATCGCTACTTACCCACATACTAAAATCGTATCCCCACGGCAGAAACAGCACTCCTGTATTGTATTTCTCCCAGTGACTTATGTAGAAGTTGAACAATATGTTCCATAGTATGTAGTACATTCTGGAAAAAACAAAACATATGTTGCTAATGATACTATGACTATTTTATTCCATTCTTGTTCAAATACTCTGGTCCCAGTTTGTTCATGTTCGTATTGTGCATCCATAGATCATTGCACCTACTCATGAATTTTACAATATACAATTTTAAATAATTTTACAAATTACAATTTGGTTGTGGCATGACATTGGCTCTCACAATTAGCGGTCTTGTGTTTTTTTTTTCATGTCACGGTCAATTTGTACTATACCTACTTGTATTAATTTGATAATTCCGACTGAAAAAGAGTGCCAAGAGTTTTTTCCGCCGGCTTTTTTCGTCTCTTGTTCTACTGTAATATCTTATTTAACAACTATCAACAACTAGTTTAAGCCGAAGTATGTGATGACTGACTTCATGAAGTGTATTGTGAAATTCCCAAGATGAATAAAACTTTTTGAATTTTGAATTTTTGTAAGTTACTCAAGTTTTGTTTATCAGAATCAGTGAGCGGCTTCGGTGGCGCAGTGCTCTAAGAATTAATGCTACTACGCAAATACTGAGGGCTGAAAAATGTTACGGTTCTGGGTGACTTATGTATTTATATTTTAGGTTCCCCCTAATTTGCCACATGGCATATGACAAGCTTTGCTCACTTTGGGGCCATGTAAACAAAGTTGGCTTCACGATTCGTATTATTTGAAATGCATTTTAATTCGGATTTCATTACAAGTGACGGGGTCTGCAAAGACAAAATATATTATAAATATGAAAGTTTGGATGTATGTTTGTTCAGGGTGCAACGACCACCACCGAACTGGTGGCCGTTGCACCCTGAAGATGCTTCTGGTTGAAGCGAAACACGTGTCGGTGGTAGCTTGTGGTGTGGGTTACAGTTTTCCAAGTGTGTGTTCATTGCATTTCTTGCTTCTTGTTTGAGGGAGGAAGGGCGGTGAACCAACGCACGAAAATCCTGCATCACTAGTGCAAGTACAAGTCGCGAAATTAGCAAGATAACTTTGTTTGGATTTCCGCAAAGTAACGCCTGATTCAATCAATGAAATTGTACAGTTTTTATATCGATATTCCCGCGGGTAAAACCGCGGGAAAGAGCTAGTAACAAATTAATCTAAATATAAACCTATGAGTGCGTAATTTAGGTGAAATACAGCGGATGTTTCCATTAATTATAATCAACCGATCAAGCGTGAATGAATACCGTCCGCATAGTTCTTCTCCAAAAACCCGCACTTTGGCTGTTAATTCCCACCTTACTTATATGGG
Organism: Stenoptilia bipunctidactyla; assembly: GCA_944452665.1. NCBI lineage: Eukaryota > Metazoa > Arthropoda > Insecta > Lepidoptera > Pterophoridae > Stenoptilia > Stenoptilia bipunctidactyla. Next base: position 19,840,061 of record OX101741.1, read on the forward strand.
GTCGCCTTATAATAGTCAATGATATTTTAATGGCAGATTAAGAATAAAGAGTGGGTCATAATAAGGAAAAAATATTTTTTTTACAAACATTTTTCATAAAATAAAATTTTAAAATTCCTCTAAGTGATCGAAATTTAAGTTTGATCTGTAGTTTATGACTACACAGCAAGTAATAAAAACGTTTCCATCTAATTGTATGTAGTCATAAAGTGTAGATTAATCTTAAATTTTACTCACAGAGAAGAATTTTTAGATTTTTATGCATGAAAAATATTTAAAAAATATATTTTTTCGAACTTCATGCCCTCTCGTCATTCCTAATCTGCTATTAAAATATAATTGACTATTATAAGCGGGCCCTGTATATAATAATCTTTTTTTCGTATTTAGACACATAAAATGTCTCATAGGCCTATGTTCAACGGACTTTATTATAGGAATAACAAAGAATAGCGCGTACAAACACAAACATACACAACATCACGCCTTTCTCCCATTATTGGGGTAAGCAGAGACTAAGTAACGCGAACTGCTCCGATCCAGACATACCTCTTTCGCTTCCTCCACGTTCATTAATCGTTTTATACATGATCGTCGGTTACGGGTTCTTTTAACTAAGCCCTTTTTAAGTATGTCGCCAATTTGATAGGCATACGATCGCCTAGGGCATCGTTTGCAGCCCCTTTCGACATGACCATCCAATCGTGCTCTGTACACCTCCTTCGTAAATCTACTTTCACTCATCCTCTCTAAATCTCCAAACCACCTTAGCATACCCTTTTCAATCTTACTTAGTACATCTTCTTTCAATCCAATCTTTCTAATTTCACTCAATTTCATTCCACACATGCTTCTCAACGCTCTCATCTCCACAGCATTAATCCTGCTTTTATGTCTCTTCTGCCACACCCAAGATTCATCGCAAAAAAATAGTTTTTTACAATGCTTTAAATTCCCTTGCCAACTACAAAGTTACCAGTTTACTAAAGGCCCTCTTTACAAATTGATTTTTTCGTCATAGGCAACCAACGATTTATTTTGTAATTGATCAAATCTATCTAGCCAGTTTGTTTCATTTTTACTAGCCATTCTAAGAACCATTCGTAGGTAAAACGAAACTGCAGGGATAGCATGCGACCATCGAAAACGATAAATCGGACTTTAGATATTTTCTTAGAATATGGCACTTAGAGAATGTATTTTTTTAGAAAACTTTGGTTCTGTGGGCTTAATCATGGTATCGAATCGAGTAATTCTATCCATCATGCAGTGCGAGCACAGAACTTTATCGATTCGTGTTTTCACGAAAGTTCGTATAGTATGGAGTAGGTTTGTAAGCAACAATTGAAAACTAGCCACTGCTCCAGGACAAGTTTAAATAAATATTATGCCTTGTTAATATACAGGGTAATTGGAAAAATGCTGGTGAAACTCTACAGAGGGATTAGGTATCGATAACCAAGTATATTTAAAATGTTAAAAAAATTTTAAAAAAAAATTTAAAAAAAATAAAAAAATTCACTATATTTTTTTTGTCACTTAGAGATAAAGTTCATCAATTTAAACAACTTTCCCCAAGAAACGATGTATCTAAAACGCATAAGAAAAAAGCTATTATGAATTGTTTTTACGTGAGCAGTCAGCTGCTATGTGGCACAGTGACCTACTTTTGCGCCCGACTTCGCAACCTGGCGTCAACGACCTCGAGCGGCCAGCTGCTCACGTAAAAACAATTCATAATAGCTTTTTTCTTATGCGTTTTAGACACATCGTTTCTTGGGGAAAGTTGTTCAAATTGATGAACTTTATCTATATGTAACAAAAAAAATTAGTGATTTTTTTTATTTTTTGAAAAGTATTTTTTTAAATTTTTTTAACATTTTAAATATACTTGGTTATCGATACCTAATCACTCTGTAGAGTTTCACCAGCATTTTTCCAATTACCCTATATATTATGACGACCACTTTGGCGGCGCGGGGTAAACCGTGGTTGCGGGTTCGATACCCGCACGCTACAAGAAAAAAAATGTTCCTTGTCTGGGTGTTTATCTATTTATGTATTTATATTCTAGGTTCCCCTCTAGTTCGCTATATGGTATCCCATAACACAAGCTATGCTTACTTTGGGGCCATGTAGCTGGTGTGATTGTCTGGGGATTTAAAACAAAATTAATATGTTTATGAATAGGTTCTATTGTTAAATAAATGTATAATAGATAAATTAAAATTTGCAGCCCACTCCATACTATACGAACATTCGTTCGTATATACGAGTTGACAAAGTTCTGTGATCGCACTGATGGTTCGCATGCTAGCTAACATAATAGGATAAAATAAGTCGGTAATATTTATCTTGACGATTCGAGTCTTTATAGATGGTCGCATGCTGGTCTGCTGGACAATATTCGTGTAGGCGGTATAACTAAACATATTACATGTAGGTAGATAATGCTCTAAACTTGACTAACTTTTCCGATTTTGTGCCTTACAATCGATCAATTTGGTTCGTTTAGTTTCCTGCTTCGGAGGGCACGTTAAGCAGTCGGTCCCGGGTGCTGTATACTTGTATACAGTAGTCGTTAGGGTTTGTCAGAAAATTCTGATATCCACCAACCAGCACTGGGCCAGCTTGGTGGATTACGGCCTAAACCTCCTCGTCACCCAGAGGAGAGACTCATAGCCCTGCAGTGGGCTCATTACAAGGAGTTGTGATGATGATGATGATAAGTTTCTTCACATAAATATCTAACTCTAGATCTCTGGTCTAGTGTTTCTCTCCAACGTTACTTTAGGTGTTTAGCTACCGTTAGTAAAATTTGTAAATCTGCTTCGGCATGATTTGAACAGAAACAAACTTAACATTAATATTTCAAACAGTATTGGTTTTGCACCTAGCAGTATTTACTGTAAAGATACATACATACATAACGTCACGCCTGTATCCCTTATGGGTTAGGCAGAACACCAGAGGTTACAAGACCATCTGATGTCACGTTTGACAAATTTGGAAGTATTATAAAGATGGAAAGAGACTATTGTAGTGACAGGGGGTCAGCCTATGGCAACCAAAAACGTATTTAAAAGCTCTGTCCCTTAACTGACTTTTACAGTATGCCCGGGAAGAGAAGCAGCTGGTACATTCTACGTTTTTCTTTCGCTCCCCGACCAGCATGGAAGCACTATGATGACTGTAAAGCACTGTAAAGATATGATGAAATATTTGTTTAAATATATTGCTTGTTACACTTCTACTTGTTTACTAAAGCAATAAGGTTGCTTTTACCTACCTAATTTAAATTTAAGTGAACTACGAGATTCTAAATGGATTTAGGAAAAAAGGACTTAACTATTTAGGAAAACCTTCAGTGATAGTCCAACAAAGTCGTCGTGGTGTACTGTAAACAAGTATACAACACCCGGGAAAGACTGCGGTACGTGCCCTCCGAAGCACGGAGGTCGTCGTGAGAGATCGATAATCACAGATATGCTGATGCATGATATTATATGACACAGGAGTTAATATGCCATGAAGAATACGTTTTTGAATTTAACTTGTTATTATTATGTTATGAGCTTTGACCACGTGCTGCAGTGGTCTTAACGCTATTACGCGAAGCGTGATGTCGAGAGTTCGATTCCCGCACGGAGAAAAAAAGTTCCGAGTCTGGGCGTTTATCTATATTATATTTTTTTTTTTTTTTCTGACACTCATACAACATTATCTAGCCCAAATTAAGTTTCCTAAAGAACTTGTGTTATGGATACTAGTTCACTGATATACTTAAGAAATATATAAACATACATATTGAATCAGTACATATTTTTTATTAGAAAATAAACTTCAATAAACATATTAACATCCATTACTTGACGACTAATATCTGTGTTCATCACACAAATATCCGTCGCCGCTGGAATTCGAACCCAGGACCTCTGGCATAGAAGGCAATGTACGTTACCCCTACACCAGCCGTTCGTCGTATATTATTATAAATTTTTTATGTGTCATGTTAACGTGTTGGATATAGTCTGTAAGTTAACATTGAATTTTAAATAATAAATAAATAAATAAATTATGTATGTATTTATATTCTAGGTTCCCCAGAGTTCGCTTCATGGTATCTAATAACACAAGCTATGCTTACTAAGCGGCAATGTAGTTGGTGTGATTGTCTTGGGATTTTATGTTTTATATACAACTGACCTAATAGGCGGTATCGAGAAGTCTTCTTTCCCAAACACAGAGTACAGACAGGCGGGTATGAAAAATACTGAGTAGGAGTCTAGACCGTGGTCGAATAGTTCTCCCAAAGGTCCCGATGTTTGCGTGCGTCGAGCCTGCTTCCCATCGATGCCATCTGTGGGAATAAGGAACATTAGAGCATGAAAAAAAGGTATTTATTACAAATCTTGCATACCTGTAAGAAGAGAAACGACATTTAATGAATATTATTGCAATGTCCAAATCACTAAATCACTATATTTTACAATTTAATTGAACTCACTATTTTCAAGACACTTTAGGTTATAATTTACCATAGATCAGATAGTAGACACTGTGCACAGATTACTATAAGATAGCTAGGAGCGGTGCGATGACATTTAAACAAAGATAAGTATAGTTTTCTTTACATATACATCATACATAACTTCACGCTTGTATCCCTTATGGTATAGGCCGAACATCAGAGGTTATAAGACCATCTGAAGTCACGTTTGACTTTGGAGATATTATAATGATGGAGAGAGACTATTGCAGTGCATAATAAAAAAGGTACACTAGTCTATTATTAAATTAAATGCATTTGATCCCCCCACATTAACCCCTCGGCCATCATTATCAAATGAAATATTTTGTAGTTTTGCAAAATATTTCAATTTGACAAATTTGGAGGTATTATAAAGATGGAAAGAGACTATTGTAGTGACAGGGGGTCAGCCTATCGCAAACAAAAACGTCTTTAAAAGCTCTGTCCCTTAACTGACTTTTACAGTTTTCCCGGAAAGAGAAGCAGCTGGCACATTTTATGTTTTTCTTTCGCTCCCCGTCCAGCATGGAAGCAAGGAACTTTAGTACCTAATCTACACTTATTAACTTTAGTAATCTACAACACTTATAAGTTATAACTTCAAAAAATAGGCTCCATAATCGAAGAATGCAGAGCATTAAAAAAACGTCATTTTAAAATCCTTTTCTGTCAAAAGTTTGTCTGAGGACATCAATGTTAATATTCTTCGTATCAATAGATACAATTTTTTTCTAAAATTTCAAATTTTTCGTAAATTAGTTAGGTACTTAATCGATTTCAATGAAATTTGTATGGGATCACCTCTGAAGTATCCTCTATCATGTGAAACAAGAATACTGAAAATCAATTTGTAATTGTCCAAAAAATCGCGTTACAAAGATACAAAAAATAAATTTAAAAAAGAACATACACACAAATTGAAAATCTCCTCCTTTTAAAGTCGGTTGAAAATTAAAAATACTAAATAAATTCCCACCAACCGGGACTCGAAGCACGGGTTTCCCACTAACCCGGTAAATGCTCTAACAAACTAAGTGAATTTATCCAGTATCTACCTATATTTAAGCATTATAAAATGCAAAACTTTAATATTAAAGGAAATTAAATAGATAAAGTGAAATAAACTTAATTGTATATCACAGAAAATAAACATGAAACAGCATTAAAAGAATACCATTATAAAAGAATAAATATTGATACATATAATAAATAATGCGCAAAGACTCAAAATAACGCTGATTTGGAATTTATTTCAAACTTTAATCAAACGTATAAATAAACTACCTATTCTTGACTACGCAGACTTATGCTATCTGGATGTCACCGAAGACCAACTTAATAAGCTTGAGCGCCTCCAAAATCTCTGTATAAGATTTATATTTGGATTGCGCAAATATGATCATGTGTCTCAATACCGCACTAAGCTCAAGTGGCTTCTCATTCGACTTCGCCGGAATATCCATGTTCTCTGTCTACTGTATCGTCTACTGTTCAATCCTACCACACCGCGCTATTTTCATGAGTATTTTAAATTTCGGCACTCCCAACATGAGCGTAATTTACGATCGACAGACAACCTCTTGCTCAGCACACCTCTTCACTCAACCGATTTCCTACACAAGTCTTTTATGGTTCGAGCAGTAAGTTTGTGGAATGAACTTCCTGTAAATGTAAAATCCGCAAAATCACTCCTATCCTTTAAAAAACTGCTTAAGTCCCACTATTTGTCAGCTTGTGAAGTAATCTGATCCTAATATTGTACTTAAATATATATGTATGTATGTATATATGTATGTATATTTATTGACATATTTATTATATTTATGTGTGTATTTTTTATGTATATATATCTGTGATGTAAGTATATTTTTATTTAGTGTATATTCTATATAGTAGGTATGCCTTTAACCCCAAGCTACATATACTAATTTTCTATATCCATGGTTGTCTGGTAGAGATCGCTTTCCAGCGATAAGACCGCCAATTGTATCTCAAAATTGTTATCATGTATTTCCTTTTTTTTGTACTTATTAATGGCATACAATAAAGTGTAAATAAATAAATAAACTATTCAGCATTTGTACACGACATTATATCAAGACACGATATTTCTCACAATCGTTACAAATAAGACAACTCACCCAAAGTATAAGCGAGAAATAAGAAGACAGCTAGAAAGTACCACAAGCTTTGTGGTATCCTCTCTCCGACGCCATTAGCCTCTGGTGAAGGCTTCGATGCTGCACTGGCCGCCAAGTAGTCATAGTCGAAGTACGAGAGGAGAAGGAAATCTAATACAGTCAGTAAAAACCCGGCGAAGGTCAAAACGTTGGGAGCTACCCAGCGTGGTACTAGCTGGAAATAAAAGAAAAAATGATTTTAAAATCTATACATATAATAAAATGGTAGGAAAGTCAAAACTGTACATTGAATATTTTTTTAAAAGAATACTTGGGGTATGATCTACAATCGAAACAGAAACAAAAAATATAGTTTTTAGAATTTTTGTCTGTTTGTCTTTCCGGGATAAACTGAAAAAGTACTGCATGGATTTACTTCAAATTTGGCATGAAGATAGTTAAGAAGTCGGGTCAACATATAGGCTACATATTATCACGCTAGCAGTGTTATAATCGTAGAGTGCGTTTGGTGCTGCATAGCGTTCACGCAGACGACGTCGCGGGCAGCAGCTAGTTAGATATACAAAAGTAACTTCACACTTGTATCCCTTATGGGGAAGGCCACAGACATACATCTACAAAGACAACGCAAGTGTTACTATTTGAATAAAATGACTTTTAACCGGATTATAGCGTACAATTTGTATTTCACATTTTAACTCGACGTTTTGGTGTCATTGCAGAACCCGTGGTCACGAGCGACCAGTCGTGTAAAATATAAATTATACGCGATTAAACCGGTTAAAAAGTAGTTTTATTTAAATTATGAATCGTGAAACGTAAATTATGAATTGTATTGAAACTAAGCGTGCCGACTTTTTAACACCTTTTGTGACGTCACAGCTGATACTTATTGCTGGGAAATACAAACCGATTCAAATACACCGATGCCGCCGATGAAATCGATTATTAATAACGATATCGATATTGTCGAATCGATTTTCTAACAGACATACATACGCGGGGACTGAATCTAGCTGCGACCAACCTTGACGCTTGGTCGGGGTTTGGACACGCAAAGTACATGCACTTGCGTTATCTATGTAGATGTATGTCTATGAGGAAGGCTAAACACCAGAGGCTATAAAACCTTCTGATGTCACTTGTGACAAATTTGGAGGTCTTATTATGATGAAGAGAGACGATTGCAGTGACAGGGAGTCAGGGGTCCACAAAAACGCCAATAAAGCCTCTGTTCCTGAACTTAATTTTACATTATGCTGGGAAGAGAAGTAGCTGGAACATTCTAGGTTTTTCTTTTGCTCCAGAGCCCATTTAGAATTTTCTAAAAAATATTTTTGTACTAATCGAAGTATGTAAGACTTTTTTATGTATGAAGAGTAGTTTTACACGTTTATCGTCCACGTAGCCCCTGATCCTTTGATTTAAGGAAACAATGAGCCGAATTCGACATTTCTCTGATTTTAAGTCTACCATATCACCACTGCGCTGGAGCGCGGTGATATTCGGTGGCAGATACGGGATATTAAGAGCCCGTAAACTAATTAATGACGTCGACCTTACAACCAAAAAACTGCAGACCTTAGAGCATCGTCGTAAGGTTGCGTGTCTAACTGTGTACTACAGGATACATTTTGGCGAGTGCGCCAGTGCTCTGTTTGAACAAATTGAACCCTCACCCTTTGACCATCGGACTACTAGACGCAGACAGAACTTCCATCCGTATGTGGTAGATATTCCGAAAAGTCGAACTAAGCGCTTTGACAGTTCCTTTTTGATACGGGTCGCCAAGGTTTGGAATGAACTGCCTGCGTCTATTTTCCTTGACCAGTATAGTCCTAGTACTTTTAAGCGTCGAGTGAATATGTTTCTCGTGGATGGACGTGTACCACCTTAGTCTTCATGTTCACTTAAAATCAGGTGGCATGGAAGGCAAACGTCCCATCCATAATTTATAAAAAAAAAAAAATTCTTTCAAGAAAATTCCCACAAATAATGTAGAATTCAAAACACCTAACGTTAAGGTTAATCGTTTGATATTATCAAAATTGTTATCAATTTGAAAAACAATGTAAAAAAATCAGTCAGCTGTTAAAATAGTAATAAATAAAAACAGTTTCAGAATGCATGAATCAACATAATTTCATCCATGCGTAGTTTCTCTTATGTGTATATCGTTCGATATAATCAAATTGTTATCAATGTGAACAACAATGTAAAAAATCAGTCAACTGTTTAAATAGTTATGAATAAAACAGTTTCAGAATGTAAACATAAATGCAAGGTCATGAACATTATTCAAGCAAAATATTTCGAAATGTTAGATTACCTAACTAAATACATACATAACTTCACGCCTCTATCCCTTATGGGGTAGGCAGAATACCAAAGGCTGTAAAACTATCTGATGTCACATTTGACAAATTTGGAGGTATTATAATGATGGCGTGAGACTATTGCCACAGTATAGATATCCATAAGATAGATATTCAACTTCATACAAACGGACGAAACGCGAGCTATACCTACGCGGCTCGATCTCGGCATGCGGCCAGTCGCGAGTGTCTGCATATCGAAACAATTCTTGATTGAGTTTTACGTTAATATGCGGATTGTTTATACTTTAAAATGTAATAATACATCATTCGTAGGTCTCAGTCGAGGCGCAAGTATTTTTCGGTCGCCAATTTATTAGACCGATTTGTTATTCAAACGTAAACATGGTTTTTTGACACAAAACGTATTTTTGTTGAACACTTCCTATTCAATTTACAAAGTATTTTATTTGTTTATATAAAAAAGTATATTTGCATTCACAAAACTAACTAGAAGGGAGACAGGGAGTCAGCCTATCGCCCGCAAAAACGCCAATAAAACCTCTGCCCCTTGACTGACTTTTAAAGTATGCCCGAGAAGAGAAGCAGCTGGCACATTCTATGTTTTTCTTTCGCTCCCAGTCCAGCATAGAAGAACAATCTAAATAAATACTCCGTACTGAAAAACCTACGTCGTCGTGAGATACAAATAATCAACGAATGCACAGCAACTATTAACAACGACTTGATCCATTATTTCATGTCGTTGCAATCTAGGTATATAATTATTGTATTATTTTTCGAAAAGCCACTTTTTATCGATACAAGCACCTAGTCCCTAAGCTAAGTAATTTAGGGGTGTTCTAAGTAATTAGGAGTTCATCGAGTCTAATGGCGGCCATACCGGAGAGGTCTACTTTTGCAGGCGTGCCTGCGCAGGTCGACCGGAGCGTATATGCCGACCGACCTGTACAGGTGACCGGAGCAAATTCAAAAATTGATTTTTCTCCGGTCGCACCGTACGGTGAATCTGTGCGTGTGTGCGTACCATCAGGTCATTCAGTATCTTGTTTTTTAATCAAAGGAGTAAGCATTGCAAGCAACTTTAGGTATGTGTTCTCGTCCATTCGGAGATAATTTTTGAAATCTTCAGGTTCAAATTTTAGTTCGTTTAACAAATAGAATGAGAAAGTTTTTATTTTGTAACCAATGCACCACTGTTTATGCTTCCTTTTCACTGTCCTGGTATCGGTTTTCCTCATAATTAACGCAAGACCTAGCAATGCTATTATTGCTTCTTCGTCCTCACTTGATGACATCGCAAATGGAACTGAAGACCGCTCCGGTACACCGGGACGTCCCCACATACGCTACTTGACCTGTGCAGGCATACCTGCGCAGGTAACCTGTGCGATGGACCGTAACGTGAATGGCCTACTTTAACAAAAAAATATCATTATGAATTGTTAAAATACAATATTATTGTATTTTAACAATTCATAATGCACAATTTATTCAAATTAATACGATTAGGTAAGTACTAAGAGTATTTATTCTAATTGATAATCAAAGTAACCATGTACCAATATTATTTTTAGCTTCACGTTTTTTAATTGTGAAAATAAATATAAAGCTTTTTATAATTAATCTATAATCTATTATAGATTAATAGATATATTATTAATTATAGATTAATAATATGTCTATTAATCTATTATCTTTTTTTATAAATAAATAAATATGTACTAATATTATGAAGAGGAAACCTTTGTATTTTTGTATTGAATAGGCTCAAAAACTACTGGATCGATTTCAAAATTTCTTTTACCATTACTTAGAGGGATTCTTCCGAATCCGTATAGGCTACTTTTTATCCCGAAAATCTTGCGGGAATCGAAATTGCGCGGGTAAAACCGCGCGCAACAGCTAGTCTTATAATATAGGCGTGAGCTAAAGGGCTTGAAACTGGCGACCAACAAATTCGGTGCGGCGGCGAAGGTAGGTAGTACATACCGGCAACCGGCTGACCATGGAGTTTGAGTAAAGTCGCTGTAATATTATATTACAGTATTGCAACTGCCTATAGCGCCGCGGTACGTTCACATGCAATAGGGCTGCCCGCCTTCAGCATTTTAATTGCATTTGCCTACTTTGTGTTTACTTCCATTAAGTTTAGTAAATACTTATACTTTTTTATACATAAGTAAACGTTCATAAGGAAGTGTTCAAAATGCGATTTGTGGCAAAAAGCCATGTTTACGTTTGAATAACAAATCGGTCCTATAAAGGCTTTCCGACTAGGGTTGCCAACCATACTGTTTTTAACAGTATTATACTGTTTTTCACTACATTATACTGTTTACTGTTGAAAAATACTACTGTTTCCAGCATAAAAAGTTAAACACTTTATATGCTAGATTTTAATTAATAATTTGTGCAAGAATTTCTAAAAATATGTTTTAAAAAATTTAAATAAATTGAATACTGTTTATTTTTCCAATATACTGTTTGATATTCCTTTCAAACTCAAACATACTTTATTTCTAGAAAAAAAAGTCGGCAACCCTATTTTCGACATATTTTAAATATCTGCCGGCTACCAAATGTAAAGTTAGCTACACTACTGAAAATTAAGTTATTTTAATAATTAAATAATGTTATAACCAGCCTGTAACATGCTTTTATACAAAAATAAGTCGTTTTGTCATAATAAAATATCTGAAATTGTACTGAAAAAGAACACATGCCTACCACCAAGTAATACCTTATAGAACATTTTTGAATAGGAGCTTTCTTAAAGAACTTTCTTAATACCTACGTAATACTAGGTAATTAATAGGTTTATTATACTTAAGATCAAGATTCAAAGGATAGATCGCGCAAGGTGACATCCAATATATTGAACAAAAAAGACACCTTTGAATCTGTGAATGTGTAATCGGCAAGGGACTTTTGGCGTGTGGCAAAAAATTTAACTAACCTCGATCATATTATGAAGTGTCACTTTATGACTTTTGCGTCGCATATTTATTGTTGTACTTTAAATTTAAAAAAAATGTAAAAAAAAACGCAAAATTGTATACTTTATACTATGGTAAAAGTAAAGAAGTTTTTTTTAGAAAGAAAAATAATTGAAAGTCCCTATAAATCCTAAAAAGAGTAAACAGAAAATTGCCTCTGCAATGTTTACATATTGCCATACTTTGAAAGTTATATTTTTGAAATGTAATTTTTTGTAAGAACTTTATGAAAAGTGAATAAACTGAGTTTAGCAGCAGATATGGACCTTTCACCATAGGTTTTTTTATTTTATTCTAAAGAAAGAAATGGTTACGATGATTAAGAATTATAGAACCTTTTTTTGATACGGCACTTGATAGGTAGTAAATTATTGTAAAATATTAAGACGGTTTCCAAATACAATTCATTATATAATTAAATAAAAACTAGGAATCACTACTTCCGATCTTTCTTACGGGTTCAAAAAAGCCAAGTCGGACATGACGAAACAAATAGAATAAATTCAGTTAAATATCTTTTTTATTCAATATTACGATTTGTGCAAACTTATTTACTGAATGGTTCTGATAAAAGGAATAATAAATATTTGAGCCCTCCTATTCTAGACAAAAAAAACATGTAATTCATTGGCGGGATGTCTTTAGCGACCGAAAAATACTTGGGACTTTATAAAGGAATGTTGTCTAAGCATCGCATTAGCTCTGAATAACTACCTCACTGTAAGGACGTTAGATTCAGTTTGTATATTTTCTAAAAGTTTGGTTCTTACTACAAACTGTTTTGATCCTTTGTAAAGATTTGCTTTAAACGTCTGCGATTCGAAATAATAATGACGTCACACATGGGCTTAGTCAAAAAGTACAAGGCTGAAGTCGCAGAGACTCGCTAATCTTACGAAAGTAAAATCTATACTAATATATAAAGCTGAAAAGTTTGTTTTTTTGTTTGTTTGTTTGAACGCGCTAATCTCAGAAACTACAAGTGGGATTTGAAAAATTCTTTTTGCATTTGATAGCCCAACTCTTGAGGAAGATTATATTTTATCCCGAAATTCCCACGGGATCAAAAGTTACGCGGGTAAAACCGCGCGCGGTGGCTAGTAATAAAATAAAATCCCCAGGCAATCTCACCAACTACATGGACCCAAAGTAAGCATAGCTTGTGTTAAGGGATACCATGTACCACTAGGGGAGAACATTGAATATAAATACATAAATAGATATACTTTCAGACACGGAAACATTTTATTTTTCTTGTGCCGTGCGGGAATCGAACCCGTAACCATTGGCGTCTGAGGCAGACAGGTTTACCCCCATCGCCAAATTGGTCGTCATCGTGTAAGCATGTACTATGCATGTTCAACTCAATCTCGGAAGAACGACTCTACGGATTTGGCATGGTAATAGTGTAGGTACAGTCTAAAATAGCACTAAGGTTACTTATTATCCCGATATTGGTATGTACTATATTATTTACAAGATAGGTATGTATTATATTTGTATTGATGACATCTCTGACTGACTTATAATGTCTTAATTAATTAATTATGTATCAATTTCCAATGTGTTTTCTTATTATTTTTAACTAGCACTATTATTATTATTATTTTCGTTTAATTGTTTGATGAGTTTTGAATAATTTTTTTAGGTAATTTGACAAAGATTTTTGGAAAACTGTTCTTGTAAAAGTGTATTTCAAATGTAGTTTTAAGCGTGACTTTTTTATATTAATCTAATTATATTTCAAAGCTTTCCTTGTATGACAAAATCTATCTTCTACTTCTGGTGCCACTGAAAATCAGCGTCATAGCATCCTTGCGATGCCATGGCTACAAAGCTGAGTGGTTACCAATTGGTGGCAAAGATCGGTAAATCTGAACTCTGTTGATTGTAATTTTTTATTTTCTTCTATGTTACAATAAATATATTCTATTCTATATTTCCGCGGGATTATTTATTGCGCGGGTAAAACCGCGCGGAACAGCTAGTAAGACATAAACTTAACTGTATCATAAAAGTAGGTACACGTATAAAGGTAATTACTAGGTTAATGTTCCATTCGCATACATTAAAACTAACAAAGAATGCGATAGTCGAGCACAAACAGTTTTGTTATCAGTAATGATAATCTTTTTGAATACTTTGCTAATGATGACATAAGTTTTCGAGAGCCTTATTTGCAAACTAAATAAAAAAGGATAATTGGTCAAGCTGTTTCAGAGAATATCAAACGTAAATAGTATATTATGTAATTAGCAACGCTCACGAGTTATATACGACGTTTTTCAACACACTTGTGAGTAAAAGACAGACATACGTGGTCATAAAATAACAAACACACTTGATAACAAAGCTGTGAATTGTCATTGAAAAATGGCGCCGAACTTCGCGCATGCGCGTAGGTTTTTTTTTTCCGCCAAATGTGTCAATGGCTGTATAGCATATACAGCCTATTTTACATGAAAATATTTAATTTGGAGTGGTAAATCCAAATATTTTAATATTTTGTAACAAATTATTGTAAATTGTGAATAATTTGTTTGATATACAATTTTGTTTAACTAATATAAGGCGTAAACATTTAAAAATGTATATGGATTTGAAGTGGTATAAAACCTCTTTGTTGTTTCTGAAAAAAATTAATGTATAACCCGGATCAATAAAATATGCTCTGTTTACTCGCATTTAATTTGCACAAAGGTACAATTCAACTTTGTAGGATTAATTATATTATGCACTAGGGTATAATATATTATGCACGCGTGACTTATAGCCCAGTTTATAGTTCTAAATTCGATAGAATAACGCTCACTTTACGAGCAAGTGTGTTGAAAATAATACTTTTTAAACGGATTTATCACGTATAATTCATAATGCACGGACTTCCAAAAGGGTTCTCAATTCGTGTGTATGATTTTTGACAACTATAAATCGTCCAATAAATCTGATAGAGGATATTTCAGAGGTGGTCCCATATAAATTTCATCGAAATCGAATGAGTACTCATGAAAAACTTTAAATGAAAAAAAAAATATGTATGAGTACAGATAATATAATGACGACCTTATTCTTTAGCCAAAGTTTAGGACGTGAAGTCGGTTTTTTTATGCTCTGCATTCGTCGATTGTTATTTATATTTTACTTACGATTCTCTCGCGACCACGGAGTCTGCAAAGACACCGAAACGTCGAGTTAAAATGTGAAATATAAATTGTACGCGATAAATCAGGTTAAAAATGTTTTATTTTAAATTATGAATCGTGCATACTTAAGACAAGAATGCTGTAGCGATTGGGTAGGTAACACTGCCTCAGAAGCCAGTTTGCATTGTTCTGTGTATATTACGTATCATCACAATTTTTTGTAATGTGCCCACTGCAATTATGAGTCTCTCTCCTGGGTGACGAGGAGGTATAGGCCGTAATCCACCAAGCTGGCCCAGTGCTGGGTGGTGGATGTCAGAACTATCAGCGCACCAAAATGGCTTCTGACAAACCCTAACGACTACTGCATACAAGTATACAGCACCCGGGACCGACTGCTTAACGTGCCCTCCGAAGCACGGAAGTCGCCGTGAGGAATGAAAGGTCGGCGGTCACCCATCTAAGTATCGACCGCGCCGGACGTTGCTTAACCTGTGATATCGTATGATACACACAAGCGGCGGCGACTTCCATGTATAAAAAAAATAAAAATAGTATAATTACCTAGCAAATGAGCTTAGTGTAGGGCTAGATTTAGCCTCTCACACTTTCACGCATTAAAATAATACTTCCAACTGTAAGCTCTTACCTGAGTCAATTTGTCTAGTGGTGTAAATGTGTAATAATTATTGCGTATAAAAATAAACAAAAACATGTTTTAAGCCTAGTCCTAGATATTTGAGTGCATTTTTTATGTGGCAGGAGTGCAATCTACTGTGAATTATTATATTGTATCTAAATTTTATTAAAATCCATGATTCATTCACCAAAATAGAAATCTAACTTTTGGTTGTCATGGTAACTCACTCATACATTGTCCTGTATTTAATATACACTGTTAAAGAGAAACATACTTATTGCTCCAGCTGATATTTGGTAAATGAATTGAAGATACCTACAAAAGTTACTTGATCAGTGACAAATGGAATGAATCTGATAGGGAAAAGATACCAATGACAAAACTGCTTCGTAAGAAAGAAGATTAATTTGTTTTCTGTAAAGAGTGTTTCAATGGCAAAGAGACAAAATTCTTGGTTTCTTTGCAAAATTCACACGGATGAATTTAAAAACCAACTTAATATGGCATATTTATGGCCTTACATGTATTTTCAGTTTGTATTTACATATCAACACTACAGAAAAATATAATATACTAAAAAACCGGCCAAGTGCGATTATGGAAGATTTTAACTATACTCTGGCAAATAATCCAATGCGGTAAACTGAACATTTGAGATGTTGAATAGAAAAATAAGAATACCAGTCAAAAAAACTTCGTGGTGTAGGCACTGAATGAGAAGGATTGAAAACGAACAAGCCTTTGTCATTGAATTTTCATAAAATTTTAAAGAAATTTATAAATAGGTACTTGAATTTGGGGTGTGTACTTAATTTTTAAAGTAACATTAATGAAAATAATTAATTATAAAACATACCTAGTGCTTTAAACCAGTTACAGTAGAAGTAAATTCGACTTTATAACATCTTGGTATTTAAACTTGTTTTGACGTTAAAACTGAATTTTCAAGAATAGTAAGACAAAATATTATTTTTCCATACATAACAATATTATTATTTAAAAAATGATTACATTCATTCATTTCACTATTCTATTCTTTTTCTTCCCGAAAGTGGGCACACTGGAACTGTCATTTTACTGCATTGAATTATTTGCCAGGGTATAATGACACTCAAAGTTCATGAGATACAGCCTGGACTTACTTCCAGATGAAGATGATGAAAGTGTCAATTAATTGAAAAACATTGAATTAAAAATGGGATCTTATTAATTGCACATCAAATAAATATTCATCTATCAATTTATTTCTATCATTTATATAATTTTTTAACATCAAATAAATTATTTCACTCCAAATAAAATAAATGTTTAACAAAGCTAGTACCTACTGCCGAAAACTCGAAAACATTCATCAGCATGACATTACTTTTTTTTCTAAAGAGAAACAAATAAATTCCTTTAGCTTCAAAAATACCACAATCTCATCATATTTATACTGAGTGCACAGCAGATTGACCAGAGTGTGCATTGATGATATACCTACATTCTCATAGCAAAAGGAATATTATTTTTGAGGCAACCAACAATTTATCAGGTGACAAATTGCTTGGTGACAAAAATAATAGATAAGGTATTAAAAATAATGACTTGGCAGGTAATATATACAGGAAGATGTAGTCGGTACGGTTAGGTGCGACGACGAGTGCAGCGAGGAGGAGCATGTTAGATTGCATATAGTTATATATGTATACGCCATAAGCCAGCTCGGCTATAATCATAGTCAACCCTGGACAATCACAAATATAAATTGTAGTGTATATGGTAATATTTTGAGTTGAGTATTTTGCTGTGCAATCAGTAATTTTGATATGAATTCGGATTATTTTGGAATATAAAAATTGTTTTTTATCATTTGCATGGGTAGTCCATTAAAAATCATATAGCCTTGAGTAATAAGGTGCAAAACTTGTTTTTTGGTTTTTTGGAAAAGTAGAATCTAAGTACAAATGAGTCAGTAGAAAAATTAGACATTTTTATGGTCTCAATGGGGGGATAATGTCAACGATTAAAATAACTACTTATAAAATTAACTTATCATGAGTTATCTTTAACATGACTTTCTTTTGAATTATCTTTTTATCAAAAAAACAAATCATGCCTATACATTCCTCAAAAATGTAACAAAAAAAACTTATCTTTATTGAGGTATTATGTGACGACAACAATTAGTGATAAATGATAGTATAATGCTACCATTGCTAACCTATATTGCTACAATGACTTTTTAGTTTGAGATAATGCAGAACAGGCCTTATCACAAACATATTCATCTGACATAACTATTTACATTCATATCTTTTATCAAATACATAAGACAATAATGCTATTAAGAAATTGATTGTGTTGATATTATTTTTTTATTATTTTTTATTTATTTATTTATTTATTTAATTATTCATGTACACACAGTTTAAAATATACAATGTTAGTTACTTAAAGACAAATGTACAAAGGTATAGCTTATTTCTGAGAGAAATTTCTACCAGCTCACCTGTGACTCGAGAAATGTTTTTTTCTTCAAGTTCAGGTCAGTTAATTTGTTTATAAAAATGTTTATTATATTTGTAACAATTTGGATCATCAGGTTTTTGATGATTTTAGCACATAAATGATTATATGAACCTAAATGGTTGCGAGGAAAAGTATTATTTACAGACTATAAATTAACCCCTGTGATCCCTGCTGCTTAATAAATTGTCTTATTTTGTATTTTATTTATGTTCCTAAATATTTATTTAAAAAAATTTACACTTTTAAATAAAAATGCTATACATACATAACTTCACGCCTGTAGCCCTTATGGGGTAGGCAGAACATCAGAGGCTATAAAACCATCTGATGTCACGTTTGACAAATTAAGAGGTATTATAATGATTGAGAGTGACTATTACGGTGACAGGGGGTCAGCCTATCGCCCACAAAAACGTCTATTAAAACCTGTGTCCCTTAACTGACTTTTACAGTATGCCCGGGAAGAGAAGCAACTGGCACATTCTATGTTTTTCTTTCGCTCCCAGTCCAGCATGGAAGGCTATATGTTATAAAAATGTTATACTATATAAATAATAAAGCTAAAGCCTAAACCATTATACTTGGCACATAATCATAGTACCTTACTACCAATTCCTGTTTAGTCTACCAGATTTTATCATAATAAAATTTTATTTTATTGGCGATGTAACTATCGGACTACAGTCTATTTCATTCAATAAGAGACATAAAAAAATCTAAGAGAATATGGGTTTTTGAATTTATACTCACTCTTTTAATTTTACTATAGTAGGAAATATTAGTTGGGTTAACTGTAATATCAAAGCAAATAGCAGTATTAAGTTAGAATTTTCTTACCTTAACAACATTGTTCCAGAATGGATGCATAACATAATTGCTGAGTGGGCTCGTATCAATAGCCATGTACTGTAAAAAAAATAGTTTTGATATAATAAATGATAATTATCAAAATGATTAAGTAGTACACCTTAAAGTAAGAATGCAATATACGTAATGTAATAATCTAGGTAGCCTATTGATGGTGAAAAAATAGAGTGTATTTAAAATATAAACTTACAATTTATGAATTATTTACTACTGATAAATAAAGTTGCTACCTTGTAATTGTCGAAGCCTTCTAAGTGGTCCCGAGTAAGGTATTTATATTCAGTTATGCCCAACATTTTTGGTTGTTATTATTTTGAGCACAGAAACACGAATATTTTAAACTAAAGCTTATTTGGTTAATAAATATGCCACATTGTGTGAATGTAAGATGATATGAAAATTAAAAATGGCCTAATTCAGTAATACACGGCATAAATTAATTCAATGAATCATTATTTACGCTACTGCATCACAGTTCACCAATCACCATACAAACTCTCCCTGTTATTGAATTAGCTAACCTAACAGAACAGTCACAGACTAATAAGGGATACTCCCACGGTGTTTTCACTCAGAATCTGGTCGCCAAACAAATCTATAGATGGCGTTGTTTGTAAAGTTACAATGTATGAAAGAATTATCTTTTACTTTATTTATATTATTAATTTACATAAAAAAAAACATTTTTTTGGTTAAGAGAATTATTAACAAAGTCATTATAATTTAGATAATGAGAGCATAGACAGAGTCTCTATCATTCTATGGTTTAATCTTATTTTCAATCAATCACTGATTGATTCAATCACCTTACCAACTCGTTCATTCCTGCTGTTATATTTTTTCACATTCGTTTCTGCTTACGCGTTTCTGAATGTTGCTTTCGTCTTTTATGCCCTGCCGAACCCTCCTAACATATTGACCCGGCTAAGCTCTTGGACTTCGGAAACTGCGCTGCAATTAGACCCCTGCTTGTTATTTGGTACTTCGATTTACAAAATGGCCGCGGAAAAATGTTGTGTGCCTCAATGCAATAGGACCCGTAAGTAGTGCTACACTATATTTACCGATATATTTACCAATTTTTAGTGAAGCGATATAGAAGAAAATAAATTTTATCAAAAAAATTGTTCTGAATATTATAACACAAGAAATAAAAAAATTTCAAAGTGTGTATTTGTTTTATTTTTATATCATAGTAAAGACAACTTAGAGGTTCAGGAAAGTAATTAATTATAATTTTAATTAATTTTACCTAACAAAAGTATTAGCATTATAAAGTATTTATTAGCTTTATAAAGTTTGTATTTACTTTTACTTTATAAAGATATCCAAAATATTCCTGGCTGCTTGCCCTTGTAAAAGTTTTCCAAATAAATATGTAGATGGCGCTGAAGCCACATTTTAACTGATGTCTCTATCTCAGTTTATAAAAGTTACTTCATAGTTACTTTGTGGATACTATTATATATTTATTACTACCTACATTGGTTGAAAAGTTCGCGGCCTGGCCATTAAAAAAAAAAACTTTTGTTATTTTTTCTGCCGTTTTTTTGAACTGTCATTATTGCCCGCGAATTTTCAATTTGATATCTTGTTTAAATAAAATTTTACGAACAATATAAATACGTGTGTAGAACAAATTTTCACTAATGGAGAAATTTGAACAACGTGCTGTGATTAAATATTTGTTTAAAAAAAGATTAACACCAAAGGAGATCCATGATGACATGCAAACAACATTAGGGGAATCTGCCCCGTCTTATACCACTGTGAAAAAATGGGTTGCAGAATTTAAACGTGGACGAGAGAACATCGAAGATGACCCTCGCTCCGGCAGGCCAATGACGTCTACGACCGAAGAAAACATCAATAAAGTGTGTGATCTCATATTGAAAGACCGTAGATTGACTATCAGAGAAATTGCAGACACTATAGGCATCTCATATGAACGAACGCAAAACATCATTGTCCATGAACTCGGCTTTTCTAAGGTTTCGGCTAGGTGGGTCCCCAGAGCAAAAGCGAATTCGACTCACGATTTCTCGCGACTGTTTGGAGATGCTCGAGGCTGATCCACAAGGTTTTCTTGACAGATTTGTGACAATGGATGAAACCTGGGTTCACCACTATACCCCAGAATCAAAACAACAATCCAAACAATGGAAAAAATCAGGTGAACCAACTCCGAAAAAAGCAAAGGCAATTCTGTCGGCTGGCAAGGTGATGGCATCGGTTTTTTGGGATGCTAAGGGTGTCATTATGGTGGACTACCTTCCAAAAGGCGAAACAATAAACTCTGCGTACTATAGCACCCTTCTGCGCCGTTTACGTATGTACTTTATTCTGTTTTCTTGACTAGGCCGCGAACTTTTCAATCCACCCTCGTATAATCTATGGATACTACGTATCAGCAGACTGCCATCTAACGAACTAAAATTGTAACAGTTATGGAACTAATGTGTTTGACAGCTTCTTTGTTTCGTTTTAAACTTTAGGGTGCTGTAAATATTCATTTATACAGCCATTAAATTTTCTTGCCTTCAGCAATATCTTAGTTATTATAATACTATTATTTAAAGGGTCTTTGTTTTGATATAAATAAAATGCAATAAATATTTGTTATGGTGTTTATTTTTTAATTTCTTACAATATTTCACATAACCTTTCTTTTGCATACTTGGTAGTTCACGTTGCTTGAAACGAAAGACATCAGTGCCGTTTAAAATTTTATTTATTATACTGCACCAATTTATAATTGCGAATCTTATTGTGAATTCTATGAAGTAATTTAGAACGAAGGTTCTATGTTCAGTACAGTCAATAAAATTAAATGACTAAGTACTTGGAAAAAATTATACCTTTCACTTTTTGAGCTATTAAGTTGTTAAGAGGATTTGTTCCAAGTATTCATTTGTTTCTTTGGTGACTGTACCGAAACATCTGACGGCTCCTTCGGATGGGTAGTTGAGACAGTTTTTCACAATATTATATTCCCTACTGCTGATCCACACATGAATACTGCTTTGGCTACCAGTTAAATTATTTTTACAAATATTGCAATCGACCTTTAATTTTTCAATCCAGCTGCCCGAGAAATGAACATTAATGCAGAACGCATTAACTCTTCGGGCCTTTTCTAAAATAATTTCTAAACTGTTAGATGGACCTGGCCTGACATTATCAATACTTTTCTCATTAAATAATGATGTTAAATTTATTACTTGATCTGCTGGGTCCTCCTCGCAATTAAAAGTAATTGTAGAATTTAATTATTCTAGTTACCAGCAATGACTTAAATAAAGGTGCAGTTGAAACTGTGGCAGTTTAGGTTAGGTATTATTTTTGTAATTAAAGGCCCTGATTTGTCCTAAAAAAATTTCAATTGGGTCGGAATTAAAAAACCTGAGCCTCATTATTTTAACATTATGAGTTTTGAAAATCTGCCACAGCCTTATAAAACTTTTTATAGTTACGATAAAGTTTTTTAATGAAGGCACTGATTTTTGTCTCCCGTTCAAATCTACGAATTTAATTTTTTCTAATGTTTCAATTCAATCGCTTCTTTCCAAAATTCGATAAGTATGTCTTGAATTTTGAGTCACTCCTGTCCGCAAAATTTTTCTTTATGTTTTTTTTGAAAAAAACTGAGGAGGAAAAATCTTAAGGCTGTCAAACAGTTTGTCAAAAAACATGACCATTTCTGAAGTATTTTTCATTGTTGGACTAACTGGTCTTCCATCTGAAATAATTTCCATAGCTCCGTATCCTATTTTGTGGCAGTAGTTTTATTTTATAATAGTTTTATAAAGGGTGCTAATTAAACAGACTTCTTTTAAATAGCATTATTTCCCTCTAAAAATGTAAGTTGCCTTCTAAATTACTATGTCAGCCACAATCCGGGCCACAAACCACGTCGGAGCTATTTAAAAACGCTCAAGGGTTCATGGCGCTTCGCCGGCCGCTGCCGCGGCACCGCTCGCTTCGCTCGCTCGGCTCGCGCACGTGTATAACTATATGCAACCTAACATGCTCCTCCTCGCTGCGCTCGTCGTCGCACCTAACCGTACCGACTACGTCTTCCGGAACGGGAGCCCTTCTTGTCGCATAATATTTTTCATCGCAATGTTAATTAATATATTACTTAGTATAAATTATTATGCTTTAATATAAATTCCTTCAAGACACATTTTTTTGTCTCTTGGCTAAGTTATGCAAATAGAAGCTTGATCACGTGGCCAAAAAATATATTCTGTAGCTGCACTTATTATTTCTCTTTTATAAATATAACAAAAACTAAGGCCAACCTAACCTAACCTAACCTAACCTAACCTAACCTAACCTAACCTAACCTAACCTAACCAAGTGTCCAAGTGTATGGTAAACCATAGGTACCTACAGTTGTGAGAGTTTTTACTCAAAGTGCTGAATATGTTAGAAATAAGTACGATTAGCATCTTACCTACCATAAGAGTTTGTCAGATGTTAATTATAATAAACGCTCTTTATTGTCATTTAACCTAGAAATAATGATGTACAAAATATTAAAAATAAGGAAATGATAATTTGGGCGGCCTTATCGCTTTAGGCGATTTCTTCCAGGCAACCCGATTTATTATTAATAAATAGTTATATTTCACTTGAAAGTTGTACTAACATGTTGTTTTATTTGTTTTCATTAGCTACTGTGATAAAAATTGTGTAATTCGATGTTCCAAGCGATAGGTAAATTACAATCAGCTGCGGGGCTAGCATGCGACCGTCGACAACGAAAAATCGGTCCTATAAATGGATATTTTCTTAGAATATGACAGCCTTAGTTCTGTGGGCTTAATCGGTCACTGACTGCGGTGCAAGCCGTTGTTTTAGCTTAACTAGGGTTGTCAAATTTTTTTTTTGTAAAATAATTAAATAAATTTCTATGAAAGTCTATACCAGCACTGATCATGCTTATTCTTTCACTGTATAAGAATTCTACGTATGGTATAGAAGCTAACCTTTAAGTTTATCTCTCCATTTTGTTACACGCTGTACAGCGCGAGCATTTGAGATTTTAATACTTCTCATTCGAATGGTAATGAAACGTAGACATTTTTAAATTATTATGTACTTACCAAATAAATTGTATTTGACATTTTTGAGTAAATCGACGTTTTAGAGGCTGTCACCGTAGCTTGTTTGTCATTTTATGTTTTTCTTTAACAATTTATGCAGTAGATAAACGGTCAAATATCTCGGCGTCACACTCGATAGGACGCTATCGTTCGAACCCCATATCATCAGGGTAGCCAAACTGGCTAAATTCTACCTCAGCCGACTCAATAGCATGATAGGTCGCCTCAGTAAAATGTCACTGCGCAATAAATGTACCCTATACAAGGGCTGTATCAGACCAGTCATGACGTACGCCGGTCCCGTATTCGCCCACGCCAAGCCTCGTTTGCTCTACAAACTCCAAGTAGTTCAAAATAACTTCTGTCGGAGGGCCACAAATGCCCCGTACTATGTTAGGAACGCGGACTTACACAGGGACCTCAAACTCCCCACCATCCAGCAATACCTTAAGTCCCTATCCGTATCCCACTTCCAACGGTGCGAAAATCATCCAAATAGGCTAGTTCGTGCGACTGTCGGGTACCAACCCAATCCAAAATCTTTCAAACGCTCTTGTCGTAGGCCCAAGGACGTTCTCTCGGATCCTCCAAACCAGCTCTCTTCTGATCTGGACAATCTCCTGTCTGCCAGCTCATAGCTGATGTAAGTAGTCGATTCAGCACGTTGTGCTTCCTTTAAATTTTTCTACGCGCAGCCTGCACCACCAACTGGCTGTCGCTCATTTCTTCGGTCGATTGTCTGTAGAAAGACAAAAGATCATTAAGGGGGAGTTTAGTGAGTAGAAGTCTCACACTGTTGGGTGTCATCTGGCCGGGGACTAAACCCCCTGGCAAGTGCCCCTTCTTACTTCTGACGTATTCTCCTCCTCCTCTCAGTGAGCTCTTGTACGGTCAATAGGCCTGCGTGTGCTCTGAGGGGTTGTCTTCTGTGACGGAAAAACAAAAAAAAAAAAAGCAGTAGATAACGATGATTATGAAGATTTGACTATCAATATTATTTATTTAGAATATCTTTGTACCCAAACAAAAGCAAAATTGATAAGAAATACCAATCTTTAAGATTTATTAATAGTTCAAGTTTTTGAGTAGGATTTTTTTGTAAAAATCTTTAAGTAGGTATATTTTGGGGTGTCCGTATCGAACGCGCGGCCACGGCGTTTTTTCTTACATCTAACCATGCCAAGATTATGTAAAAATTTGTAAAAGTCGATTTCTAAAAACATAAATTTGTAAAAGGTATAGCTAAAAAGTTATAAGGGTCTGAACGTGGCCGCGCCATTGAAACAATGCGAACCGCGCGGCCACGTAGATCTTTAAAACTAAACATTGCAGAGACCTGAAGTTTAGGTAAAACACGGATTGGATATGTAAAAAAATTGTAAAAATATAGAAAAAAATCCTGGATTTACATTTTAGAAGCTGTAAGCTTATAACACCATGGCCGCGCCATTGACCGGTATAAAATTACGTTATCGTCGTTATCTCGCTGGAAAAGCATAGCAGAGATCTGAAGTTTTTTGTAAAACCTGGATTCGAATTTGTAAAAACTAGTAAAAATATAATAAAAAAATCATAGGTATACATAATAGGAGCTGTAAGACCAAAAACCCATGGTCGCGCCATCGAAACGTTAGAAAAGTACTTTACCGTCGATATCTTGCTAAAAAAGCATCGCAGAAGTCTGAAGTATTTTGTAAAACCAAGATTTAAATTTGTAGAAACGATTAAAGATGCACAAAAAACTCCTAGGGTCATATTTAAGGAAGTTTAGCACTGAATACGTCGATAGGGTGACCATGGCTTATTGATAATAGAAAACTTAATAGAAATTATATCACAAATCCATATTTATTTCGAATAGTAAATTTAATTTAATTTTAGAGCTCATCTGACCTGTTACCTAGAACAAGAAACAGACATAGTTACATTCGCGCTTAAAACATAACCCTCCTTTGCGTGCAGTAGTCGGGTAATAATATACTATGGTGCGTGTTTTGGTCGATGTCATAAAACTTTTGGAACAAGTAAACAAAAGCAAGACAAATTTGTAAAATTGTGACTAAGACTTCGTTGTCTGTCTGTCTCCAGGCTGTATGTCATGCACCGTGATAATTACATTTAAAGATTATGTATTTCTGTTGCTTGGATAATCATTATAATTAAATTAGAAACGTCAAAATCTACAGTTAAAATGTAAAATAAAATATAAATTATACGTGTTTAATCCGGTTAAAAAGTAGTTTTAAATCATTTATATTATAAAGGACATTTCTGTCATCAACAAACCATGGTCACCCTATCGACGTATTCAGCCGTACTAAAGATTCAGTGCTACAGTTCCTTAAATATGACTCTAGGAGTTTTTTGTGCATCTTTAATCGTTTCTACAAATTTAAATCTTGGTTTTACAAAATACTTCAGACTTCTGCGATGCTTTTTCAGCAAGATATCGACGGTAAAGTACTTTTCTAACGTTTCGATGGCGCAGCCATGGGTTTTTGGTTTTACAGCTCCTAATATCAATACCTATGATTTTTTATTATATTTTTACTAGTTTTTACAAATTCGAATCCAGGTTTAACAAAAAACTTCAGACCTCTGCTATGCTTTTCCAGCGAGATATCGACACTAACGTAATTTTATACCGGTCAATGGCGCGGCCATGGTGTTATAAGCTTACAGCTTCTAAAATGTAAATCCAGGATTTTTTTCTATATTTTTACAAATTTTTTACATATTCAATCCGTGTTTTACCTAAACTTCAGGTCTCTGCAATGTTTAGTTTTAAAGATCTACGTGGCCGCGCGGTTCGCATTGTTTCAATGGCGCGGCCACGTTCAAACCCTTATAACTTTTTAACTATACCTTTTACAAATTTATGTTTTTAAGAATCGACTTTTACAAATTTTTACATAATCTTGGCATGGTTAGATGTAAGAAAAAACGCCGTGGCCGCGCGGTCGATACGGACACTATTTTGGGAAGGATTAGCTTTAGGACAGCTATTATTATTATTATTACTAGCCCTGGGTGTGCCAAAATTGGGCAAAGGCCTCCCTTTTCTCTTTCCATAATAGTTAATTTACAATAATAATAAGTAAAATTATGCACCTAATTTAGGTACCTACCTATTGCAATGCGGAAGAGGACATTTGTAGTCATTTTAAACTACATTTTTTGTTTAGATACAAAAATTATTCGCCAATTCACTTAAACATATTTATGTTTTGTCAATCAAGTACCTATGCATTGGTCGTGTAATAACATTTTTTTATTAGGAGTTGTTTTAGTAAGAGCGTGAATCTTTTGTCATTGGTTTCATGTTTGATGTATTCCGGTAAATGATTAAATAGTTTTAAAGTCATAGATAGAGGACCAGATGCATGTATTTTAAAATGGGACATTGGTTGTAATAATTCATTTTTCCGGGATTAAGGACGTATTTACTTTCCGCTTCGTCGCGCTTTTTATACAATTCGGGATGTTTTCGGACGAATTTGCATGCTTCAAGTAGGTATGTAAATGCATGGCAGGCTGAGAATTTTGTAATTTTTGAAGAAAGGTTTACAGCTGTCATTATTCTGAATATTAGCCAAAATTCTTATAAGTCTTTATTGTGCAGTAAAAACGCAAGAGACTAAAAACACAGTTAGCCTATACCATCACTCCTTATCGGCTCCGCCACTAATTGCTATAAAATATTTAAGCACATACTAATTGATAAAATTTGCAGCTTGTAAGATTTTGCATAAATTTTTGACTACATACATAATTTTTTACGACATTCTAAGACGCAAACACTGCGTTTTAAAACTGAAAAAAAACAAACGAATATTCACACAAAATCGTCACGATATCCACATAAAAATATCAGTCGGCAATCACTTTTTATAGAAGCAATCTGGGGTTTTGTATAGATTTCGGGGCGAGTAAGTGTGTTAAGGATTTATTGGTGAACCTGGTAAAACTGCAATTAATTATTTACATTTTATTTTACGCTTATTTTACAACTATACATTTCAGTTTTCTTTAATACATGGTTAAAAAATGTTGCATTTAATGTATATTTTTCATTTAACATATAAATAGTCTTTAAAATCCACCATTACGCCACCAGGGCGGCAGCGGAGGTCAGAAGTAGTGTTGGTAGTCAGTGTGCTTGTGTCAAGTTCGCCTGCGTTTGGCGGGGATGGCCGGTGGAGTGGAGGTGTTGGGGCGGCGGCGCGCGCGGCGACCGCTGTCTTCCTCGATGCGAGGGGAACCCCAGGCTGCAATGAGAAATATATCAAATTTACTTATTTCGAGTAAACAAATCTTTGAAAATGGAGACACAACCAATACACAAGATAATTAAAATTCTTACTATGCAACAAATAGACACAAGCTCATACACTCAAACAAATAAATATTCGATAGACCTATTCGATGTAATGAATAAGATAGAAATATTCGATGTTATTTATTATTTAATATTTATTTATTTATTTAATAGACCATTAACTTATAGTAATTTTTAGCATAAACATAAAAATTGTACATCCGTAACTGGCTGTAAGAAATAAATTAAGTGTTAAAATTTAATTATATTAAGGGCTGTGGATGTTGTAATAAATAAATAAATAATTCACGCAAAATTACACACAAAATATAAAGCTTAAATATAAGTCTTCCCCGAAGGAAGACTTATATTTAACCTTTGTCATGGCGATTACACATCTGATCCGAGCCAGTTTGGAAAAGTTCGATTATTATGCTGGCTTGGTTGGGAATCCACGACCTCTTACGCGAACACTTGACAAGTGCGACACGGAAGTCGTCGCACCAATGTATACCAGACCGAAAAATTTGTTACCAGTAAAAGAATCAAGTTATAGCCCAATGTTTTCCTTTCATAACTTCAATTACCTTTGCCTTTACTGCCTCTATCTCTCTGTGATGTAGATTTTCTATTGCTGGAGCTTTCTCTTGGACCAGAGGCATTAGAATCTCTTGAGTCTCTTCTTCGATCTGGAAAAGCAAATATATTTTATTGCGAATGTAATTATGAATTCTGAATTTAAATAAAAAAAAGCAAGATGCCATGTCTCTTAATTTCCAGTAAAAGTTGGCTCAAATGAATATCTTTATTTTCATTTGTGTAAAAATTATAGCTGTTAGTGATAGTCAATGCATTTTCGATATAGCTTGAACAGTATAATTTAAAAAAATATAAGTAGTACCTAACAATTATGTGATAATATCAAAAAAATTCAGTCTTAATTCCCATTTAAGCTCTCTATCCATCAACACAATAAAAAAACAGAATTAAAAATGTGCTGTAAAGAGGATATGGTATAAAATTATGGCATAAAGTTACTAAATCCAAATAGTCACCATATTCCTTTTCACTTTTAACGCTAGGTGTATCGGTGGACGCATGGGAACTACCGCTCTCCTTACGTGACTTCGTGGCAAGTGCGCTGACACTGTCTTTGCGGCTAGGACCAGCTACAAAATAAAAAATACCTGTTGAACATTATGAATACTGTCGACAGAACGGCAAAACCTGTTTGTGAAATTTTAATTAAGCTCTGTTGCGCGGCCGCTAGAGACCTGTACAGGACGGCGATGCGAGCACAACACTCCTAGTCATGAGAAACTCCTAGTACCTAATAGCATAATATAATGTATAATACCTATAAAAATATGTGTAATAAAACAATTTAAATAGTTACTTTAGGTAGAGGATAAGTTTAGGATATGATGGGACATAATTAGTTTCTAAACAAAAATTTCTAAACCAAAAATATAAAAATTGAATCATCATCACAACTCTTTTTAATGAGCCCACTGCAAGGCTATGAGTCTCTCCCCTGGGTGACGAGGAGGTATAGGCCATAATCCACCTAGCTGGCCCAGTGCGAGGTGGTGGATGTCAGAGTGGTCGGCCGCGCCGAACGTTGCTTGACCTATAATATTGTTTGATACACTCAGTAACCATGCCGCAGCGACTTTTTGGATATATTGAAAAACTGAATATAGTAAAAAAACATACAGTCACAATAGAACTTTGACTCTTGTTTGATTGTTGATTCTAATATGACAGAGATTCAATGTGGATTAGAGTAGAGAAATATATTTCTAACATTCACATCACACACCACATAACATTTTTTAAGTAAGTTTGATATGGGTTATGAAACTTCAGAAAATGGATAAACATACATGTTGGATATAAATATTAGCAAACCAACTTAAATAAACATTGATGACTTCAGCGCTAACATCTGTGTTCATCACACAAATATCCACCACCACGGGGATTCAAACCCAGGACCAAAGTGCATAGAAGGCAATGTAAGTTACCACTACTCCAGCTGAAAGATTCTAATCTTATGTGTTTAGCAACAACTTCATTGCGTTTACCTTTTGGTGTGCTATCTTTGGATGCAGTCCCCCTTGAACTGCTTCTAGGTGTTGAAGGCTTAGGGGATGGGCTTCTAGCTCCTGAAAATATAAACTTTGAAATAATGAATTCAGTTAAAAACCAGACTATCCAAGTAGAAAATCATTAAAAAAAAAAACTTTTTTTTTTGGTTTGGCATATTGTATGCCCGGAAAGAGAAGCAGCTTGCACATTCTGTTTTCTTTAACTCTCAGTCCAGTACGGAAGTACTGGATATTATTATTATTGATGGTCTCATTGCTAGCAATCAATTTTTTCTAGACAACCAGTTCCTCTACACATATTATACAAGCTCATTTGAAAATAAATAAAAACTTAATGAATGTAAAACCCTCAATAAAAATAAGTGATAGAAATATCTGTAAGAAACTATTAGTACACCTGTATCGCTTCCTTCAACTGTAGCAGGAGTAGCTTTAGTTTCTTTGCATTTTTGTTTGATTAGCGCTCCAAATTCACTCTCTGGTAAGACGAAATTTGTCTCTTGATTTGGAAAAGGTATAGGTTCAGTGTCATCAAGAATATTTAAATCGTAGAGTGATTCAAGGTGTTTCCATATATCTTGTGTCGATATTTCTTTATTTGTTGCATTCGTAAGCTTTTCCCAAATACAGGCCATTTGAAAGTATTTGTTTATTCCGACCGGCTTGTGATTAGCCATCGCGTAGAATAGTTGTATTTCCATATCAACATCCCATTCAACACCATCTCCAGATTTTGTTTCAACTTCCTCTTCACTAGAAACCATTTTAAGTTTGTTTTGCACGATAAATCATAAAGAAATGAGCCTATTCAATAACAACCAATATTTTTAAATAACAATCAAGCATACAAACAAAATAAAACATTTTTTTTTTTTTTTTTTAATTTATTAACGGCATGGATACAGGTCCTTAAGCCTATCTTATTTATAAAATAACATTAATTTTTCTCAACACTTTTAACTATAAATTTATATAAACTTTTGAAAAATATTGGTTTAGCTAAAAGTTCTTGTATTTGTAGCGGCACTTCATTACTTGAAACTTCTTGTAACTCAGACGCCAATGTCAATCGCTGTATATTAAATTTTTGACGTTTCATGATCATGTGTTCGAGGTCAAAGATCTCACCACTTGTACCATGCCCGAAAATGAACCATACATATCATTCGACCATTCGAGAGTGAATGACAAACTTTAAAATTGGCATTTTGTTGTCGTCCTGAATGATTGATCTGGATTAAGTGTTGCTATTGTTGTCGCAAATCGCTGCATAATAGTTTCATAAGTTCGTGATTTGTTTTTAAAAACAGTGACATTATTATCAAACTTCTTTGATTGACAATGCTATAAAAAAATATACCTAATTTTATTAAAATATTGGAGCTTAAGATTAATTTTAACATGAAATTAAAGATTAGGTTAGTTTATCGGCGGATTTTCGAACATTTTTTTATGGCAACAAATGACGACGGCCATTATTACCGACCGACCGACCATATTTATTTACGTTTTCATTGTGAGATTTTGTTGCTTGTGTTGATTGTATTTCCTTTTCGGCTTTTGGTTTTATTTTCTTACAATTAGATTACGTATTCACATTAGCAGAAGTTTTACATTGTGTATTACGCTGTGTTAGCACCTGTTTATACCCTGTATGGAGGGTTATCCTTGGAAGCATATTGAACAGTTCTTTGAATTTGATTATGTTAATCGACACTTTGTGTTCACTCCATACCTATCAAAGCGTCGTCATATCAAACCCAATGAAAAAGAAAATGCGAGTGAAATTGGCCACCCAGATATTTTGACAATGGGCATAAGTATATACAAAAGCATCAACAAAGTAAGTTAAACTTTGATCATTCTATCAACAATTATATAATTTATCTTAGTACCAGTACACATAAATAAGCCAAATCCATGATACCCTCCCTATACAGCAGTAGCTAGAACAAAAAAAAGTGAATAAACTCAAATAAATTATGATCATAATTATGTATGGATGTATGGATGTTTACACCGTGAAATATAATCTTTCTGGTACGACTTGGATCTATATTGTACAAGTATTCAATTTACATTTTCTTTTTCAGATGACATGCCTGCGGTAACATTCAATAATTTATTCTATTTACTAAACTCCACCTCACCCCTACAAGGAAGATGGACAAGTATTTAAAGCTAATTGGACAGCTGGTAGTCAACATAAGGAATTTATCTTCCAGTGAAAAACAATGATAAGGAATATTGAGTTTATGTAAAAGAAAACCACCATCACAACTTGGCTGACTCAAGTAATTAAATGGTTATGAACGACCAACCGTTATGGATGGATATCCAAATAAAAGAAATAAAATTGAAAGACTAGATCAACAAAAATCCTTTGGAAAATAGCTTTGGTTGTTTTGCTCGTAAGAGCCAACTGTGGCTCAAATGACAATCCTACAGTGAGTCGTCTAACAAACATTTGCATTTACAAAAAAAGCATTGCTAAAGAATAAATAAAAAATTTAAGTTTTATCCATCTTTTATTATACCCCAATTTTTATTCTTTATGCAAAGATTCGCCAGTCAACTTGACATCGCTGTAAGGACTCCAGCACAGCCCAGGTCTCGATCGTGTCAAAAGCCTTCTCATAGTCCACAGATGCTACGCACATAGGCAGATTATACTCGTTGGTTTTTTGGATAATCTGCCTCAGCGTGTGGATGTGGTCCATGGTGCTGTAACCCGACCGAAACCCGGCCTGTTCTGGAGGTTGGAAGTCATCGAGTCTTCTCGCTAGACGATTTGTGATGACTCTCGAGAACAGCTTGTATACGTGGCTTAGGAGCGAAATTGGTCGATAATTCTTCAATAGGGTTTTGTCACCTTTCTTGAAGAATAGGACGACGTCGCTCTGACTCCACGCCATTGGAGTTCTCCCGTTGTGAATGGCGGAATCGAAGAGCTTTTGTAGCTCGATCAGTATCGGTGTATTACCGGCTTTGAGAAGTTCTGCTGTGATTCCGTCATCCCCTGGGGCTTTTCCATTCTTAAGCTGTTTGAGAGCCAAACGCATCTCGTCTAAACTGACGACGGGGAGTTCGTCGGTGTAGTGGCGGGTCAATGTAGCACGGGGGTCTGTGATTGTGGGCACCTGCCGTGATTGCTGGGAAGCATACAGTTTGCCGTAGA